>JAMKFB010000089.1:0-349065 GCA_036247105.1 Cirrhinus mrigala
TTTTTTTTTTTTTAGGAGAAATAGGCTTAAAAAATGTATTCAGTTATTTTTCTAACTGGAGTTGATATGAATTTCTGCTGTAGACACAAGGCTTTGTCTTCAAGTTGGTCTTGACCTTTGCCCGTTGATGACTATGCTGTTGGCTTCAGTCATCTGGTTTTTTTTTGAAGGTATTTCATCAGGACTATTTTTATCTGAGATCTATTAGTAAATCCAACATAGACCTTACAACTTATAGTTCTGTCTAAAATGTATCTCTTAATTGATGTAGAATAGTAATATCAATTATATTTTTACATTTGAGTTTTTATATCATCAAAATAATGTGTTTCAGGTACTTTGTATGAGATCGTCTCTTGCTGTATGCTCTATATTCTGGGGCCTTTGAGGTTGTTTTGGGTTATACCATTAGCCACAGATTTTCCAGGTTGGTTTTTTAAATACATTGCTGTGTAACACTCTTATATTTAGGTTTTACAAAATATCTGTCTCTACTGAGATTTGTCATATCTATACATTAAGCTAAAAGGGTTTAGACAACAAATTATATTTGTTTTATTACTATTTTAGTGCCTTACATGATTTTACAACATTTTTTTGCAGCTAAAATCCTTAAGTATGTGATGACTGCACATGCTGATCATGCAGCATTTATGGCAATGATGTATTCAGGTAAATCCGGACTGTAAAGAATGTAGTTTTAAACTTAATTTATCCTTAGTTTAATCTTAGTTTATCCAGTCGATTTTTCCTGTGTGTTTGCATTGACAAAATTAAAGAGTTTTCTTAAGTTTTGGAAATATACTATTAAGTTTAAATAATTAAATAAATGCATATTAAATATATTAATAATATATTTATCTGTGTCAGTAATTTTAGTTGAACATTTTGAAAACATCAGCACAGTCATCAGAGCAGTCGCCATTGGTTTACTTGTCCTGATATGTCTCTTCTTCATTATACGTGAGTGACAGTTCCTTATGGAGCATTATCCACAAGATGAGGATGTCTTGTTTTAATGCATTGTCAAAAACATATCTTAAACTGTTTTTTTTTTTTTTTTTTCAACAGCATTTTTATAGAGGAAACTTGAGTTTTTACTCACAATTAATCTCAGTACAATCTAGAACATTTAATTCTACCATGATGATGATTTAATTCTACCATGATATACACAACCACTTCATTCACAGTGTTCTTGATTATTTATGACCATAGAAGATTATTTAACATTTGTTCAAAACTGACATTTAAACAGTGCTTCTTTAGGACATTTATTGTACACAGCTTGTTGTAGATAAGCGTGAAAAATATTTGTTTTAGATTTTGTTATGTGTTGATATTAAATTCACGTTTGTTTATTATATATATTTTTTATAGAATTGGCTGAAGAGAAGTTGCTGTCATGCTTTGAAAAGTTATGCAGAGGGATGTACAGTAAAGTTCAGTCGTTTGTAACTACTTGTAGCTTTTCATGGCTGCCTTCATTACAGCTTGCCCTTCTGCTCTACTCTCATATTGCTTCCAAAGAAGGTGAGCAAGAATAATTTAGAGACTGATTGAGAATTAACTGATTAATATGCTTGAGGAATATTCAGTTTTGCCTGCTTCTTACACATACTTCAGCATAGATTTCAAAAGAAGCCAGTCAAGTAGTTATTGTGACGATTTATTCTTTACTCTAACTGCCTCTCTCTTTTTTTAAGTGTTCATCATTACAGCTCCTCCAGTACTTCATTGCTTGACTTATTTCTTTTGCAAAAAAAAACATCGCTGTAAGTATGAGAAATTATATTTTGCTCTATTTTGACTGCAGGAATTAATCAGTAGATGGGTATACAATAAAAGATTGGAATACTATATACTATATGCATATCTCATTTATTGTACTTTATTCAAATAATGTTGAAAGTACAGTACACTTAAAAGTGAAGTTCTGTTTCTTTGTGACTTGAAATGAAATCAGTTTCCATCTATATCAGCTGTTTCACAGTTTCACTCAGTAACTATTTTTATTCTTAAGCATGTTTTCACTGTTTCTTTTGTCTTTTCAGGTCTACGTTGTCTGTACTATTTAATATGGTTAATGATGATTGTGATGAGTTCAGTAATGGTGTATTTTTACATTATGCTCATTAAAAATGAAAAAGGTATGAATGTATTTGTAATACTTAAATGTATTAAAATGTTTAAACCTTTTTTTGTTTTTTATAAATGTAAGTGTACATTGTTCATTTTTAGCATTCATATGTTAATTTAACATTGATAAAGTAATTTGTAGCTCTCTTTTCAATAATTATGAGCAATAAATAATACTTTGCTGCGTTTAATAAAGACTTTTTATTTATAGATGATGCAGGACTGATCTGTGTAGCAGGGCTTGTTCAAGCCTTGTGGGTGCTCACATTTTCTGAAGTCCCAGTCCATTATCAGAGTAAAGTACCGATCAGCTTCTTTCTTGTTCATGTGTTGTTTTTCAGTCCTCCTATTTCATTCTCATCCACAAAGCTTAAGGTGTGGATAAAAGTTGTGATTCTGCCGGGACTTATTATACTGCAGCAAATCAGAAAACTATTGCTTCAGAAAACTCATTCACTTATTCATAATTCCTTAATGAACTAACAAAAATGTTTAACTCCGCCCTACAGAGCTCAGGATGAGGAACATTTTATTCCTGTATGGATCAGCTGGTCTTGTTTTAGTGAACTCTTTTGCACTAATGACAGAACTGATAATGAAAGCAGGTGAGTGAACACAACATTTTAATGAGATTCCTACACTGTAAACCCTAATGCTGTCTTTACTTATATAATCAAGTAATGTTGACTAAACATTACTTAAAATTTTGCATTTTGGACCTATTACTTAAAAATATGAGTTCATTTAACTTATTTACTATCAAAATGCATAAACTTAAGATTTCAAGTGTTGTGAGCTCAAAATCATGATTAATCATTTGAAAAAAAATAATTTTCAAAAGTCATCTTGAATGTTGCATTTTCAATACAACTGAAATATTTGAGAGAACATCACATAAGCTGACTTCATAAATTAATGTTGATTTTCCTGAAAAGGTATTTTTTTTTTTTTTTTTTTTAAATACTCACCATTATAGTGAATAGTGTTACTTTTGGTTGGGCACTTGGAACTTTGTTTATATTATTATAGTTTTTTTTCTGTTGTTGCAACAATGCAGCATGAAATCAGAGTTCTTTGATTTCAAAGAAAGAAAAGTAATAAATAGATTGCTTTTAGAAGGTGATCTATGTTCTAATTAAATCATGAGTGTTTTTCATGCTGATTAATGATTTTACAATGTTACTGTTTTTCTTTTTTTTATAAACACTATAAGAAGCTTTTAACTGCGTTTATATAATCTTTTAATATTTGGGGTAATGTGCATGAGTCACACACAGACTTCAACATTCAGCATGTGAATCACAACAATGGTAACAACTTAATTTTATTTATTTTTATTAACTATCAATAACCATTTTATGAGCTTTTTTTTGTTTGTTTTTTGTTGTGCTACTACTGACATGACTTGCAGTCAAATATAAGAACATTGTTTAACAGTTTTAAGTTACATTTTCATGTTGAGTTAACTTAAATATACAAGTACACTTAAAAAAATTAATACCAAGTGAACAAAATCGTTTAAGTACATTAAATAAGTGCTAAGTTTGTTGAACTGAATGATTTAAGTACAGTCTACAAAACCGCCAAGTTAAATAAACTTAAATATGCAAGTTTTGGAAGATTCCATTACTCAATTAAATTGAGGCAACGAGTTTACTCAATCAATTTAGTCCAATTTACTTATTAGGGTTTTCAGTGTAAGGTCATGTAGAATCAAAACATATTGTTTGTTTAAAATGAATCTCCTTCCACAGTTTACGGTAAACGCCTGGTGGGAGATTTGAGAATCATTGTCTTTCCATCTGAGTGGCTCTTCACCGTCACACTGCTGATTTTATCCATTGTTGCGTCTTGTGAGTATGACCTGAAATGGATTTTACCACTATGTGTGAATCATCCATCATGCTGACTTTGCCACATCTCTACATTAAAGGAGAAGTCCACTTCCAAAACAAATATTCACATATAATGTACTCACCCCCTTGTCATCCAAGATGTTCATGTCTTTCTTTCTTAAGTCGTTTTTTGATTTTTCTCCATATAATGGACTTCAATGGTGCTCCGGGTTTGAACTTCCAAAATGCAGTTTAAATGCGGCTTTAAACGATCCCAAATGTGGTTGTAAACGATCAAGACAGTTAGGATATGTTGAAAAACTCTGATCGTATACCCTCAACTTCAAAAATCATTTCAAAATCATCCTACATCATTGCAGAAGTTCCGACCCAGTCTTCGCAAAGTGAACATGCAAAGAAGGTCAAATTCCCTTAACAAAAAAGTAAAACAGCGATATAGAGTGATTTTGAAGTTGAGGGAAAACATGAGATGGGAGTTTTTCGACTCGTTTTTCCCTAACTGTCATGAACCAGAAAAAAACAGTCCAGGCAGAGTAAGACAAGACGAGCATTTAACATTAAAAAGTATATAAATTGTATTATTTTTATGGACCCTATTTGAAGCCACATTTAAACTACATTTTGGAAGTTCAAACTTGGAGCACCATAGACGTTTACTATATGGAGAAAAATGCTGAAATGTTTTCCTCAAAAAACTATTTCTTTATCTTAGATGACAAGGGAGTGAGTACATTATATGCTAAAATTTTTTTTTGGAAGTGGACTTCTCTTTTAACTGAGGCTGGTCGATTGTAACTAATCTTCAAATCTTTTCCGCTCTGAAGTCTCAGGCAAACCTGTCAATACAGACTCTCAGGTGGCTTCTCAGGTGAGTTTTTTTTTTATGATTACATATGAATTTGGTTAATACAATCGTTTTAAATACACTGACATTTAAAGTGGACAACAATAGAAAGATGTCGTGTCTTCTAATTGCAGATGTTGACACAATATAACGGGACTCCTGGTTCAAAGCATACCAGTATAGATATGAACCAGATGACTGGAGAATCCAATGAAATGGAAACTTTGAGTAAAGTAGCTGGGAACAGTGAGGAGCATCAAGAAGAGGAGATCAACTAACAATAAACTGTACTTTCTAAAAGATCTGACTGAACTTTTCTCACTGGGAAGACATTTTTTAATGGTATGAAGCATTTCTGAGGGTAAGATTTTCGAACATGTCATTTTTTGGTCTGCATACTATTAGTAGCAGAGACTGGTGCACATCATCATGGTTCGGGCTGGGTTATTTTTTTATATCTGCAATGCTGTGCCATTGATATTGTGGCACGTTGTTTGTGGTCGTCAAACTATGTTGAATTCTACTTTGTAGTGACTTAATTGCTTGACGTGACTCAAAAATTTTTTATATACTTTCAAACTTGCATATTTATATACATTTAAATGTAATATGTATGTAAATAATTTAATTCATGTAATTTGTTAAAATATCTATTTTCTTGTCTTTGTTCTGATGTTATTGCTGACTTTTAAAGAAAAGTCCACTAAAAGAGCACTTACAACTATTTTTACTAAAGCAATCAGCATTAATTCTTCTGTAGTACCAAAGTGGGTATTGAGGAATGATGAATTTTACTGTAACTGTATTGTGATGACTCTATTTTAAGGGTTAGCTGAATGTTCCTGCTAGAGTAAGCTGCAGTTAATACATAGTTGAATGTATAACATAATATGCTCTTTTGTTGCTTTTTGCAACAAAATATTTTATTTGACATTTTCTATGAAACATGTTCTACCTTTTCATTCACTCTCTTTTTATGCACATTGACTTCTGAGATGGTGTTATTGTATATATGACAAGATTAATGATATTCTGCCATATAAAATGTAAGAAGTCCTATGTTAAACAGGATATTGTTATATGTTTATTTTTGTTATTCAGGATTATTTTAAAATGTATTATTAGCACATGATCTCATTTAGCACATGATCTCATTTAGTATTAAAATTTGATCTGCATCTCTTCATTTTTATTTTCAATAATGCTTTATTGTTCCAATGACATGAGAACATGAGGTATTACATATTCATGTCAAATTACGATAGCTGCCAGAGAAAAGTAAGAAAAGAAAAGAGAAAAAAAGAAAATGACATAAAATTCAGTGCTTTCAGAGCATTACATGTTTTCAGTGCTTTTTTTGTTTTTTTGATTGTTCCAAAAGATGTACATACAATGTTTATTAATGGAAGTTATTAACAAAATGGGAAAATTTTGGTCTACATTGAGCCCACTTTTTCTTATGTACATGGTATTTTCCTAACAAAATCAGCAATTGTATAATGTGTTGTTCTTTACAATTCAAATTTTCGTTTTCTGTATAAAACAGCACATCAAATATACAAATTTCTATCATAGATTCCATCTTTCTATTAATATAGAATTCCACATCCTTTCAAAATAATCTTGAATAAATACAATGAAAAAATAAATGCAAAATAGTTTCTTTTTCTTGACCACAAACATCACAAGTATATGAAATATTACGCTTAAGTCTTTCCAAAACATGCTTAGCAGGATAAATCACATTAAGTATTTTGTAAGACACTTCATTAATTTTGTTATTGTTGCAACACTTATTTGGCAACTTCCATGCTTTAACACAAGAGATATTACCAAATAAAGAAGACCAAAAAAATCTTGCTGCAGGTAAAGACACAGAACAAAGAGCATTCCTTATAATTCTATTGCTACGCCGTTGTTTTAAAATATCAACATGATCTGCATCTCTTGAGAGGCACATAAGCACTGTAAATTACAATAAATATTTTGTAAGAAATTACAATCTGCCCCCAAGAATGTGATTTCCATTTAACCAGACTCACCATGCTTTTTATTTATTATGTTATTTCATTTATATTATTATTATTATTATTATTATTATTATTATTATTGGATTGCTTTTTTGAATAATTCACTGACATTATAAAGTGTGTTCTGCGTTTATGCACTCAAGTCATGATTACTATGGTCTATTGTTCTGTCATGGGTGCAAATAATCTGACATAACGTGGTACTCCAAACAGCTAAATGGAGTTCAGATTTCAAATAGACTGTTTTAAAGTAATTTTTTTTGCATGCGTGTTTCTATGCGCTGGTAATGGCTGTGCGCCCCCAAGTGGTTTTAAACATTTTTCTTTTTTTCTGCGCCTGCGGCCACGTATTGGAGAGACATGCTTTGCTTATTAATATTAATTTGGTCATACAAAAGTTGCTTCTCAACCTTCCTTTGTATGGGGTCCAGGATAACTCAATGCATATTTAAAATAGAACCAGCCCTCTTCAGCCAATCAGCTAGGTTAACCGAGACAACGTCACATTACGTAATTAATATTCATAAGACGACGGCTACTTCTAGTGTTGGCAGATTCGCTTACGGGAAGCCGCAGAGAAAAGAACGAAGATTATTGGATATGTGAAAAACATTTGCCTGTTTAATTCTCCGTTTTTTAAAGTAAGTTTTATGTACTTAAGAACATGCAATATTACCCCTTTCGCATTTTTAATAGTATACAAACATTTTGAATGCATTTCGTAGTGTTGTTGACTGTGAAATCCGCTTGTAGCGACTTTGATCAAGCTGGGATGTAAACGCATAGGTGTGCTTTGTATTGTTGTTACCTATATTTTAAAGAGTTTCAGTCATAATGTTCTTGATTTTACCGTGAAAGTGTGTATTTGATTCTGCCGTTGTTTTTAAATGAAGTTTTGTTTTTCCTATTGAGTGGTTTTATGAGCGTTGAGTAATTAGGAGTGATCACAACTAACCAAAATAATAAAGTACTTTTTCGCTAACTCGTCGGCGTTTGGGTATTTTCACTTTTGGATCGGACGGCAAGTTGTAAATATTAGGCCTACAATCGACCGTGAAGTTACAGTTGCTGTCGATTTTAGAAAAAGTGTTTCAGATCAATAATAATCAGCAGTTTTGAGTCGTTTGTTATGAAGTTGTTGTGTTTGTTGAAAGTGTCAAGCCGATGGTGTTTGGTCGGTCGGCGTAATCCGTTTATCCCCGTTTAACACACGAGCTGCTCTGATTCCCTTTGAAAGTCAGATTGATGACAGCACATATTTCACACATCATCTCTTTCACCAGAGCATGGCAATAGTGTGTTATTGGTCTGCGTTGCATTGCCATTAAAGTCCTAGTAGTTAATACAAATTAGACAAATAATTTACACACAGGCGCTGGATTTGTTTTTCATGGATATTTGTACTTTTCCAATTGCGAATTTGTTGTGGTTTATATTTTTCAGAGAAATGCTTCACATTAGTCATTCAGAAAAACCCTATGACTGCAAAAATGTGTATATAACAACTACATTACACTAGAATGACATATAAGCATGAAATAACGGATGTTAAATAACAGATAAAATGAGGAATTTACTTTTGGACAATTTTTAGCCCATCACATCTGAGGCATTTTTTTTTTTTCACTGCCTGTGACATTTTGCCCTGATCCTACATTTTGTTACATAAATTATGTAGAACAATCTTTCTTTAAAGAGTATGTTGTTCACTGGCTTTAAAATGGGGTTTGTTATTGATTGATCGATTGATTCCGTCTTGCCATCCTAAACAGAATGGAGAACTCATCTAAAGAAGAATACAAGATCCAGTCGTTTGATTTGGAGACACAGCAACTTCTCAAAACTGCCTTGAAAGGTCATTATCTTTAATCTGCAGCAGTTTTGCATGACATCTTTTACTGTTAGGCTCACAAATATTGTTGTTGTTCTTGCTTTTTTCCCCCTCAGACCCAGGTTCAGTTGACCTGGAGAAAGTGTCCAATGTAATCGTTGACCAGTCTCTGAAGGACCAGATCTTCAGCAGGGAGGCTGGACGCATCTGTTACACGATTGTCCAGGTAAACAAATGCACCACATGCAAGTTTTTCTACAGAACACTTGAAAGTTTGGATGTTGCATTCTTTTCAATGCCTAAAAATGCTCACATTTGTCTTATCATTTACTTGGACTGATTTGCAAGCATTTGACTTGTTTTATGCAGGCAGAAGCCAAACAGACCAATGGGAACGTGTTTCGGCGTAACCTCCTGAACCGACTGCAGCAGGAATTTAAAGCCAGAGAGGAGACACGTAAGAGATCCACTCAGGAGTGGGTTTGCCTCGTGTCCTTTATCTGCAACATCTTTGACTACCTCAAGGTAAAAAATTGCCTTCTGTTTTAATACTTAAAGGAATAGTTCACCTAAAATGAAAGTTGCTGAAAATGTACCCACCCTCAGGCCATCCAAGATGTAGATAAGTTTGTTTCTTCATCAAATTTGGAGAAATATAGCATTACGTCACTTGCTCAGCAGTGGAACCTTTGTAGTGAATGGGTGCCGTCAGAATGAAAGTCCAAACAACTGATAAAAACATCACAGTAATCCACATAACTCTAGTCCATCAGTTAATGTGTAAAAGCTGTCCATCATTAAAATGGTTTTAACTTGAAATGGTTGTTTCTGGCTAAAATACGAGTCAATAATCCATAATATTGCTTTCTCCAGAGATAAAGTGGCCTGGTCTGAATCAGGAGAGATATATGCACAGATCAAGCATATTTAAAAGCCAAAACAGTTCTAAACAAATATATATGTGGATTTTGATGAGAGAGGACAACATGAGATGGAATTTTTCATTGGAGGAAGCATTATTATAGATTATGGATTTGTATTTTGGCCAGAAGTTAAAACGACTTTATGATGCATTTTTTTTTTTTTTTTTTTTTTTTTTTTTTTATTACAAACATATAGCTTTTCCCTTCACAAGATGTTAATTGATGGACTGGAGTTGAGTGGATTACTTGTGGTTTATAGTTCTGTTTTTATCAGCTGTTTGGACTCTAATTCTGACGGCATCCATGCACTACAGAGTTGGTGAGCAAGTGATGTAAATTCCTCCAAATCTGTTTTGATGAAGAAACAAACTCATCTACATCTTGGATGGCTTTAGAGGGAATGAATTTTCAATAATTTTAATTTCTAAATGAAATATTCATTTCAGAATCACAATTGGGAAGGCACTCATGGTAACTATATATGAAAATTCATTTTAAGTGCTTATTCAGTTTTAACTGTATTCTCTTTGCTGCAGGTGAACAACATGCCCATGATGGCCCTGGTGCACCCTGTCTATGACTGTTTGTTTAGACTGGCCCAATCTGATGCCCTGAAGAACGAGGAGGAGGTGAGTCCTGAACAATTATAACTAGTGTTTGAAATGGATAGACTATTTGAGTAAATAAATTAGTGATGCACCAAAAGAATGGCCAAAATTAATTTTCAGTTTCATCAGAAATTGGTTTGGAGGGCCAAAATCATTGACCACAACGTTTTGATGTGTAATTAGTGCTTCTCCAATGACACATTTTAACTGTCAGTGTTCAATTAATTCATCAGGTTTCTCAGACTTCAGCTCTTGTGCATCATTGGTTTCTGTTCACTCAACAGTGCATACTGATGCATTTCTGTTTTTAATTTTGATAGCAAACATCTTCTGACAAATCAGTTATTTCTTCTTCATTTACCTGTTTCTTTTTAGCAATGTTTTATCTTACTCAAATGTTGAAGCTCTCTCTGTATTCCATCTGTCTGTCTCAGGTGGACTGTCTGGTATTACAGTTGCATCGTATTGGAGATCAGCTGGAGAAGATGAACATGCAGCTCATGGATGAGCTGTTCAATCTCCTGAGGGATGGGTTTCTCCTGCAGGAGGACCTGAGCTCCATGGGCCGCCTGCTTCTGCTCGAGATCCTTGAGTTTCGCGCAGGTGGCTGGACTCTGAGCGAAACGGCTCAGAAATACTACTACAGCGAAGTGACGGACTGAGGCCTCCACCAATCAGGAGAGAGAAATAAGAAGGCGGGATGAAATTGCAATCCATAGGAACCAAGAGTGAAGGTTTTATATTTATATTTACCTTTGATAAAGGCTTGGAGATTAAAGGAGAAGTCCACTTCCAGAACAATAATTTACAAATAATGTACCCCCTTGTCATCCAAGATGTTCATGTCTTTCTAGTCGTAGAGAAATTATGTTTTTTGAGGAAAACATTTCAGCATTTTTCTCTATATAATGGACTGATATGGTCCCCCGTGTTTGAACTTCCAAAATGCAGTTTGAATGCGGCTTCAAATAATCCCAAATGCGGTTGTAAACGATCCCAGCTGAGGAAGAAGGGTCTTATCTAGTGAAATGATCAGTTATTTTCATAAAAATAATACAATTTGTATACTTTTTAATGTCAAATGCTCATCTTGTCTTACTCTCCCTGAACTATGTATGTATTCTAGCTCAAGACACTTTGGGTATGTCAAAAAAATCTGATCGTATTTTCAAAATCAACTTCAACTTCAAAATCTTCCTATATCGCTGTTTTACCTTTTTTGTTAAGGATGTTTGATCTTCTTTGCATGTTCACTTTGCAAACACTGGGTCAGAACTTCTGCAGCGATGTAGGATGATTTTGAAATGATTTTTGAAGTTGAGAGAGAAAAAAATGATTGGAGTTTTTCCACATACCCTAACTGTCTTGAGCCAGAATACACAGAGTTCAGGCAGAGAAAGACGAGACGAGCGTTTGAGATTAGAAAGTATTTAAATTGTATTTTTTTTAAATGAAAATAACCGATTGTTTCGCTAAATAAGACCCTTCTTCCTAGGCTGGGATCATTTGAAGCTGCATTTAAACTGCATTTTGGAAGTTCAAACTCGGGGCACCATATCAGTCCATTATATGGAGAAAAATCCTTAAATGTTTTCCTCAAAAAACACAATTACTTTACGACTGAAGAAAGAAAGACATGAACATCTTGGATGACAAGGGGGTGAGTACATTATCTGTAAATTGTTGTTCTGGAAGTGGACTTCTTCTTTAACTAGGTGTGAGGTTTGACTGGTCAGAGTTAGATGCAGTTCCTAGTTTTATACTTTTATTCTTTTACAGCATTTCAAAAACGAAATTTAAATAACTTTAAATAACTAATTCATAATTTTTTTTTTTTTAGATCAAAGTTTTACAACTTTATCAACTCTAAAATGACTGCCATCAAGGCCACCTGGGGTTTAACCAATGCTGGTAGTGTTTCCATTGCCTTTTTTTTTTTTTTTTGTTTTTTTTTTTTTTTTTTTTTCACATTCCAATCAGGTTTTTTTTTTTTTTTAGTTCAATATACTGTATTTTAATGCCAAATTACAAAAGATAGGTTGTGAATTTTGTTTCATTTTGACTGGCTTCCTCATGTCAAGATTTAGAAAACACCTACAAAGCGAAAAGTAGTCCATGTTGTAGTGTTACAGAAATATGCTATTGTCCCAGCATTCCCTAGGACAGTGGTTTTCAAACCGGTCCTGTGAGCACCCCCCAACACTACGTATTTTCTGTCTCCCTCATCTATCACACCTGATTCAACTAATCAGCTCATTAGTACAGACAGCAAGACCTGAAATGGGTGTGTCAGAGATGTGAGAGACTTACAAAATGTGCAGCGTTGGGACCGGTTTGAAAACCACTGCCCTAGGACAAGCTATTAATATATGCGATAGTGCAGTTTATTCATGGTTAAACAACACTCCTACTACAAATCCAGTTACTGGAACAAGTTACAGCTAAAGGGCTTTTTAATGCGTTTATTTCTCTCTTTTTTTTTTTTTTTTTGTTGTTTTGTTGGCTATAATCATGGTATCTTCAGTTATCATTGGTCACAGATCTTTAAACATTTTAATTACTGAGTTTGAAAGTGAATGTAGTTCAACAGCAGCAGCACTTCAATCATGATTCATTTGAATTAGTTTTTATATTTGTGTCACATTAACACAAAAGGCTGAAATCATAACACTAGAGGTGACAAGATTATTTTAATATTTTTTATTTTAGTTGTCTAATTTTATTAAATTGACTAACAATTTGTCTCGGTAGGAGGAACAGCTATTTTTTTATTGTATAGAGAGGATTAATTTATATAATACAAGAATGAATATATATATATATATATTTAATATATATATTATATTATATATATATATATATATGTGAAATCTGTTTTGATAGAGCAAAAGCTTTCCTTAAGGATAATATTATTTTTTTTATACTACAAAAAGAGTGGATGTATATCCAACAATACTTTTACAAGTATTTCTTCAGTTTTTTTATTGCATCATTTCAATCTCAAGAAGGTCCTGTGGACTGAAATGTTAACGAAGTTAGGTGATACGCCAAAATTTTCTAAATAAAATACGTTTCCTGTGCAGCTGTTTTTTTTTGGCCTCACTGATTCCTCAGGCTCTTGGAGATTAGAGAGTGACTTGTATAGTTGTCTTAATGCTACAAGTTTCAAATAAAGAAATAATTAAATCTTTCTGTGCACAAGATTGCAGTTGAAATCTTAATGTGTAATGTGTCATAGATTTGTGTTGTAACACTGTTCAACTCTTGTACTGAATTCCTGATCAAAAATGTGACTACTTATAGCTTTATTTATTTTTTAATACAAAGACGAACTGTATTTTTGAGTCAAGATAACACATTCTCATGTCCTTTTTGTGATGCCCATCCATCCCGAACTCCTGATGCCGTCAGTCCAAAACAAATCACATCTCTAGGTGAATTAGGAGTCCAAACGTCCTCTCTCTACCACCAGCGGTAGTGTGCATATGCCCTGTTGGCTTCGGCCATCTTGTGAAGGTCGTGTTTGCGTTTTACTACATTTCCCTCATTGGCGAAGGCAGCAAGCAGCTCCTGTGAGAGTTTCTCATACATGTGTGTGCGACGGTGCTTGTTGTCTCTGCATTCTGTGATCATCCACTTCATGGCCAGAAAACGCCGCCGATTATCTGTGAGAGGAACAGGCACCTGCAAGATTGATAATTCACAGTAAGATTCAATATTTCATCTACTTTTATAGAGCTTTGACGTTGTTCCTGGAGCTTAACTGTATTGTTTGTTGCATCGAAAAGATCTGATTTTGAACATCTGCTTTTGTTTTTCACAGAAAAAAAAAACAAGTCATACAGGTTTGGATTGGAACCACATAAAGGTGAGTAAATGATGATGATTTTTCACTTTTTGGATGAATTATCCATATAAACATAAGCGGACAAAAAGGATACAATTTTAAAAAATATTAAATGTAAATGTTAGCCAAAAGATGTGTAAACTTAATTCCTCACAATTTTGTGCATCTCAAAAATGTATTTTCATATGTAAATACAATATAATATTGGCTATTAGTCAAATTTTTCTCAAGATATTTCTAGCAATGTTGGCTGTTTACAAACCCACTAGTTGAACACTGATTCTGAGTTGCATATCCACAAACATCTGACTAGATTATCTCACAGTTTTGAAATAAATATTTTAAGTTTGTTACTGACCTGATAAGATTTCCCTCCTTTCTGAACACTGGCCAGGCCAATGATGGGTTTGCAGTTCTCTAGGGCCTGATGGAAGATGTTGTATGGATTACACTCGACCTCTTCTTTCTTAGCTGCTGGAGATTTGTGATATTTCTCCACCTGTTTTCTCTTTATGCTCTCCAGTGTCTAAACGGACACAAAACATCCAAGCAGAAATTATGTCGAGACTCATCAGGTATCATTCAGGTCTATTGTGATATTTTACAAGTGTATACTACCGGTCAGAAATTTGAATAATTAACATTTTTGTTATATTTGCGAACAATTTCTCTTATTTCCACAAGGCTTTACATTTAATAAAATTTAATTTAAATGGAGAAAAAAATATACTCAAGAAAATGATTACAATTTAATTTTTTTTTTTTTTTTTTTTTTTTGTAAAATGTAATTTATTCCTGTAATAAAAGCTGAATTTTCAGCATCATTACTCCAGTATTCAGTGCCATGTGATCCTTGAGAAATCACTGCAATATGCTGATTAGCTCAATTCTTATCAATTGTCATTGTGCTTAATTATCAATAATGGTTCATATTATTACCAGTGTTTTACTTTAAAATGTATCATGCATAAATATTTTCAGAATGATGAACAGGATCATGTGACAGTGAAGACTGGAGTAATGATTTTATTATTATTGTCATTTAATTATTTGAAAATGTATTTAAATAGAAAAGGTATTTTTAAATTGTGATATTTCACAATATTTATTTATTTATTTGTGCATCCTTGGTGAACAGAGGAGACTTGTTTAAATAAAAAATACATAAATGTATTTAAAAGTACATAAAAGCACATAAAAAATTAATTATTCTTAACTTTTGACCATTAGTGTAAGTGTATATAATGGGATTTGATTCAAACCTGTGTCATGATTCCTCTAGCAAGGATTTTGTTGCCATCTTGCATCATCATGTTGATGAACTTGCTGTTAAAGGAAAACCGATAATCAGTGTTATAAAGGATCCATATACATCAGTGTCCAAAAGAAATGGAACCACGAAGTTCATACAATGTCAAAAGCATAATATGAAAGAACTATGGAGTTAGAATTGTTGCATAATTCCAAATAAATACATTATGATCCACAAATAAATGTAAAGCGATTGACAAAAACAAAGCATATTCACAAAATAAATAGAATGAGATCCACAAATAAATCTTAGAGTTCCACAAACATGAATTATATTCACAAGTAAAAAAAATTTGAATTGCAAATAAAAAACATACTCACAAATATTTTTTTCATTTTACAAACACAACTTTGCCCGGCATTATATGTGAATCGCGTACTGTGCATTTGTAGATCGCTGCGGGTATTTGTGGATTGCTCTCTGTGCATTTGTGGATCGCAGCGCATATTTGTGGATTGCTCTCTGTGCATTTGTAAATCGCTGCGCGCATTTGTGGATTTTGAAACATTTCAAGCGTCAAGACGCACACTGATCCACAAATGGATGGACTCCACCCACCTTCTACTTAAGCCAATCAGATACCGGCCACGTGGGACTGACCAATCGTTGCATGCTCTCGCTCCAACCAATCACGTTTTGCCTTACAATCAGTGCGGGACCAGCCGTAATTCAGGACAATTAACCAGTCTCTTCAAAATGGACGACCAGGACAGTGGTGCTCATCACAGCATTATTGTAATAATATCTAAAATAAGACAAGTAATGTTATGTGTAATGTAATCAGTGTTTCATGTATCAATGAGTCGATGCGTGTTTTGACCGTGAGTGTGTTTAGCAAACTGGTATTCTATGGTGACCGGGAGGGGAGGTCTTCGGTTCACTTAGTTTTGTCTTGGCCACGACATATAAACTCGTGAGAACGTGATAATATAACGTGGCCACGAGATATTAACTCATGGGAACGTCATATTATGTCGTGGCCACGAGATCGTTTTGTCGAGGTAACGATGTCGTGGCCTCCAGATGCTATGTTGAGGGAACCACATCGATTTCTCGTGGCCACGAGTTTATTGCATAAACAAACCTGCGTGACCATAGCAACCTGGGATTATCAGAGTTGTTTAAAACATTTTTACTAACATTTAATTTAATATTTGTATATTCTTCTTCTTCTTCTTCCTCTTCTTCTTCTGCTTATTATTATTAATAAGAACGTTATGTATGATCGAAATGAAGGGAAAATATAAAAATATAATAATATGCTAATAATAATGATGCTGATGAAGATGATGGTGATAATAATGGCCTAATAATAATATTCAAATATTTTGAAGACGATTGAGGGATGGGTAAAAATGTTTTCTTGTATGCCTATGTTATTTAGTACGGTGGGGACACCTTCGGTTCACTTAAGTTTGTCGTGGCCACGAGATATTAATTCGTGGGAACGTCATATTATGTCGTGGCCATGAGATGCTATGATGAGGGAACGACATCCATTTCTCGTGGCCACGTCTTATTATGTTGAGGAAACGACATGCGCTTCTCGTGGCCACGAGTTTAATGTGTAAACAAACCTGCCTGACCATAGTAACCCGGGATTATCGGAGATAGATTTATTACCATTTTATTTTGGATTAAGGAATTATTATATTAATTATTATAGAAATGAATACATTATTAAATGATTATATTAACAACAGGGGATGCTGTCTGTGTGAATGCTGTCTGTGCGCGATGCATTCGAAAGAAGTTTATCATTAATAAATATTACCCAAAGTACATCAAATAAAATAGGCCTACAAGATATTTTTATCCAACCTTCTATTAACTGATCGTTTTTTCAGTATTATTATTATTATTAGCCTATTATTTTATTTTCGTTCATGTTCCATCTCTTTACTTAACGTTCTATATGTAAATACTGTGAATGCTCGACATATTCGACATATGTTATGTGACTGGGATTTTTACTGGAATGCAGTTTAAAGGTTGAATTATATTTTATTTTGTTTCGTCTAATTATAGTGTTTCACTGAGGAATTAATCATTCACGTAGTTTAATTTGTAAATGAAAACAATTGCAAAAGAGTAATTGCAAAATATAGCAAATACTAGCATATAGGGCAGAACGTTAGGCAAAGCGATACACAATAAATATAAAAATATAGCCACTTATAATTTATTATTAGCCTATTATTATTATTATGGTTAGCCTATTATTATTTTAATAACTGGTTAGGGCTAATGCTTGACAATTATGCCAATAAAGTTTTGACTATATAATTGTATTTATGCCCGTGTGTGACGATAAATGAGTGTGTTTTCATTTACAAATTAAACTACGTGAATGATTCATTCCTTACTAAATTACTAGTCTAATAATTAGACGAAAGAAAATAAAATATAATTCAACCTTTAAACTGCATTCCAGTAAAAATCCCAGTCATAACATATGTCGAGCATTTACAGTATTTACATATAGAGCGTTAAGTAAAGAGATAGAACATAAACGAAAATAAAATAATAGGCTAATAATAATAATAATACTGAAAAAACGATCAGTTAATAGAAGGTTGGATAAAAATATCTTGTAGGCCTATTTTATTTGATGTACTTTGGGTAATATTTATTAATGATAAACTTCTTTCGAATGCATAGCGCACAGACAGCATTCACATAGACAGCATCCCCTGTTGTTAATATAATCATTTGATAATGTATTCATTTCTATAATAATTAATATAATAATTTCTTAACTCAAAATAAAATGGTAATAAATCCTCAACATAATAAGACGTGGCCACGAGAAATGGATGTCGTGCCCTCATCATAGCATCTCTTGGCCACGACATTAGGATGTCGTTACCTCGACAAAATGATCTCGTGGCCACGACATAATATGACGTTCCCACGAGTTGATATGACGTTCCCACGAATTAATATCTCGTGGCCACGACAAACTTAAGTGAACCGAAGGTGTCCCCTCCTGGTCACCGTAATTTTGACTACTTTAGGTAACGTTTATTCATTATAAACTTAATATGAATGCTGTTTACATTGCGTGCAATATAATAATTTATATTATAAAACAATAAAAGAAATTATGAAATAATCTATAATAATTAATATAATAATTTATTAATTCAAAATAAAATAATAATGAATCCATCTCTGATAATCCCGGGTTGCTATGGTCACGCAGGTTTGTTTATGCAATAAACTTGTGGCCACGAGAAAAATATGTCGTTCCCTCAACGTAAGAAGTCGTGGCATAAGTATGTCGTTACCTCGACAAAACGTTCTCGTGGCCACGATGTAATATCACGTTCCCACGAATTAATATATCGTGGCTGTGTTATATTATCACGTTCCCATGAGTTTATATGTTGTGGCCACGACAAAACTAAGTGAACCGAAGACCTCCCCTCCCGGTCACCGTAGAATACCAGTTTGCTAAACACACTCACGGTCAAAACACGCATCGACTCATTGATACATGAAACACTGATTACATTACACATAACATTACTTGTCTTATTTTAGATATTATTACAATAATGCTGTGATGAGCACCACTGTCCTGGTCGTCCATTTTGAAGAGACTAGTTGATTGTCCTGAATTACGGCTGGTCCCGCACTGATTGTAAGGCAAAACGTGATTGGTTGGAGCGAGAACATGCAAGGATTGGTCAGCCCCACGTGGCCGGTATCTGATTGGCTTAAGTAGAAGGTGGGTGGAGTCCATCCGTTTGTGGATCAGTGCGCGTCTTGACGCTTGAAATGTTTCAAAATCCACAAATATGCGCTGCGATTTACAAATGCACAGAGAGCAATCCACAAATACGCGCAGCGATCTACAAATGCACAGTACGATTCACATATAAATGCCGGGCAAAGTTGTGTTTGTAGAATAAAAAAAAATATTTGTGAGTATGTTTTTTTATTTGCAATTCTAATTTTTTTACTTGTGAATATAATTCATGTTTGTGGAACTCTAAGATTTATTTGTGGATCTCATTCTATTTATTTTGTGAATATGCTTTGTTTTTGTCAATCGCTTTACATTTATTTGTGGATCATAATGTATTTATTTGGAATTATGCAACAATTCTAACTCCATAAAGAACAATCTACAAGAGTTTTAGTTAAATTATTTTGAATCCTAGATTTTCAATGTGGCCACAGACTTCAAACACCAGTGTGTTTATACAGGTCATAGAGCTAACGTTTACTGCAGTTAGTTTATTGTTTTTACCTGATCAGAGGGTCATTGAAAGAGGAGCTGGTGTCGCTTGACAGCGCTGCTTTTATTGGTCTTACAGTTTTCAGTTCCTGCAGCTCTTTTTGTTCAGGACTGAGGTCTGAGACACGAGCATCTTTACTGGGATCTGGATCCAGATAGTATGGATTATACCGACTCCATCTCACCAAACACAGACTGAGGAAAAAATGCAGAATAATAGACAAATGTTACCTAATACACGCATATTAAACAAAACAAGCAGCGGCGCGAATTTAGAAACCGATATAAGCACATGGTTAAGTTTGCGATGAACAGCGTGAAAGTTATGAAGTTATGAATTACACAGCAAAGCTGATGTGACTTGGTCCTCATTTCGCATAGTCCAGGTGAAAATAAATACAAACAAGTAAAATGTACCTCGGTGTCCAAGGTTTCAGTAAATGTCTGACGGAAGCTGCCATCTTTAGGATGCTGTAGTAGATTTCTCAGATCAGCTTGGGTGACCAAACTGTTACATTCACTATTAGAGGACAAACACAAACGCAGATCTCAGAACAGCGGTTAAACTCACTCTGACGCGACCGTGAAAGGACCTCAGCTGAAGAATGAGTCCTAAAATATTGCCTGCGTAAAATAAAGCTACTAAATATGTTTAAAAATAAATATTATGCATTTTTACATTTATAGTAGCTATATGCACCGTATATTTGCTCAGTGTCTAAATTGTTATTTACACTAAAAATAATAAATAGTCATTCAAAAACAGTGAGTTTCCTACAAGCTAAACGTGTTTGTACTGCCCTCCACCCAAGCGTCCTAAAAATGTATTCATTTTATGAAAATAAATAATTTACACTAGGTTAAAATGGACGTGTCAAATTATTATTATTTTTATTTTTTTTATTTATTTTTTTTTAGCCTCTTATAAAGACTTAATATGGCCCAACACCTGTGAATAGATTACGGCTACCCCTGCGAGGACTCCAAATACAAAATGATGGCATTTTCATTGTTTTAAAATGCACACAAAGTTTGCTTAATGCATAAATGGTATTTGTAAAGACTATTCTGGTTTTGTAACAGGAAAACAAACCAAAAAAAAAAAAAAATGCATTTTCTTTAAAGCTGTTCTGAAAAAAATGTGTTTTGAAATGTGTTATACAAATAAATGTGAATTAAACTAAATAAGCCATTGTATTGTTAGTTACTGTACCATGTTGTCTCCGAGGGTGTGTTGAAAGTTTCACAGGGAGACTGTCCACTTAAAAAAATAAAAAATAAAAAATGTTTAAAAAAACCCAAAAAAGTTTAAAAGATGGACCTATATTAAATCATATGTGAATGTAGAGTAGAATGGGCCATTGCACTGATTGCCCTATTGGAGGCGCTTTATCTCAGCTGTCCTTGATTACAAATTCCACTTGGGGCTTATTCCCAAGGCACTTGACTGTCACCACACATAAATTCTATCATTTTTACAGTAGCATTTCGAAGTTATGGACCCATGAATTTGACAGTTATGACAATTCAGTTATAGGTCAATTGCATTATTGGCCAAATTAGAGGCATTTCAGCTACCTTTAAGGGTGTGTTAGAAATTCCACTGGGGGCTTATTCCCAAGCCACTTGACTGTCACTGTACAAAATTAAAATCGTTTCTACAGTAGCATTTTGAAGTTATAGACTAATGAATTTGGCAGTTATGACAATTCAGTAACAGGTCAAATTGCATTATTGGCCCAATTGGTGGCGCTATATCTCAGCTGCCTTTGAGGGTGCGTTAGAAATTCCACTAGGGCCTCATTTCCAAGCTACTTGACTGTCACCATACAAAACTACAGTAATTTTTATGGTAGCATTTTGAAGTTATGGAATCATAAATTTGACAGTTATGACAGTTCAGTACAGGTCAAATTGCATTATCGGCCCAATTCGTGGCGCTATATCTCAGCTGTCCTTGAGGGTGTGCTGAAAGTTTCACTAGTGCTTGTCCACACTGGGTATAAGCCCCTTCTGAAAGTTTCAGCACACCCTCAAGGACAACATTTTATTATTTCACATTTTAATTCACATTCATTTGTATAACACATTTCACAATGCATTTTGTTTAAGAATGTTGTTTTTTCTGTTACAAACGACCCACCATTTATGCATTGTGTGCATTTTAAAACAATGAAAATGCCATACTGGGCCGTATTAAGTCTTCATAAGAGGCTAGATTTAAAAAAAAAAATATATATATATTTATATATATGTGTATATATATATATCCTCTGGTTGTGTTCGGGTCAAATTGACCCGGAAAAGATTTTCTTTTTCCCGGAAATAATAGTTAACGTTATCGCATTGGACTCAAACTTACTGACTTTGTTCACACAGGGTATAAGTACATCTCAGAAATTTTTTTCCGGATTTTCTTAATTTTTTGTGGCATTTATTTCACTTAGTCACACTTGTGGTGTTCCCGGTCAAAAATGACCGGACTCCAAACAACTGCTCATAAATCTCTCATTATGCTATATTATCACTAAAGATTAGATTCATTCTTTTTGTCAACTTGTTTTCTTTCATTTAGGACTGGTTTTGTGTTTCAATTTGCATCTGATTAATCGTAGGCCTCATTTTTCTGAGAGAAGGTACCTCGTTTTTTGAGTGAAAAAATAATTTTTTATGAATAACTTTCACAATATGAGAGAAAAAATTATAAAATTTGGATGGTTTCTCACACTAATGTGCTTGAATGTTTAATCAGGAAGTTTGCTTTTAAATGTTTTTATTTTGTACAAAATTGCAAAAAGTCACACTTGTGGTGTTCCCAGTCAAAACTGACCGGACTCCAAACAATTGCTTATAAATCAGTCATTATGCTATATTATCACCAAATATTGGATTCAATCTTTTCGTCAACTTGTTTTCTTTCATTTAGGACTGGTTTTGTGTTTCTGTTTGCATCTGATTAATCGTAGGCCTCATTTTTCTGAGAGAAGGTACCTCCTTTTTTGAGTGAAAAAATATTTTTTTTATAAATAATTTTCACAATATGAGAGAAAAAATTATAAAAATTTGCATGGTTTCTCACACTAATGTGCTTGAATGTTTAATCAGGAAGTTTGCTTTTAAATGCTTTTATTTTGTACAAAATTGCACAAAATCACACTCATCAAAAGTGGCCAGCCATTGAAAGTGAATGGGGAAGATCACAAAAAGCAGGATCCTTATTTTGAAATGATTTTATGTTCTGAAAAGGGGCACAAAGTAACACTTATGCTGTTCCTGTTAAATCTGACCATCGTGACATACAAGAAAGAACACATTAAGATTATTTGCATTATAACATTTCATGGAACAACAAACCAAAACTGTTATTTTAGTTCTATATATCCTGCACACTGACACTGTTAAACTGAGACAATATTATGAAACAACAAGCTGAAGCTCTCTCTGTGCTAAAGCGTTTATTTGTAAACTTTTGTCTACTCTGTGAGAACATGAAAGCCTCAAAACCTAAGCTAAAGACAATGCAGTTTGAGGGTGTGAGTGTATGAGAGGTTTATCACAGTGAGAGTTATCATAAAAGCATATTGCATGCAGTCCAAGGTAGGGTGAAATAAATATAATACCTACAATAGTTTGTGTGAGTATACATGAATCTATACATGCATCTATACACGCACAGGTCCAAGGCCTTTACGTTTGCAAGCACAAAATGCTCCTGAACACAAGTTGTTTCTTTTACTTTCATTCTTCCCCATTCACTTTCAATGGCCAGCCATTTTGTAACTTTGTGCAGTTTTGTACAGTTTTGCCTACTTTCGGATAAATGCGGCCTACGATTAATCAGATGCAAATAGAAACTCAAAACCAGTCCTAAATGAAAGAAAACAAGTTGACAAAAAGATTGAATCCAATATTTGGTGATAATATACCATAACGAGAGATTTATAAGCAATTGTTTGGAGCCTGGTCATTTTTGACTGGGAACACCACAAGTGACTTTGTGCAATTTTGTACAGTTTTGCCTACTTTCGCATAAATGAGATCTACGACTGATCGGATGCAAATAGAAACACAAAACCAGTCCTAAATGAAAGAAAACAAGCTGACAAAAAGATTGAATCCAATATTTGGTGATAATATAGCATAATGACAGATTTATAAGCAAATGTTTCGAGTCCAATTATTTTTGACCAGTAACACCACAAGTGACTTTCTGCAATTTTGTACAGTTTTGCCTACTTTTGGATAAATGAGGCCTACAATTAATCGGATGCAAGTAGAAACACAAAACCAGTCCTAAATAAAAGAAAACAAGTTGACAAAAAGATTGAATCCAATATTTTGTGATAATATAGCATAATGACAGATTTATAAGCAATTGTTTGGAGTCCGGTCATTTTTGACCGGGAACACCACAAGTGTGACTTTTTGCAATTTTGTAAAAAATAAAAGCATTTAAAAGGAAACTTCCTGATTAATCATTCAAGCACATTAGTGTGAGAAACCGTGCAAATTTTTATACATTTTTATCTCATATTGTGAAAGTTATTCATAAAAATTATTTTTTTCACTCAAAAAATGAGGCAACTTCTCTCAGAAAAATGAGGTCTACGATTAATTGGATGCAAATAGAAACACAAAACCAGTCCTAAATGAAAGAAAACAAGTTGACAAAAAGAATGAATCTAATCTTTAGTGATAATATAGCATATTTACAGATTTATAAGCAATTGTTTGGAGTCCGGTCATTTTTGACCGGGAACACCACAAGTGTGACAGAAATCCGAACACAACCAGAGGGAGATATATATATATATATATATATATATATATATATATATATATATATATATAGACAGCCCGTTTTCGCTCTTATCTCAGTGTTATTTACATTTATAAATATTTTATTGTTCGTATCTAAGTCAAGCGTGAATGAGAAGCTAAGAAAGGCGGAAGCGTCACGTTTTTAGGTGGAACAGATAACGTCAATAAGAAGCTGCTAAGAGTAATTGCTTGTAAAAGTAACTGAATTAAAATGTCTGCTGTTTTAGTAAAACAGTGCTGAACTGTTAAAGTTTATTCTTCTCTAAATAAGAAACACCACCAAGAACAAAAAGGATTACAAATATTTAAAAAAAATGCTCTAAGAAGTTAATTATCTGTTTAAATTGTGATCTTAGAGACTGCCCACCATACTTTATGCTATAGGCTACTTGATTATTTCCTACAACTCACAAAGTAGAAATGATCAAGAATAGCATAAAGCCGCCCATTTTTGCGGCGGTGCGGTTTTATTTGTTTTTCATGCGTTGTAATAGGCCTAATTTGACTTCCTCAACCAGCTGTTCTTCAGGATTAATAAACGGAACATTTGGCATTCCAATGCTATAAAAAAAGGTTTATAGGCCTTTACGTTTGTAAAATATTGACGTCTAAATTTAAAAGCTGGATAATCAAATGAGTTTGTATTGTCATTCTTCCTTTGTGTAACGTAGTAATAGTAGTTGTCGTCGTCGTTGTTGTTGTTCAAGTTGTACCGTTTTTTCAGCGCCTGCTCTTATTGGTTCCTGACTCATGCATTTCAAAAAAGCGAAAGTGAAAGTATTTCTTTAGACGTGTCCTCCCGTGACCCACGTCGAAAAAGGCTCTCGTTTTCATGATAATTTATTATATAATGACAGTTTTGTCTAATTTATTTCATGATGGACATTCTAACCTGTATTTGTATGTCAGTACTTATGATGGTCGGTGATGGTAAGTTTTATCTCTTTGCGTTTACACGCGAAAATAGCCTTTGAGATGTTCGTTCTTATTTTTTTAACGCGTAAATCAATGTGTCTATTTCTTGATAGGGTTCATTGTGCACGGCCCCCCAGGTCCTCTGGTTGCTCCTCTGGGATCTTCAGTGGTTTTGCCCTGTTATGTTGATAAACCTTTACCAGTGGACGATCTGGAGGTGGAATGGAGAAGAACAGACTCAGAGACTCTGGTCCATTTGTTTCTGAATGGTGAGAGTCGACCAGAGGCCCAGCAGGAGGATTATCATGATAGAGCTCATTTCTTTACTGATCAGATTCAGCATGGAAACTTCTCCCTCCGTCTGGACAATCTGACAGCTGAAGATGAGGCAGAATATACATGTAAAGTTGACAGTCAGCAGGATTCTGGAGAAATTGTGGTTCAAATAAAACATGGTGAGTGAGAGCCACTTGAATTCTGTTGAAAGTATAAATCACGTTGGATGTATTTTATGTAATGAAGTGTAAACTATTTTTATTGTTTTAGAACGTTTAATTGTGTCAGGATCAGATCGGTCCGTGTCTGCATATGATGGTGAAGACGTCACTCTGAACTGCTCTGTAGACACTCATGTCCAACTTGAAGACATTGACATTTCATGGATAAGAACAGATGGAGATATTCTGGTTCTGCTCTTTCAAAACAATGAGACCTTACCAGATGCAGCAGATGAACAATACAGAGATAGAGTTGAGTTCTTCACTGCGGAAATCCCCAAAGGAAACTTCTCTCTCAGACTGAAGAGTGTCAGAACTGAGGACAAAGGAGTTTACATGTGTCAAGTGTTTGCTGGAGAACTTTCAGCAAATGCAACTGCAGTACTGGAGCAACTGGGTGAGCAGACAAACACAGCAATAAGTAAAACAACGTCTATTTACATTAAATTACGTAAAATCTTGTTGGCAATGGCAATTTTCATTAACCCCTCCCACCATTCAAATCACTTGAAGATACTGCTGTTGACACTGTATATGAACAGTATCTATCATTATTTATTTGCACTTACTATAAACTAGATGGTATTTTATATACTAGTTTTAAAAAGTATCTGTTCAAAAATATTTAAAAAATAAAGCACAAATAACTTATAGTTAGGAATAGTTGTAGGAATTAAAGAATGAATTGACTTAATTGCTCTCTCTATTTCTCTATAAGAAAAATGGCTAATAAATATACCACGTTGATTCAGTGCTGTTATACCTGATGTTTGTGTTTTCCAGGTTTCTCCTCTTTGCACATAGCTGTGTTGTTTTTCTGTGTTGCTGCTGCAATTGGAGCTGTACTTCTGCTCTGCTGTCTGATCTACTGCAGATCAAACAACACTGGTATGTTTGTAAGGAAATCATCTTATTTCTTGTGTTTAACTGTGCATTTGTTACTGTAAGTGTTTCGCTCATTTAACTTATTCTTCACCTTCCATCTAGACAACAACAGCACAATATGGAATCTTCAGCTTTCTCTGGTCTTTTGTCCAAACATCTGTATGTTCTTTGCCTTCATCCTTTGGGGTCTTACTGAAGGTGAGTGTTAATAATGTGGCATATTTTGTTATATTGTAATATTGTACAGACTTGTCTCAACACTGACTCAAGTTTGTTGGTGTGTTGTGCATTTTCTTATGGTGGGGCCCTTCAACGCTTTCACATAACGCTGTTTTTTTTTTTTTTTTTTTTTTTTTTTTTTTTTTAAATCGTCTAATCTCATTTATCTAATGCCTATAATTAAATACTCTGTTCCAGGATCTTTGCATGAGACCATCACTTGCTGTGCTCTTTTTATTCTGAGACTAGTTATGTTGATTTGGACTTTGCCCTATTTGAAGTATCTTCAAGGTATGTTAAGATTTAAAGTTTTATTTTATTTTTTTAAGGAGATCTGTAAATGCATTTTGATCAGCATTAGCTTAGCATTACAATATTGTAAGAGATTAATTCTGTTGCAGTTATATACATTAAAGTGTCATACTCAAGCACTTCTTCATGCTGTTGAATGTTTATGCGGGATGACAGGAAGTTATTCAAGGAAGTTTGGTATGGATGCTCGCTCTCCCTCGCTTTTTTTTTCCCAATTGTTGGAGCGTGCAGTGTGTTGTGCTGCTGTGAGTATGTTGGGAGCATAATGGGCTACTTGCACAACTACTTTCGCATACTACTCATTACGGCTCGGGAGTTTCCGGTTTAGCATTCAACGCACAAGGGTATGCATTGACGTCACTTTCCCGCCAGAACACGCCCCCTTAGCCAGACTGAGTGGCAAAAGAAGTAGCTGCATGAATGAATTTAATAGGGAAGCTGCGAAAAAGCAAGTAAAACAAAACGATAATCATTTTGCTGTTCCTTACAACTTACCAAATATCCAGTGGTCCATGGATATTGATATGCAGCCACGAATCGTGTTTCCTGACATTTATATGTGCCTGATTTCAACGCTGGGGAAATAAACAAAGCAGATTTGCCTGTGAACACATTTTGTAAATACCAAATAGGCTGGTCTAAACCCCGATGATCACTTATTATATATATGGTCATATGGTCCAGCCCAAAATCTTATATAGTTTTTGTCAGTGTTTATTTGAAAACATCCAGTTTTGAGGAATGTAAGATGGTAAATATTTAATTGATGATTTGTCATTATGATATATGACAATGATATATGTTAGAATAGGGTGTGATTTTACCGCAATATTCAACATATTAACATGAAATGATAACGTCTCGGTTACGTATGGTAACCCTCATTCCCTGATGGAGGGAACGGAGACATTGTGTCGAGTAGTGTACGACACTAGGGGTCGCTCTTGGGAGCCCAAACACCTCTGACAGTTTTGAAACAGGCCAATGAAAATTGGGTGTGCAGAATTTGCATAGCTGGCCACGCCCCGGACATCCGGGTATAAATAGGGCAGCATGCGCATCTGCTCACTCGTTCTGATCTGAGGAGCCGAGCGTCTCAACTCACTCAGAGGCGGACCAGAGTTGTGGCACGGATGACACAACGTCTCCGTTCCCTCCATCAGGGAACGAGGGTTACCATACGTAACCGAGACGTTCCCTGTCTGTCGTACACTCCGAGTTGTGTCGAGTAGTGTACGACACTAGGGGTCCCTATATAAAACCGCCACAAGTCTGGCCGCGTCACGAGTGGTCAGCGCAGATAGTAACAAGTCAACGTGTTAGCATAAGTGCAGCTCACCTCTCGCAACCATCCAACGTCCAAGGACTGACCTGTTACAGCAGTGTCCTGCAGCCGGGCCTTCCTCAGTGGAGCGGCTGAGTATCTTGAGAACGTTGGGAAAGTGCCTGTTTCCCGTAGGAAAAGGGGCACTACGGAGATCACAACCTGCCCAGAGGGGGGGTACAAGTGAAAATATTAGATATGGGACCTGAGGTGGGTCTCACGCTAGGGGAGACAACCAGACTCAGATCCTAGAGACAAACCTGTCTCCAGGGGAAACACCGCACCACAGAGAGTTATAGGTGGAAATACACATATGGGGCCACATAAGGAGCCACTACATACGGGGCACAAATCCAACCAAGAGTTAGAAAAGTAACCATACCTTGCGTTGAGATTTCGCAGCGAGTTCCTCCGCCAAACTCTGCTACGTCAGGAGTGCCATTGATGGAAATGGTGTCCAGGGTTCACGTCAGGAAACCTACTGAACCTTAGAAGCGTAATCGCCATTAGGGGAAGCGCTTTTTGGCAAGCTCTACACCGGCCAGAGTGCTGAGTCAAGAGCTTGCATTCAAGACTCTAGACTCTATAAATTATAAAATCTGGCAAAAGTGTTCGGTGTAGCCCAACCTGCAGCTCTACAGATGTCTGCTAATGAGGCCCCACTTGCAAGAGCTGCCGAGGCAGCGACGCCCCTGGTTGAGTGAGCCCTCACTCCCAGCGGGCAGGGTAAACCTCTGGCCTGGTAGGCCCTATGGATTGCATCCACTAGCCAGTGGGAAATCCTTTGCTTGGAGACAGCTTTCCCCTTCTGCTGTCCTCCATAGCAGACAAAGAGCTGTTCTGAACGTCTGAAGTGCTGAGTTCGTTCTATGTAAATGCGCAGGGCACGGACTGGGCATAACAAGGTCAGGTTGGGGTCATCTTCCTGAGAAGAAATAGCTTGCAAGGTCACCACCTGATCTCTGAAGGGAGTGGTGGGGACCTATCCAGGCCGGGGTCTCAAGACAACGTGAGAATTTGCGGGTCCGAATTCTAGGCACGAACTGTCAACGGAGAGGGCTTGGAGGTCTCCCACTCTTTTGACCGAAGTGAGCGCAGTCAGGAGAGTCGTCTTTAATGAGAGGGCATCAAGTTTAACTGACTGAAGGGGCTCAAACGGATCTTGCTGTAGGCCCTGGAGCACCACAGCAAGATCCCAAGAGGGGATAAGGTTTGGCCGAGGAGGGTTCAGTCTCCGGGCTCCTCTAAGAAACCTGATTATCAAATCGTGTTTCCCCACCGATCTGTCGCCCACCAAGTCATGATTAGCTGATATAGCTGCCACATGAACCTTGAGTGTTGAGGCAGATAGGTGCCTGTCCAGGCCCTCTTGGAGGAAGGATAACACTGACTCAATGCCACACCTCCGTGGGTCCTTCCCTTGGGAAGAACACCAGTTCACAAAAATGCGCCACTTCAGGTCATACAGCCGCCTGGTGGAGGGAGCTCTTGCCTGTAAGAGGGTGTTTACCACTGATGGTGGAAGGTCTCTGAAATCCTCCTGGTCGCGTCCAGGGACCATAGGTGGAGGTTCCAGAGATCTGGGCGCGGGTGCCAGATTGTGCCCTTCCCCTGAGAGAGGAGGTCCTTCCTCAGAGGAATGCGCCAGGGAGGAGCTGATGCCAGGAGCACCAGGTCTGGGAACCAGGTTCTGTTGGGCCAGAAGGGGGCTACCAAGAGAATCTGTTCCTTGTCTTCCCTGACCTTGCACAGAGTTTGTGCAATGAGGCTCACTGGGGGGAACGCATACTTGAGCCGGTCTCTCGGCCAACTGTGTGCCAGTGCGTCTATGCCGAGGGGGGCCTCGGTTAGACCGTACCACAACTGGCAGTGGGTGGATTCTGGTGAGGCAAAGAGGTCTACTTGTGCCTGGCCGAATCGATCCCAAATCAGTTGGACCGAGTGAGGGTGGAGCCTCCACTCGCCTCCGAGCGAAAGCTGTCGTGACAGAGAGTCGGCCATATGATTGGCTTCGCCCGGGATGTGAGTGGCACGTAGAGACCTGAGTCTGTGTTGGCTCCACAGCAGGAGATGGCGGGCTAGTTGTGACATGCGAAAGGAGCGTACACCGCCCTGGTGGTTGATGTAGGCCACAGTCGCTGTGTTGTCTGACCGGACCAACACGTGCTTGCCCTGGATCAAAGGTCGGAACCTCCTCAGGGCTAGAAGCACTGTCAGCAACTCCAGGCAATTGATGTGCCAGAGCAGTCGGGGGCATAACCAGACCCCGGAAGCTGCCTGCCCGTTGCACACGGCACCCCAGCCTGTCTTGGAAGCATCTGTGGTGACAACGATGCATCTGGACACTTGTTCCAAGGGTACTCCTGACCGCAGAAACGCCATGTCTGTCCAAGGGCTGAGTGTTTTGCGACACGAAGGTGTGATGTTCACACGAAACGTGCCTCGGTGCCATGCCCATCTCGGAACTCGGGTATGAAGCCAGTGTTGTAGCGGTCTCATGTGCATCAAACCCAGCGGCGTGGCCGCGGCTGAGGATGCCATGTGCCCCAGGAGCCTCTGAACCTGTTTCAGGGGGACCGTAGAACCGCAGAACCGCATCTGAGTGTTGCCACACACCTCAGCACTGACTGTGCACGCTCTGGGGAGAGACGTGCATTCATACTGACCGAGTTCAGTTCTATACCGAGAAAAGAGATCCTCTGTACCGGGGAGAGTTTGCTCTTTTCCCAGTTGACCTGAAGTCCCAACTGAGCCAGGTGGTTGAGAACCACGTCCCTGTGAGCGCAAACCAAATCCCACGAGTGAGCTAGGATTAGCCAGTCGCCGAGATAGTTGAGAATGCGGATGCCCACTTCCCTGAGAGGGGCAAGGGCAGCCTCTGCGACCTTCGTAAAGACGCGGGGCGACAGGGAGAGGCCGAAGGGAAGAACTTTGTACTGATAAGCCCGTCCCTCGAAGGCAAACCGTAGGAACGGCCTGTGCCTTGGAAGGATCGAGACATGAAAGTACGCGTCCTTCAGGTCTATTGCCACAAACCAATCTTGAGGCCTGATACACGTGATAATGCGTTTGAGGGGTAACATTTTGAACGGGAGCTTGAGCAGGGCCCGATTCAAAGCCCTCAGGTCTAAGATTGGTCTGAGGCCATCACCCTTCTTGGGTACAATGAAGTAGGGGCTGTAAAACCCTTTCTTCATTTCGGCTGAGGGGACAGTTTCTATCGCATCCTTTGCCACTGAGGTAGTGAGAACACCACGGAACCTGGGCAGACGCCGTGCAAACTGGATAGCATAGCCGAGTCGGATGGTCCTGAGGATCCAGCGGGAAGGGTTGGGGAGATTCAGCCAATCCGAAAACTTCTCTGCTAGGGGTCTCAAAGGAACTACACCCGACTTACCAAGGATGGGAGCCTGATGGCTGGAACAAAGACGTGTGGCTGGAGGTAAGAAGCCCCGAACACCACCGATCGTTTTGTCCAGCGAAATCAGGCTGTGAAAGCTGCTCAGAGGATTCCGCTGAGAAGGGGAATCGATTGAACGAGCTTGCTGTGCTGGAACATGTGGGAACACGGGTTCTGTGTGACCGCATGTTCTGAGTGAAGGGTACAGCATCCGACCGTCGAGTGGAGGGTCGGAAATGCTGCACATAACGCCCAGAGAAGGAGGAAATTGCTCTTTTGTTGACCATGTGGTGGCCGAATCCAGCGCTCGTCCCCTCGTCGAGTGTGGACCCGGACAGGTCAAACGATCCCTCCTCCCTGGGCTGCTCGTTTCAGGAACGCTTCGAAGCCTGACGAGGGTTCTTAGTAGCCTGAGAACGAGCTGGCTGTGCCACCTTTCTACGAGTGCTGGACCGTTGGGTGGGCCTGGCTGCAGGATCGGCGGGTTGCGGGGCCTGAGCCGTTCTCGTAGGGGGTCTTTTGCAGGCGGAGGTTGCTGCCTTGGCGGAGCTGGGCTGGCGCTCGCTGCACGCCGGGGCAGGATGTGTTTGATGGCCTGCTGCTTAACCGTGGAGAACTGCCGAGCAAATTCTTCCACGGTCTCACCAAAGAGACCAGCCTGGGAAATGGGAGCGTCGAGAAAGCGGACCTTCTCGGCATCTCGCATCTCAGCCAGGTTTAGCCATAGGTGGCGCTCCTGGACCACCATAGTGGACATCACCCTACCCAGAGCCTGCGCCGTGACCTTCGTAGCCCGTAGAGCATAGTTGGTCGCCGAACGCAGTTCGTGCAACAACTCTGGGTCAGGAACACCCTCGTGCAGGTCTTTGAGAACCTTGGCCTGATAGACCTGCAGAATAGCCATAGCGTGCAAGGCGGATGCAGCTTGCCCAGAGGCCGCGTAAGCCCTCGCCACAAGCGTAGACGAAAACTTACAGGCCCTGGACGGGAGTCTCGGGCAGCCCCTCCAGGAGGCGGCGTTTTGCGGGCACAAGTGCATCGCAATCGCTCTCTCCACCTGGGGAACCTCCGTGTACCCCCTCGCTGGACCGCCATCGAGGGTGGTGAGGGATGGGGAGTTGGCGCACCGAGGACGGGCCGACAGAGGGGCCTTCCACGATTTCGTCAACTCCTCGTGCACTTCCGGGAAAAACGGGACCGGGGCGGAGCGTGGCCTGGAGTCACGTCCCCTGCCCAGGAACCAGTCATCCAGCCTAGAAGGCTCGGGGCTGGGCGGGGGAACCCACACAACCCCAATCTCCCCAGCTGCCCGTTGTAGTGCAGCGGCCATTTCGGCATCGGCCACAGACTGAGATTCAGCCGCCGGAGCGGTGGATTCAACCGCGACGTCAGCCTCTGACGGCTCTCCCTCCGATGCTACGGACTCCATACTGAGACGAGCTTTCAAAATTGTCCGGAGACTCCATCGGTGAACATACAGGTTTGCGAGGACGTGCCTGGCAAAACTTCGCCCAGCTCCTGTCGCTCGTCCTCAACGCACATCGCAGCGGCCTCGTACCCGGAAGTAGGAGGACCGGAGCGGGAAGCAGTTGAAGTGAGCTGCGGCTTCTTCGAAAAGAACGCGGCTCTCGAGCGAAGCGTGCTCAAGGGTAAGTCCTCACAGATTTGACAATCGCCCTCAGCGAATGCTGCATCAGCATGCTCACGCCCCAAGCACTGAACACAGCGATTGTGCCGATCGTTAGGGGAAAGGAAGAATCCGCAACCAGTAGGACACGGACGGAAAGGCATAATGAAACACACAATCCGTACCGTGCTGCTCTTTTAGAGAAAATTTGCTCTTATAGAGGAGAATATTCTCTTGAAGATCACCGTCGACGCACCCAGGGGACTCTCACACACAAGCTGCGCTAGAGAGGGAGAGACCGCTGTCTGTGCCGTAGATCCAACGACGAGAGAGGTGAATGTTGCCGCTTCTCACACAGAGACGCTGCATTCGGCTCCGAAAAACAGAACGAGTGAGCAGATGCGCATGCTGCCCTATTTATACCCGGATGTCCAGGGCGTGGCCAGCTATGCAAATTCTGCACACCCAATTTTCATTGGCCTGTTTCAAAACTGTCAGAGGTGTTTGGGCTCCCAAGAGCGACCCCTAGTGTCGTACACTACTCGACACAACTCGGAGTGTACGACAGATAGGGAACTGCTGTTTCGCCACCTGGAGTCCATTTGTTTTTTTTTAATTGCAGCGATCCATTTGCTTCACTTTTCTGTAGCTTTTGGCAGCTTGTAAAAATATACCTGAGGTTTCTTGTCAAATCTCTTTGTACAGTCAATCTTTGTGTGTTCTTTCGCAGCATTCACGCTGAAACCAGTGCTGCCACTCAGTCTTTTTGCCACTCAGTGGGCGGAGCCACAGCCGCTCCAGCTGATGGTGACGTCACATGCATACCCTCTGTATACAGACAGTTTTTTTAATGAGAACACAGATTACTACTACATTTTAGGGCTGGCATTTCTTTTAAAAAAAAAATAATAATAATCATATTCTCTGCGTTAACATCAATTTTCTTCAACCTGCTGAAATGTTACTATAAATATATTTCCCTTCCATATGTGCATTCTGAATAATGAATAAATATATTTCCCCACTAACCTGCCGCATTCTTATTAACAGTATTTTTCTTTTACTGATCATATTTCATACCTGTTAAATGTAGAGTTTTAAATGATTTTGCAATTTTTTGTTTTATTTGTAGTAAAACAATGGCTAATTTGTTTGTGTGCGTTGGTGCTCTTATTCCGAGCCCCTACTGCTCATTCCATTGTTTAAAATGGCTGAGTGAATGTGCAGTAACTGCCATATTTAACGATGTTAAACATTTAAATCATTTTTAACAGTAATACACTGACAGTGTGACTGCTTTGAATATATTCATATTTTGGCATTAGACTACAAACAGTGAAATGATGACACAGAATAGTGACTAACATATTTAATACAGATAAATAAAGGTTCATTATGATCTTATTAATCAGATCTCACAAACACTGTAGCATTGCGATTAGGCCACTAGTGTAGAGTACTGACCTCCTGTGGTGAAATAATCACGTATGATTACCAGCCACCACTTTCTCAGATTGGTTTATGTTGGATTAAAACTCTGAGTTTGGAAAATTCTGTACACAGTAATCAACAGAATGTCTTCTCCTCTCTCTGAAAATTTCCGGATTTTAAAATCACCCCACAAACTCTCATTTTATTAGGTTAAGTCAACTAGATGATTACAGCACACTGAAAATGTACATAACCGGAAATAACGGAACCAAAAATAACTGAGTAATATTTAGAGACGGAAGTACGCCATGAGGCTCAGTGCAAGTAGTCCATTCACTTGCTTGTTTGCTGTGAAACACTTAATATTAAACTTTGACACCATGCGAAAGTTTAATGGTGTTTAAGGCTGCCAGTGTAGCGGGTTACAGGCAGGCAATTGTTCAATTGTTTATTTTTCAGAGCGCTAAGTATTTTGTTTTTTTAGTTTTGTTGTAAATATTGGGGTTTCACTGTTGTGTTTATTTTCTGAGCCCAGTAGTTCAACGGGTGGTACAATGTGCATATGTTGAAGTCCACTATAGTGTGCATATGCTGAAGACTGTTAAAATGCGCATGAGTTTAAGTCTACCATAATGTGCATATGTTGAAGCCACTATAGAGTGCATATGTTGACGCTTATTGTAATGTTCATGTATTGAGGCCTACTATAATGTGCATATGTTGAAGTCTACTAGAATGTGCATGTGTTGAAGTCTACTAGAATATGCACGTGTTGAGGCCTACTATAATGTATATATGCTAATGTCTACTATGATGTGCATGTTTTGAGGCCTACTAAAATGTGCACGAGTTGAAGTCTACTATATGGTGCATGTGTTGAGGCCTATTATAGTGTGCATATACTGAAGTCTACTATAAAGTGCATGTGATGAAGCCAACTAAAATGTGCTTGTGTAGAGGCCTATTATAATGTGGATGGGCTAAAATCTTACACCCTTTTGGAGCTTGATTGTTACTTGTGGACTGGACTCTATGCTGATTTATTTTGAAATATTTCACCTGTTTTTATTTCTGTTTGGGATATTAAAAGGTTCCTGGGCCTGGAAATACAGTTTTTGTTTTTGTTTTGTTTTGTTTGTTTGTTTATTTGCTTGTTCACCTATTGGACTGTGATAATGAATTTATTTGCAGTTAAATAGATATGAGTTACAAGCTATTGCCTGGTTGTTCTTGACTAAATTTAATAATACGTCTTAAAGTGCAGGTTTACACTGTGAACTGAACTAATTATTGTGGTGGTTTTTACCCCTGGCACCCGAACCCAATAATGTTAGGCCAAATACCGTTACATGTTGATAGGTATTTACATATAGTTGTATTTATTCTATTTTTTAATGCATGCCAGAAAATGTAGTTATAAAGTATCTGTGGGATTAATTTGGCATCTGCAGGGTGGTGTGTAACCATGCTTCAATATTTAACCTTGAATGTAAGAATGTGTGAACTCTCTGTCAACAATGAACAACATCATTTAGTCAATTAGGACAGGACTAAAATTATTTAATATAATGGCAGTGCATTCATTAATGCTTTACAAAATATTAATTTGATTTATTTAACCCTTTCTGTCTACAGACAACCTTAAAACATGGATCAGGTTTTTCAAATTAAGAAGAGAATTTGCTATTTTTACAGTCGTTGTTTATTCAGGTGGGTAAATCCACATCTCACACAACAGAAGCCATGTTCATTATTCATTAAAGATGCTTTATAAAATATTACCTCTTTTGCAGACTGTCCAGAATTCAGCCATTAAATCTTACCAGACCATCTCTCTAAAATCCTATAAACATGAACCCTATAGCAACCCTGATTACTCAAACTGACTAAAATACAGAGACAAAGTGCAGATAGTCTAGTATAGTCTTCATTGCAAAATAATATCACATCATTTTATAGTTTATAGTTTATTGACTATAGATATCATTCCTCAAATATCATAATGTATATTATGTGATCTCCACTTTCCTAGGTAAAGATAAAGGCCCAAACCCAAATCTGTTTTATAGACCTTTCCCTAATCACCTGAGCTTCCAAAAGCTCCTATTCTCCTAATGTTGTCCAATTGGAGCATTGTCAACTAATGGAATCTAATGTTCTATTAAAAAAGTACAACCTAAATCTCCATCCCCATTTGCAAACACTCCTCCATATTTATACAACAGCTTCTTAACTATGGTCTGCTGCTCAGTGGTCAAATTTGTAATATCTATACAATCAAAACTTATCAAGTCTGGCTCCACCCCACCCCATTTTGCTCAATAAAGGATATTCACCCATCTGAAGTAAATTTTTCCTTAAAATCAACAACTTCAGAACATTCAACCATATCTGCTGGGTACAAAACACCCAGCAGTGCTTGAGGTTGCAAATAAACAGTGCCAACATTTACAACTGGAACATGAGTTAATCCCTCCTCCACTGTCACTAACGCTGGAGATAATAATACTCTAAGAGGTAAATGAGTCTCATCAGAGTCCGTAGGCTCCAAATAAACTTAGGACATACTGCCTACCTTACTTTAAGTCTAGTGGTTTAAGTTTAGGGATGAGCTGGGGGATTACCCTAATGATGCAGCGTGGATAGCCGCTTCAATGAACCGCAGCGTGGCAGGTATATGCTTGTGGCATTGACTAGAGTAGCCGATTCAGAACAGTAATGTCACAGACGTGTGCAGTACAGGGGGTCGAAACACATGCCGAAGCCGCGGTCTACTCCGGTTGCCGCGTCAGAGCTATAACGCGCCACAGATGTGTGCAGTGTGTGGTAAGGGATTTATTCATCATACAGTCTAGATAACGTTAGCTTCACTTATAACACGAGTGTTTTTTAAAATGCATAAACTTGCACTAGAATAGGCTAGGCTAATCAGTGATGATGTTCTTTGATAATGTTAGGCTGCTTTTAGCCTTATGCTGGAGCTAGTTTTGGGCAATGAAATGAAGTATGTAAATAATTAAATACATTAGCACAATAAAATAATGTAGGACCCAACACTACTGTAGCGTATTATTTACTCACCCTCCATGCATCCTAGGTGTATATGACTTCCTTCTTTCAGACGAATGCAATCAGAGTTATATTAAAATTTGCCTCACACGGCTTCGGGGGGTTAATAAAGGCCTCCTGTAGCGAATCGATGCATTTTTGTAAGAAAAATATTTTAAATGTAAGAATCACTTTCATTTAGCTTGCGCTAACAGTTGTACAAGAAACTTACTTCTTTAACAAGGGGTGTGGCAGTACTGAAACACCATCTAATCTGTTCGCCAATCGCAACGCAGTGGGACAGCTAACCAATCACAACACATTTCATTTTTCGGAAGGTGGAACCCGGAACTAATTGAGTCATCTGTGCCAGACTGGGAGAAATGTATAGTAATAATGTAAATTATGTTAAAAACGTTTTTCAAACCACCAAGCATGAAAACATATTCTAGTACACCCCCAAAACAAAATCAAGGCTCTGTTAAAGAGCATAATAGGACCCCTTTAAAAGATTCAAAACATTGTGTTAAAACATTTATCTGTCCTTGTTGCTGTTTAAGAATGTTTTTTTTTTTTTCTGTCACTTCAGCATTTCTTCTCTCAACCACTACAGCATTACAATCCTCACTTCAAAATTTATGTGACTAAAAACTGCAGCTGCATTAGGATGACCATGCTTGCCCTCCTTTTCTTCTGACCATTGCTTAGCTTCCTCCCTCACTTGTGACAGAGAAATAATAGGAGTCTTTCGTGCTAATTCAATTCACGGTGCAAGAACGTGCTCCTCACATGTTCCACAAACTGATCTCTCACAACTCTATCTGGGTAAGGGACAAAGCCTGGATTAGCATTTACAATCAATTCTATTAGTGACATAAGTGCATGAGAATATTCACAAAGTGTATAACCCTCACGCTGCTTTCTAGCAAAAAAATAGTTGTTGTAACTTCACGTAAGATTTACAACCCCGATACATATTATTAAGGACCTTAAAATTTTTCTCAGTGTCATCTCTATCACTATGAGAAAGTAATTTTAATTCTGTCCATGCCTCCCCACCCAAGTGGTCTAACAAAAACTGCACCTTATCTGATACTGTACAGTTTTTGTCATCTATACATGCTTGTGCTTCCTTTATCCAGTCCACTATAGTTACATTACTTGACTCATCATTACCATGAAACATTTACATTCTCTAGGAAGAAACACAATCTTTTCAAAAGGAACATGATGGCCCATAGAAGTACTAGGCTGAGCAGTGTCAGGCTGCAATTGATTAGACTGTTCTCTCAATAAACGTTCGTTGGTAGCTTGAAGTACTTTAACTGTTCTTTCAACGCAGCCACCTGTTGCTCTATATCATCCGCCACTCTATTCTCCATTCCGAAGAGGTCAGAGAAGAATGCAATTCCATTCAGTACCTCAGATGCTATGCATGCTTCTGTAAAAGTTAGGTCTCTTCACTCTTATTGCACCAATTGTTATCTGTCAATTAAACTCTACTGCTAACTAGACGTTACAAATAAACATCCACAACAAAACCATTAAGACTGCTGGCAAACCCTGCCGACTATGCCAGTTTGTAACGTTGACCGACTTAATGAATTCACAAGTCAATATACAAATCAACGAGCAGTCAAAACGGTATTCTTTGCAGAGGCTTTTACACAGCAGTTTTATTAAAAATATCACTTGGTTTTACATGTATAAAAATGGAAACAGGTAATGACACAAAACACAATTACCATTTAGCCCAGGCAGTACACTGAAGAATAGGTGAGTAAGAAACAGAAGTGGGTCGAGTACCCAAAAAACTGTACTCAGGTAACAGTAAAAGTACTTGTAGAAATATTTACTCAAGTGAAAGCAAAAGTAATTGTCTGAATAATTACTTGAGTAAGAGTAAAAAAGTCGGATAAAAAGCTACTCAAGTAGTGTCATGTACTGTATATCTATCTGTATATCTAACACACACACACACACACACACACACACACACAGCCATTCAAAAAAAAATATTAAGCAGCAAAACTGTTTCCAAAATATTAGAATGATTTCTGAAGGATCATACGACTCTGAAAACTGGAGTAACAGCTGATGAAAATTCTGATTTGCGTCACTAAATTAAATTATATTTTAAAGTATATTATGTATTATATATATATATATATATATATATATATATATATATATATATATATATATATATATATATATATATATATATATATATATATATATATATATGTATATGTGTGTGTGTGTGTGTGTGTTTGTGTGTAAACTCCTCACATGACTGCTGTCAAACATCTGAACATATTGAAACAAATACAAATTGACGGATCTTCTTCCATCTGTTCTGCAAAATGTAAACAAATGTATATCCTACAAGCATAAAAACTGTGAAATTATCAATATTAACTGTGTCTAGGCAAAGGCATTCCTCCTGGAACAGGTCGTGCGCCACTGCGCAGAGCTAATGCGGGTTTGGCGAGTGTTCATTTCATACTCTGTGACAGTTTATTTAATGGATAAATTATACATTGTATTAAATGTATAAGGTACATGTACAACAAACTGGTAATGTCATAGTTGTATCGTGTACTGTAATTGGATATAGCCTATCTATACCTGTGGAACCGTAGACAGCACACAGAGTTTTCATCTAATAAAGATCGTCATACTGTAGGTACCAAACAATAGCCTTTGCAGATTTGCTTTCAATTGACTGTAGATCCAAAGCCACATCTTCAACACTTTTGATGTTCTTAAACTTTCTGTTACAACTCTGAGTGAGAACTGTTTCAGAGGACTCAGCAGGGAGCAGCAGGGAACTGAACGAGTCATTCAAACTGATTTGTGAGTCAATTCAATGGTTTGATCAAGCCTTGGAACAGAATTGATTAAAAAAAATGAATAACTAATCATTTGCGAATGGGCATCGCTCATTGCCCAGAGAAAAGTAGACGACACGTTTGGAATAAACTGAAGCATTTTAAACTTGTGTTGCATTAACATAAAGTAACGAGAGGAGTGTTGCCCACAGTTACAATGTAAATGTACTGTTTTTTTCACTAAAAATGTACTTGAGTAAGAGTAAAAGTACTCTTCTTTAAATATACTTCAAAAGTATTATTTACCAAAAAAAAAATAAATTACTCAAGTAAATGTAACAAAGTAAATATAACTCGTTACTACCCACCTCTGGTAAGAAATAATACAAATCTTCAAGCCTTAAAATTAATATCACTCAATTACTGACTCAGTGAGCACTCTCACACCACGGCAGCCAAATTCAATGCCACACCACACGTGAACCCACTGTCCCTTCAAGTGCCACCGCCTGGGAGACCTACAAAACACAAGAGATGCAATTTAATACACAAACAAAGCAAGCAAGCAATCAGTACCCTTTCCCTGAACCCAAACTATATTTCTTTACCTCCCGACTCAAGTCTAAAGGAGGGTCCAGCATGTACAACATAAAATTTTACAGTTCTGTAAAGTTGGCAAGATATTCACAGATTCCACTTTTCCGGAACAATAACTTCGTGGTGATGTAGAAATCGAGCTACAAGTGATTTTTCCTCAAAACAAGCTTTCCGTCGCTCTGTACAAAATACATTGATCTCAATGTGGTGGCATCTTAGAGACAAGTCTGAAGGGACCGTCTGCAAAGTGCGAAAAACAAAAAAACGTTAGTAATTCAATACTCAGTAACTTTACAGTAACTCACTGTACTTTCACCAAATTCAGTTCACACATGACTGCTCACCTGCTGGTTATACAACACTTATTTTGAAAATAACTGATTTGGCACATTTTTCTTTTTATGAATTTGTATTATGAAAAATAGTTAATAACTTTACTGTAACACACTGTACTTTAACCAAATTCAGTTCACACATCACTGCCCTCCTGCTGGTTATACTACAACACTTATTTTGAAAATAATTGCTTGTACACATTTTGTATTATTTTCTATTATGAAAAATTGTTAATAACTTTACTATTATTGGAAATAATAGTTAATAATTTTACTGTAACACATTGTACTTTCACCAAATTCAGTTCACACATCACTGCTCTCTTGTTATAATATTTAATAACCTTACTGTAACACACTGTACTTTCACCAAATTCAGTTCACACATCACTGCCCTCCTGCTGGTTATACTACAACACTTATTTTGAAAATAATTGCTTATACACATTTTGTATTTTCTATTATGAAAAAATAGTCAGTAACTTCACTATTATTGGACAATAGTTAATAACTTTACTGTAACACATTGTACTTTCACCAAATTCAGTTCACACATCACTGCCCTCCTGCTGGTTATACTACAACACTTATTTTCAGAATAATTGCTTTGGCACATTTTGTATTGTTTTCTATTATGAAAAATAGTTAATAACTTCACTATTATTGGACAATAGTTAATAACTTTACTGTAACACACTGTACTTTCACCAAATTCAGTTCACACATCACTGCCCTCCTGCTGGTTATACTACAACACTTATTTTCAAAAGATATTTCATCATGTAAAAGTATTCCAATTGTAATGTTTTCTTGAAAAGTTTGTCAGTGACTGGATTTTTCTCTCCAAACAATAAGACATATTTTCCCAGAAATTATTTGACTGCATACAATCAAAATGTGCTGTATATAAATTTCAATTTATTTATAAAGCACAACTAAACACAACTACTACTGACCAGTGTGCTCTATACAAAATAACCATTAACAGAATTGAGACAAAGACAAAGTCACAAATAAAACAGTAAGACATATAAATCAAAACAATTACAAATCATGAATAATAAGCCAAAATAAATAAATAAATAAATATCAAAATGAGTATTATATTATTAGTGTATAACCAGCAGGAGAGCAGTGATATGTGAACTGAATTTGGTGAAGGTACAGTGTGTTACAGTAAAGTTATTAACTATTACGTCCAATAATAGTGAAGTTATTAACTATATTTCATAATAAAAATTAATAAAAAATGTGCCAAAGCAATTATTTTCAAAATGAGTGCTGTAGTATAACCAGCATGAGAGCAGTGATGTGTGAACTGAATTTGGTGAAAGTACAGTGTGTTACTGTAAATTTATTGAGTATTTTATTACTAACATTTTTCGTGTTTCACACTTTGCAGATGGTCCCTTCGGACTTGTCCATCAGACGCCACCGCATTGAGTACAACATATTTTGTACAGAGTGGAGGAAAGCTTGTTTTGAGGAAAACTTGCTTGTAGCTCAATTTCTATATCACTGCGAAAGAAAAGAGGCATCATTTGTGTATTAAAAACGTTTTGCCCGCGAGTTATTGATCCGGAAAAGTCTACACTCTACACAGTTTTCATAACGTTCTGTAAAGTATTAAAGCAACAAGTCTAAAACACAGCAGCATATAAACTTTGAAACCACACAGATAACAATCGGTGTCCTGTCCTACAATGCAAATAAACACAGATTAGTTGCTCTAATAAACCATATACGGATACATTAATCCACTAAAACTACTACCTTGTCTTTTTGCTCATGCTATCCAATGTAACAGTCATCTGCCCTGCTCCCGAATCGCCAACAGGCTGCAACATAAAAGAAACACATTACACTTTATCCATCACACGAGCGAAGTGTAAACTAGTTCACCTACCCAAACTTCAGCTTTGCATATCTAGTGTGCAACTTAAAGACATCTAATAGACGTCTCTTTGACATCTGATAGGAAACGTCATACCGACGTATTACAGATGAGCAAACATTCAAAAAAATCCGTCTGCTAGATGTAAATGCAGACATCAAATAGACGTCTCCATGATTTGTGTGTGCTATCAGGGTACGTTGCCCTTTCCAGTCACATCACACTTTCCATTTTCTTCTGGGTCCTAAAGTCCCACTACCACATTTATGCCGCATTCCAGACAAGGTCGGAAGAGGGAACATCCGAGGTGAAATATCCCACTTCCAACTTCAGTGTGTTCCAGTCAATCATATGTCACGTTAACATATTTCTATCAATTGTGGCAAAAACAGATGCAAAAAATAACAATGCCTTTTGTTTTTACGATTAAGGTTTAATTTTATAAAAATGTCTAATAATTTTAAGGTTGACATAAGGTAACACACTATGCTCGTTGGAAGCAGTTCAAGCGGTGTTCCAGACGTTATTCCAAATCCTAAATCCTAATTCCGAGTTGTCTGGAACGCAGCATTAGTTACCGTCCTATATTAATGCACTGCTTACTGACACCCACACACACGCACAATGGAGATCGCGCAGCTCGCTGTCACCACTGCCCCACGACTTTTATTAATAAAAATAGCTTAAATACCGAATAATTGCTACATTGTATTTTCCAGCAAAGAGAGGATAAAGTCGCTGTTTTTTAAGTTCTCTCTCTCTCTCTCTATCTCTCAGATTGGCCATATTTGAGAAAAAAAAAGTTTATTATTATCTAATTATTGGGGTGACTAGCCCCCCTCAGTGTATATGGTGGTTAAAGTCCTGATCAGACATGAAAATATGTTGTGGGACTATCAGTCAGTAATGATTAAACATTAGCAAACCCTTTTTTTTTTTTTTTCTTTTTGGAAACATTTCATTGAATAACATTACCGTAAATATAAACACACGATTGAATGTAACATAAAACAAACTATTATTTTTCATTATTTATTTTATTTTATTTTTTATTATTATTATTATTTATTATTATATGATTATTTATTTGGGCAGCATGTTGCCGCTGTAGCCGGTGTATGCTGAGATAATTCTCATACCCCTTCATTTGAAGTGTTGTTAAAATTGACGGAATTTGAAAACTGATCTGTGTTATATTAAATGCAACAAAGCACAAAATTATTGTGATTACTGGGTGGCTGACGCGCTGCAAATAATGAATAGAAGACGTAAAATATTATGTCCAATCATTTACTGTATTGTACCGCGAATAAAACAGCATGTAAATACTCACTTAACGTTACATAACTCAGAAAAGACAACAATAGCTTAGGTTAACGAGTTGGAATCCACTTCAACCTTCAGAATATTTTATTGTTGTTTTTAATTAAATACATGTGAGGAATAAAAGGTTGGCGTTTTTGTGGAGTTGCAATTACAATTTTCAGACGTGCACTCTCAGACAACTGCACTTCCAGAAGTCTTTTTTAATTTGTATTTTTTTTAATTAATTTATTTTTTTGATTAAATTTCTCAACATTTTACAACAGTAGCCAGGTGGTGAAGACAAGAAAAATGAATATAAATTACAATGTCACTCGCAATCGGCACTTGCACTCCACGTAAATCGTGCATGTTGCCAATGGAGACAAGACGCTGTGGTGATTGAACGATTAAAAATAATTTAATAGCATAACGTACAGGGTCCTGCAAGTCATCTGTAGGAGATAAAGACAAGACCCGCAAATCCGTTGCCACAGAACAGCAGAATATGAACGCAATGCGCAAAGTCTCTCCTTAAACGTTTTCCTCCCGTAGAAAACCATTAACACTTAATATGGCTTAATGTATTTAGATAGAATAAGTGCCATTAAAAAATCAATTTTGATATATAGTTTATTAATTTATAACCCCCCAAACTTGCAGAGCTTATGAATAGAGGGGTGCTGGACGTCGCTTGGAAAAGGATCGTTGCGGTAGTGTTGGGAGGGAGGATGGGGCTCTTAAGGAAGTGGGCATTGTTGTAGCGGGGGGAGGTGAGCGAGAAGCAGAGGTACGGGCTCCTAGGGAGCAGTCGCTGCTGTGGTAGTGTGGAAGTAGAGAAGAGGCTCCTGCGGGAGCAGACACTGCTGCGGCAGAGAGGAAGTAGAGAAAAGGCTCCTGCTGGAGCGACACTACTGCGGCAGTGTGGAAATACAGAGGAGGCTCCTGCGGTAGCAGATACTGCTACGGCAGGGTGGAAATACAGGGAAGGCAGGGAAAACAGAAAAGACTCCTGCGGGAGCAGATGCTGCTGCGGCAGTGTGGGAATGTAGAAAAGGCTCCTGCGGGAGCGGGCACTGCTGCGGCAGTGTAGGAGTACAGAAAAGGCTCCTGCGTGAGCAGACACTGCAGCGGCAGTGGGAAGGAATATTAAAAAAAAGGCAGGTACTGCTGCGGCGGTGGGAAATCTGGAAAAGGCTCCTGCAGGAGCGGGGTGCTGCTGGGGTGGTGTTCAAGGTGATGGCAATGGTGGGTCTGAAGATCGAGTGAATGGTGATAGACTGGAGTTAAAAGGGTTGGCTGATGAGAATTCGGTGAGCTTCTTTGATATGGAAGCGGTCTGACCGCATGTAGGTCTCGAAGGCCTCTGGCTTCTGAATGCTTCTGACAAAATCTGAGTCCTGATGCTTCTGGCTATGGGGGGTGGTGGTTTTGAGGCGGGAGCATTTGGAGGGGCGGGTAGGAAATGGCAGAGGATAGAGAGAAGAAAGGGTGAGCATGCGAGGGGGAGGAGGAAAGATAGCTCCCGGAACCGCTTGCGGAGGCATGCTCACACTTGGGGCAGCTCCAGGAGTGATAGCTGAAGGAGTGGGCGGGGCTGTGGAGCTGTGGGCCATGAGCGGGGGAGGGGGAAAGATGGGGCTGTGGGTATGTCTGTGCCGTTAGCGGAGGCATGCTCACACTAGGGGTAGACGGTGGGGCTGTGGGCCATGGGTAGGGGAGGAGGTTGGGAGTGAGGTAAGGAAAAAGCTATGGATTGGTCTGCGCCACTAGCGGAGGCCTCGTGCTAGCGTCTGCTATGGGAGCTGGAGGTCGGCTTGCTTCAGCTGCTGTAGGTCATGGGAAGGGAGTGGAGTTTGTGATATCCTAAAGAGCCTATGTAGTCTGCGCTGCTAGTGGAGGCAACCTCCACTAACAGGCAACTGAAAAGAAAAAGGGGGTTAGGACAGAAGTAACAGGACGAAAGACATGCGAGGGCCTGTGTTGCAAGCGGAAGCAGCTTTGCGTTTGCTTCAGCTGCTGTAGCTGTAGGCCGTGGGGTTTGTGACATTCAGGAAAAAGGCTGGAAGTCTGTGTAGCCTGCAATGCTAACAGAGGGGACCTCGTGCTAGTGTCTTCTACGGGAGCTGAAGGCTGCTGAAAAGGAAAAGAGGTTAGGGGTAGTAGACTTATATTCTGGAATGTGAGGGCCTGCATTGCTAGTGAAGGCAGCTTCATGCTTGGTTCTGCTGCTGTGGCTGTTGTGATTTTTGGCGGGATGTGCTGAACTGTCCGGGTAGCCTGTAGTGTTGCCAGATTTAAGCAACTAGCAACAAATGGTAAAAGTGTTTTTATTTATTTATTTATTTATTAAATCATTTATTTATTGATTGTTAGTTATGTGCTGTTGGTCCACTGTGATCAACGGTGAAAGTCTATGCCACTGTTGATCTCCTCCAAGAAACTAATAATTAATCTTATCCCTCTTGTCTATTCATTTTCCTAAATGAAATGAAATGCGGGTAAAATGCTGGTGAAAAAGACAGAATGTTTGAGTAATTTCAGTGCGTAATGACATTAACATCCAGTGCTGTCGTGAGGTCGTTTAACAACTTATAGCAACGAGTGGCCTGTTTTAGCGATTTTTACCTGAAAATTATTAGACGACACGGATGGCCTGCGCGGATTCAGGATTGAATTGACAATATATATCAAAGTATCTTCTTTTGATTCAATAGAAGAAACAAAGTCATACAGAGTAAATTATGCCAAAATTTTTAGTTTTAAACTAAACATTTTCATGTTAAACTATGCCTTTAACATACACTACCAGTCAAGTCAAAGTTTTTGAACAGTAAGATTTTTTTTTAAAGAAGTCTCTTCTGCTCACCAAGCCTGCGTTTGTTTACTCCAAAATACAGCAAAAACAGTAAAATTTTGAAATATTTTTACTATTTAAAATAACTGTTTTCTTTTTGAATATATTTTAAAATGTAATTTATTCCTGTGATTTCAAAGCTGAATTTTTAGCATCATTACTCCAGTCACAGGATCCTTCAGAAATCATTATAATATTCTGATTTGCTGCTCAAAAAACTATTATTATTATTATGTTGATTGTTATTATGCTGAGTAGATTTTTTTTTTTCAGGTTGCTTTGACAAATAGAAAGTTCAAAAGAACAGCATTTATCTGAAATATTATTCATTTCTACAATTACTTCTAGAAAAACTTCTTCTTCTTCAAAAAAGTTAAATTATACTAAATTCTAGACTCCAAGTTTTTGAATAGTATAGTGTATAATGCTACAAAAGATTATTTCAGATCATTTCTGATCTTTCTATTTATCAAAGAATCCTGAAACATTTATACTGAATTTGGTCTTTATCATCTTTAAAGTCCGTTTTGCCACATTAAACGTTTGTTGGGCAAGTATAAAAGTGAGAGTTTGAGCATTGTATTCATGGCCATATGCTTGCGTTGAAGTACATTAAATTAATAAACTATATATCAAAATCGATTTTTTAATGGCACTTATTCTATCTAAATACATTAAGCCATATTAAGTGTTAATGGTTTTCTACGGGAGGAAAACGCTTAAGGAGAGACTTTGCGCATCGCGTTCATATTCTTCTGTTCTGGGGCCATGGATTTGCAGGTCTTGTTTTTATCTCCTACAGATGACATGCAGGACCCTGTACGTTATGCTATTAAATTAGTTTTAATCGTTTAACCACCACAGCGTCTTGTCTCTACTGGCAACACGCACCATTTGTGTGGATTGCAAGTGAAGTAGCAGAGAGTGCAAGTGGCGATTGCGAGTGACATTGTAATTTATTTTCATTTTTCTTGTCTTCACCACCTGGCTACTGTTGTAAAATGTTGAGAGATTCAATTAAAAAAAATATATATAAATTAAATAAAATAAAAATAAAAATAAAAAAGACTGCAAGTGACGTCAGACGGAAATGCAGACATCTGAGAGCGCAGGTCTGAAAATGCAAGTGCATATCTGCAGCCAGACTCTATTCCAATTTTCACAAAGAAAACAGCACAATTGAATGAACTGATTCACATGAATACAGCGATGTGTCACGCCACATTAAAGATCTTGAAAAACACACTGTAAGGGGCTGTTCACGTCACCCCTAAAATGCGTGGAAAATTCAAGGAGCGCCGCTTTCTCCTCTTCTTTCTAAAGCGCTCCCGTGGCACCTGCCGTTGCTAAGCAACCATGACCTGCGCTCTCCATGAAGACGTGGAAGTTTCAGCAAAGAATAAATGGATTTCCAGCACTAAAAATCGCTTTCAGTAGCTCTGCTACTAACTTCATTTAAAAATGGTTATCTATGTACAGCTATGATCAGCTGTTCCTCTGTCTTGGCTGAGCTTTCAGTGTTGTTACGGGAAAGGATGAAGTTGATTCGTTGATTTTTGTTAGATGACCTGCAGTGCGCTTGTGGCATTCTGAAAAGTTGAGATGTTTTTATCTTGATGCAGCACGGACGCGCCTGGAAAAAACGGGCGCATACTGTGCGTCTACATTTGAAATAACGAACTTCAGCGCCCAAAAGACACGACATGTAAACGGCCCCTAAGGCACATTGTTTGTATTTAGACCGTTAGCATCTCACTCAAAAATGACCAAAGAGTTTCAGTATTTTCTTCTTACATCGTGTGCAAAGACGGACGAAAAATGAAAAGTTGCGATTTTCTAGGGCGATATGGCAAGGAGCTATACTCTCATTTTGGTGTAATAATCAAGGAACTTTGCTGCCGTACCATGGATGCAGCAGGCGCAATGATATTATGCAGCTGTCAACTCTGCCCACTGCAACTCTGCATCTACACAAACTTAGCACCGGTCACTTTCAGGCTCTGCGTATTATCATTGCGCCTGCTGCACCCATGGTACGGCAGAAAAGTTCCTTGATTATTACGCCGGAATGAGAGTATAGTTCCTAGCCATATCGGCCTAGAAAATCACAACTTTTCATTTTCCGCCAGTCTTAGTACACAATGCAACTACAGAAGAGTCAAGTTTTAAATAGGAAAAATATCGTCATTATATATGGTAATTTTTGAGCGAGATGCTACCGGTCTAATCAGATTCAATGATCTATGCTAAGCTATGCTAAAAGTGCTACTGCCAGACCCGGAGATTGGCTGAATGGATTCCAAAACGGTAAAACTCAACTGTTTAACACTAGGGGGTTTAGGCATCAACTTAGTAACTAAGCAACTAAGCTGTTTTATGGATTGTAACTGTAATATTATTACTGATATCTTATTAGTAATTAGTTACACTACTAACTACTGCAAAGAGTAATATTATTACAGTAACTAAGTTACTAGTAACTAGTTACTGCCCAACACTGGAAGCAACAATACTTGAATCTGACTGGCTGACAAACATTCTAAGACATGCAGTTATTTTAAGGGAAATGCACGCCAAACGTAGTTCCAGGCAGCTCTTGACCGCATTAGGGGCCGTTCACATGTTGCTCTTTTGCACGCTCAAGTTCGTTATTTCACGCGGTATGCTCATAATGGAAGTGACGTTTTTTTTCAAGGCGTGTCCGCACTGCATCGAGATAAAAACATCTCAACTTTTCAGAATGCCGCAAGAGGACCGCAGGTCATGTGACAAGAACAACCAAACAGCTTCATCCTTTCCTGTAACAACATTGAAGCACATACTCCTATTTTTCCCACTCTCTCTCACTTACCGATGCACACACACATACAGTTTGCACACACGTTACCATACGCGCTACTATTGTTAGCGCTGCTCTGATGATTTACAACTTTTAAACTACATGACATTTCTCACAAGCAAGGTAACACCAGCACTGATCCTGAAGAAAATGAGCTTAAAGTTTACTATTAGTAGAGACGCTGCACAGACTCAGAGAGGTAATTCACGAGCTCTCTCCCTCTCTCTTTCTGTCTGTCTGCATGTCTGTCTAAACTTATTAACTGCATTAGTCTGCTATCAATGGTTCAAGCGTCATTACTAGGTCTAAAATGACGTTTTAGCATTAGCAATGGAGGTGTTGGATGAGCTTCGTAAGAAATACTTCTCACAATTGTTTAAGGACAAAAAACAGACGAATGAGTTGAAATATGTCATCTGATCAGTGTCTTGAGGTGTGGTAACCATAGTATAAGCGGAATAATTGACTTAATCTGTTGAATTCATGGCCCATCGTCAATTATTTCTTACATATTACAACTTTATTCTCAAAATATTTAGACTTTATTCTTGAAATATTTCAACTTTATTCTCAAAATATTTAGACTTTATTCTTGAAATATTTCAACTTAATTCTCAAAATATTTTGACTTTATTCTTGGAATTTCAGATTTATTCTCAAAATCTTACGATTTTAATTTCGTAATCTCAGATTTTTGTATATTTTTTAACGTGGCGCCAAAACGCTGTTATACTTCACCCTACCCCTACACCTCCAGCCAAAAGAGAAATAGAGAAACGAGATACCCCTTCACATGAACGTGCAAAATGGAGAGGTAGGGGTAAGAGGTAGAAATGGGATTGGGCCTAAATTGGCCTCAATGACAATTGTTTCACAAACACTATTCAGTTCACCACATTTTCATATGTACTATTCTTGCAAAGATCTTGTGTGACATTTAATTTTTTATCTGTTTCTATAGTTCTTTTTGAATATGCCTGGGAAAAGAGTGCACATGATACAAACAATGCACGTCGTGCAACATTTGGAATAGCCTTTGGAGTTCTCGCTCTGATGTGTCTCATTTTGTGGAAAGGTAAGTGTTTCTGTAGGATTTGATTTTTTTTTTTTTTTTTTTTTTTTACTTTGTTAAAGCTAGATAGCAAGTTAAATATATAAGTACAGATTCATTAGGTTGATAAGTTATTATCTATGGTGACGCATTGCTGCCACATAAATATTATGTCATTTTTCTTGTAAGAGCGACATATTGTCTTAAAAGCCGTTATAGAAGATGCTAAGGTTTGTACTGGGTGTGCCCTCATACTGCTCATGTCATATGCAACCTGTCTTCCTTAAAAGGACATATGCAAATAAAGGCAGTTCTGGTTCATCAGAATACCAAGAGTAGCGAGTATGTTTTTGCATCCATATAATTGCATATAATTTACCGGTCTCTCTATAAACGAGCTCTTGGACATAAGAAATAGCACACCAAATAACTTTTTGCCAACGTTTGAACATTCAGACGTTTTACTGGACATTTTAGTCGGAGGGGCTGCGTTCCTATACAAGCGAGGGAAGCGCACCGGCACTCGTGAAATTCCGACAGCGCGGTTTTAGGACTCCGTTGCCGAGTATTCATCTGGTGAATCTCTGCTCCCTTGCAAATAAATCAGACGAACTACAACTCCTCACCCGCACAAACTCTGCTGCGCTTTGCTTCACGGAAACCTGGTTAAACGGAGCCATTCCCGACAGCACGTGTCATCTAACGGGCTTTTAGCTGTTTAGAGCGGACCGCGTCTCCGAGTCGTCGGGGAAAACGAGAGGCGGTGGATTATGTTTTTATATCAGTGAAGGCTAGTGTACAGACGTGACAGTTTTAAAAAAGATGTGCTGGCCAAACTTGGAAGCTGTCTTTATTAACTGTAAGCCTTTTTATTCGCCGCAGGAGTTTTCCTCGTTTATTCTGGCGAGTGTGTACATTCCTCCTGACGCACGTGTAAGCGCGGCGCTAGAACTGTTAGCCGATCAGATCACAGACACAGAGCAGTGTTACCCGGACTCTTTCATAATCGTTCTCTGTGATTTTAATAAGGCTAATCTCACCCGCGAACTGCCCAAATATAGACAGCACAGCACATGCCCCTCCAGAGACGGCAATATACTGGACCATTGCTACACTGTTTTAAAGGATGCATATCACTCTGTCCCCCGTGCAGCGCTGGGACTCTCTGATCACTGTTTAGTGACTACTGTTGTTTTTTCTACCAGCCTATAGGCAGAAACTTAAATCTGCTAAGCCTGTAGTAAGAACTGTAAAGAGATGGACTGTTGAAGCAGAGCGGGATTTACAAGCCTGCTTCAAACTTACTGATTTGAGTGTTTTTGAGGCTGCAGCTACTGATCTGGATGAGCTCACTGACACTTTTCTGTGAGGACATGTGTGTACCCACCAGGACTTATTTAACATTTAACGACGACAAACCTTGGTTCAGTGCAAAACTCAAACAGCTTCGCCAGGCCAAAGAGGACGCCTAGAGGAGTGGGGACAGAAGATATTACAAATGGTCCTGTAGAGGTATTAAAAAAACTTTTATTTTGAAGGGATTCTTTTGTTTGTTTTTTTTGGAAAAACTGAGTGATGTGAGCAGGACGGAGTGAAGATGAGGGCACAGAAGAAAAAATACGAGCCATATAACCCATATAAGCTAATTTGTGCCTAACCTACTTAATTTAGACCAACTAAAATCAGTATCTTATCAGTTTTTTATATTAAATTGAACAGTTATCTTTACGTGTCTCTCTCTCCACATGCTAATGAAGCTGTGTGTGCACCTGGCCACAGCAGCCAGAAATACCAACTTAATTGTATTGGATTTTACAGTCGTCAGCATGTTACCTATTGTATTTGCAAAGCACAGAAGGCAAGGTTATCAGAAGCATGGAGTGTTCCAGTGCTGTGGTGCTGGTGGTACTGCACATTTTTTTGGTATTTTTAGCACAGTAACCCAGGAATCGCAGCAATCGCATTCCTCTCTGAGAGGCAAGAGACAGGAAAGATAAGAGATAAGAAAGAAAGAGGTCTGAAAAACTTAACACCATGTCCCGGAACATGCCCAGCTTTAGCGGGCAACAACTGTTATTTGCGGGTGGGACCCCTTCTAAAAAAAAAAAACCAAAACAATAGAAACCATCACAGAATTTGTAATGGTTTAATTGGTTATAATGGGAATTGTACTAGTTTTAATGAAATCTGTAATGGTACCTGTTGGTCTCTATTGGTAATTGGTCTCTATCACCTTCTATTGGTGGCGTGTTAAAACCAATAAAAAATTATAGGATGGCATTATATTGTAGAAAGATTGGAGATTAATACTAATAAACATGCTGCTACAATAAAAATGTATCAATAACATATCAATAACATCATTTTTGGATGATGAAATAGTTTGGATATACTGTTTAACCTCTTTTTTAAAAATGATAAATAAAGGATTTTGTTGAGTGAATTTGCAGCGGTGAATATGAAATTTTGCAAGTAGTAATAGTAGGTTAATGATAAAATATTCGTTAATTTTATCTTTTTGTATATTAAAGAAGCCAAACAGTACATCCTTAAAAAGCAAAGAGAAACCCTGGAGCACGTTGCGATTGATAATATTAGAGAATTAAATCCAAAATCACTGTGTGTGCGGACAATCCCAGAAAATATGCACATCAGTTTCATTAGAGTCACCACAAAATGAACAACTTGTATCTATGTCTGATTCAAACCTTTTCAAAAATACTTTAGCTGGGTAAAATCTGTGTAACAATTTGAATGAGATTTCTCTAACCTTATTAGTTATTATATATTTCAAAGGCAGAGTCCATACTTTTTTCCAATCAATATGATCAAAAATATTCTTCCAATAAGACATAACATATTAAGTTGTTACAAGCTCATCAAGCTCCTTTTGAAAAAGAGATCTAATCTTATAGTTGCGTGATGAGGGATGTGACAAAAAAGCATAGTTTCCCTACTGGGAATTCAAATGGGTCTAGAGAAATAGGTAAAGTACTGGGTGATCTAACAGAGTCCTTTAAAAGCATAACAGCTCCTTTAGGAATAGCGTCCATGACAATGGAGAATTCTTTGGGAGTTACAGGAAAATCAAATTTACATAAAAATTCTTCATAACTCAAAATATGACCTTCAGAGTTCAATAACTGGGAAACAATCAAAATGTTTTTCTCAAACCAATAACTAAAAAACAAAGATTTTCTTTTATATACAATGTCTTGATTATTCCTGATGAAGTACCGGTGAGGGGAGAAATTGTGCTTAAAGATCAATGACCATGCAAGTAATGCCTGTCTATGAAATTTAGAATTGTAAGGGATTCTAGCAATGTTATAATTACAGATCAATAAGAAAGGGAGACCACCTAATTTGGAAAATAAATAATTGGGGATAAAATTCCAGATTGAGGTTGGATTACACAAAAACTGCCTAATCCAATTAATTTTGAAAGTGTTGTTCAAAGAAGAGAAATCAAGGAAATTTAACCCACCATACTCATACGTGTTCATTAGTACAGATTTCTTAACATAATGGATTTTGTTTTTCCAGACAAAATTAAACAAAATTTTATCAACTGATTTACAAATTTATAAAAGCCTTTTTTTGGGCTTTTATTATAATTGGGTCAAAGTTCAAGGTACATCTTTCATTGTGGTTTTTAGTAATCACAATGCCTAAATATGTAATTTCAGATTTAACTGGAATATTATAAATAGTAGATGCTGTACAGTCTTTAATAGAAATTAATTCACATTTACTTATGTTTAGATTAAGACCTGAAGCTTCAGAGAAAAGTTTTATATAAATAATAGCTACAGGTATTTGAGAAGCATTTCTTAAAAATAAGGTGGCGTCATCTGCCAACTAACTAATAAATATTTCTCGATCTGCTATATGGATGCCCTGAATACCGCTTTCACATATAAATGCTGACAATAGTTTTTTTTTTTTTTTTTTTTTTTTTTATTTGTATAGCGCTTTTCACGATACATATCGTTGCAAAGCAGCTTTACACCAAATTGACATTTTTACAATATATGTAGTAGTAGCTTGATGTACATATGGTAGAGATGTGTGGTAAAGATCAATTAATGACGTAATCAAACAGACAAAGAACACTATAAATTAGTAGCAGAATTCGGTAGTGCTGTATGTTTTCAGGGTTGGCATCATCTGAAGTCCTCTGTGGGGTTGGCATCATCTCTTCTTAAGTGTTCTGGATCCACACTGGAGCTTGTGAATTCCTAGTTACCATGGGATGTCAATCCCATGGCAAAAACAGAGAACAAATAGGAACATAATTAGCGTAGCTGCTGTTCAAACTAAGAAAAGGAAGGTTTGTTAAACCAGAGCTAAAAGATTAAAATGAACATTTGATCAGATATAGCTGCAGAAAAAGTTTATGAGATGCATTATTTGAATGCTTGGCTAAAAAGATGTGTCTTTAATCTAGATTTAAACCGAGAGAGTGTGTCTGAACCCCGAACGTTATCAGGAAGGCTGTTCCAGAGTTTGGGTGCCAAATGTGAAAAAGCTCTACCTCCTTTAGTGGACTTTGCTATCCTAGGTACTACCAACAGTCTAGAGTTTTGTGACCTTAGGGAGCGTGATGGATTGTAGCGTGGTAGAAGACTAGTTAGGTACGCAGGAGCTAAACCGTTAAGTGCCTTATAGGTAAGAAGTGCTATTTTGTAGCTGATGCGGAATCTAATAGGCAGCCAGTGCAGAGACTTTAAAATTGGGGTAATATGATCATATTTTCTTGACCTGGTAAGGACTCTAGCAGCTGCATTTTGGACTATCTGTAGCTTGTTTATTGAAGATGCAGGACAACCACCTAATAGTGCATTACAATAGTCCAGTCTAGAGGTCATGAATGCGTGAACTAGCTTTTCTGCATCAGAAACAGGTAACATGTTTCGCAGCTTGGCAATGTTTCTAAGATGGAAGAATGCTGTTTTTGTAACATGAGAAATATGATTTTCAAAAGACAAGTTGCTGTCTAATATAACACCCAGGCTTTTGACTGTAGTGGAAGTAACAGTACATCCGTCTAGTTGTAAATTGTAAGTCAAAAGATTCTGTGTATTGTTTTTAGGTCCAATAAGTAATATCTCTGTCTTATCTGAATTTAATAGCAGAAAATTGTTGGTCATCCAATCTTTTACATTTTTAACGCACTCTGTTAACTTTGATAATTCAGAAGTTTCATCTGGTCTTGTTGAGATATATAGTTGAGTATCATCAGCATAACAATGGAAATTAATCCCGTGTTTTCTAATAATATTACCAAGGGGCAGCATGTATATTGAAAATAGTAGAGGACCTAGAACAGATCCTTGTGGCACTCCATACTTCACTGGTGATAACTGAGATGACTCCCCATTTAAATAAACAAAGTGGTAGCGATCAGACAGGTAGGATCTAAACCATTTTAAAGCCTGCCCTTGGATACCTGCATAATTTTGTAGTCGATCTATTAGTATGTCATGATCTATAGTGTCAAACGCAGCACTAAGATCAAGTAAAACTAGCAGTGAGATGCAGCCTTGGTCTGACGCAAGAAGCAAGTCATTAGTGATTTTAACAAGTGCAGTTTCTGTGCTGTGATGGGGCCTGAAGCCTGACTGAAATTCTTCATAGATATCATTTTTTTGCAAGAATGAGCACAGTTGAGCACATATAACTTTCTCTAAAATTTTAGACATAAATGGAAGATTAGAAATGGGTCTATAATTTGCCAGTTCACTAGGGTCTAGCTGTGGTTTCTTAATAAGAGGCTTAATAACCGCCAGCTTGAATGGTTTAGGGACGTGACCTAAAGATAACGATGAGTTGATAATATTGAGAAGCGGTTCTTCTGCCACAGGTAACAATTCTTTTAGTAATTTAGTGGGTACGGGATCTAATAGGCATGTTGTTGGTTTAGACACAGTGATGAGTTTATTTAACTCTTCCTGTCCTATAGCGGTAAAGTACTGCAGTTTTTCTTTGGGTGCGACGAAAGAAGTTGACATATTAGATGCAGTATAATCTACATTGGCTATTGTATTTCTGATGTTATCTATTTTATCAGTGAAGAAATTCATAAAGTCATTGCTATTAAACTGTAAAGGAATATTTAGCTCAGGTGGTGTCTGGTTATTTGTTAATCTAGCCACTGTGCTAAATAAAAACCTTGGATTGTTTTGGTTATTTTCTATGAGTTCGCGGAAATGCTCAGCCCTAGCAGCTTTTAAAGCCTGTCTGTATCTGGACATACAGTTTTTCCATGCAATTCTAAAAACTTCCAAGTTAGTTTTTCTCCATTTGCGCTCAAGATTGCGAGTTTCTTTTTTGAGGGATTGGTTATTACTATTGTACCATGGTGCAATACGTTTTTCTCTAACTTTTTTCAATTTGATGGGGGCAACAGCTTCTAACGTATCGGAGAAGATGGTGCCCATATTGCTAGTCATTTTGTCTAGATCCTGTGTATTAAGGGGTACACAGAGCAGTTGAGATAAATCAGGCAGGTTATTTGTGAATCTATCTTTGGTGGCTGGAACAATAGTTCTGCCAAGACGATAACGCGGAGCCCTACAGTTAATATCAGTGATACGCAGCATGCACGATACAAGGAAATGGTCAGAAACATCATCACTTTGAGGTACGATATCTATATCAGTAAGATCAATTCCATGCGATATAATTAAATCTAGCGTATGATTAAAACGATGAGTGGGCCCAGTGACATTTTGCTTAACTCCAAAAGAGTTTATTAGGTCAGTAAACGCAAGTCCTAACGCATCATTTGTATTATCAACGTGAATGTTAAAATCTCCGACAATTAGCACTTTATCAAAATTAACCAATAGTTCCGAAAGGAATTCTGCAAATTCTTTTAGGAAATCTGTATATGGCCCTGGCGGTCTATACACAGTAGCTAAAACAAGAGATAGGAGAGATTTCTTTTGCATATCTGGCAGAGAAACATTAAGCAAAAGTATTTCAAATGAATTAAACCTGTATCCTGCTTTCTGAGTAACATTGAAAATATCACTATATATTGTTGCAACACCACCACCACGACCACTCTGACGGGGCTCATGCTTATAGTAGTAGTTTGGTGGAGTAGACTCATTTAGACTAATATAATCATTAGGTTTTAGCCAGGTTTCAGTTAAGCAGAGTACATCAAAACTATTATCTGTGATCATTTCATTCACAATAACTGCTTTGGGTGCAAGTGATCTAATGTTTAGGAGCCCAAGCTTTAAAAATGGTTTCTGTTCGTGTATTTTGCTTTTTTCTGGTTTAATTACGATCAGATTTTTTCTAGATCCTACATTAAATTTACGTTTTGACCTCACTATTCGAGGAACAGACACAGTCTTTATAGATTGGACAGTGCAACTACTATCATTTAAGCGTTCAGAACAAAAGCCATCGTAGCAATCATATAAGAATGTACTCACTAGTCAAATGGAGCGTAGCGTCCTGGAGATGTTGTCCGACAGCAGCTCCGCTCCGACTCTGCTGGGGTGCAGGCCATCAGCACGGAAAAGCCTAGGACGCTCCCAGAAAAGATTCCAATTATTAACAAAGAGCAGTTTCTGTTCTTTACACCATGTCAATAACCATTCATTTAGAGCAAGAAGTCTACTGAACCTTTCGTGCCCACGTCGATACGTGGGAAGTGGTCCTGACACGATGATCCTCGTCGCGGGCGACGTGCTGCGAACCGTCTCGATCAGGCTGCTGAAGTCCCTCTTCAGAACCTCCGTCTGCCGCAGCCTGGTGTCGTTCACCCCCGCGTGCAGGACGATCGCGCCGACGCTCTCGCCGTCCTTCAGGATCGCGGGTATCTGCGCAGAAACATCGAGAACGCGAGCACCAGGAAAACAGTGGGTGTGGACTTTACCTTTAGCTAAAGTAGCACGTAAGTACCGGACAATGGAGTCTCCGACGATCACAGCGTCGCGTTCCGTCTCGCGGAGGGGAGCGAAGCGGTTCCGGGTGGAGATCTCGAAGACCGGAGGCGGCGGAGGGGGCGAGGTCCTCGGCCGGGGCCTGGCTCGCGTCTTCCGCTGCTGCTGCACCCAGGGTCCGTGGTGTCCCGGCGCCGGAGTGAAGGACATCTGGGAAGATCGCGTCCAGGGTGCACGGGACCTGGGCAGAGAAGCACACGGAGTAGAGGTGGTCAGAGTGTTAGTATCACGCTGTATACTCACCCGGGAGGATTCCAGAGCGGCCCTCCGCTCTCTCAGCTCCGTCTGCCGCACCAACAGCTCCTGGATCTGCTTCTCCACGGCCTCCAGCTCGAGCTGCAACGAGTGCAGCTCGAACGTGTCCTCACCTGCACTCAAAGGTGGACACAAATTCGCCATTAAAGCAAGTAACAGTGAGTAAACAATGGAAATGTGTGTAAGCAGTGTGTAAACAATGCAAGCAGGATTAGCGGCAACCACGTTGGTGCTGCTAACGGGCTATAAGCTAGCGACTCCGGAAATCAAAACAAAACTAGTGATAACAAAGCAATCCGGATGTTTTAGTTGTAGAATACAATAGGGGGTATATTCACACGTTATAAGAAACAAGAATGATTGTGTATAAAATTGATTTTGAATTGAAAAACAGACAATAAGAAATTAACTCGACGGAGCTCAAACTCTAAGCGTGCACACAAAGAAGTTGCACACAAAGAAGAAATAGGGCGAAAAGGGACACCCTTGTCTCACTCCTCTAGATAAACTAAACCTTGGCGAAGTGCCATTCTTTAATTTAATCGAAGCACTTCCATTATTGTAAAGGGTTTTAATTACTCTGCAAAACATATCCCCAAAACCAAATTTATCTAATGAATCAACAATAAATTGATGCTCTAAAGAATCGAAAGCCTTATAAAAATCTAAGAAGAGAATGAAGCTCTCCTCCTGTATTAAATCTGAATAATCTAATAGATCAAGTATCAACCTTATATTGTTAACAATGTGTTTGTTCAAAAAACCTGACTGTGTCTCATCTATTACAGAACCAAGTACCGATTTTAGTCTTTTAGCAAATATAATAGCTAGAATTTTATAATCATTGTTAAGCAGAGAAACAGGACGCCAATTGTCAATTAAAAGCACATTTTTTGGGGGTTTCCGAATTAAAGTAATTAGACCTTGAGTGAGAGTCGGGGGGAGAGCCTCATTCTGTATGCTTTCTTCAAAAACCTTAAGTAAAAAAGGAGACAATTCTTCAGAGAACTGTTTATAAAACTCTGCGGTAAGCCCGTCCGTTCTGGGAGATTTATTGTTTTTGAGATCTAGAATCGAGTTACTAACTTCAGATAAAGTAATTTCACTATCACAGAGATCTCTGTCATTTCTTGAGATAGTCTTGCAATTTTTAACACACTCCAAATACGTACGGGCTGCCTCTTCAGAGCATTTTTTCCTATAAAGATTACTGTCAAATTTAGCACAGAAATGTACAATTACCTGAGGATCATTAGTGACTGTACCCTCAATATTAAGACTTTCAATTAGAGAATTACGTAAGCGACTCTTTTCTAATCTGAAAAAATAAGATGGTTTACATTCTCCCTCCTTCATCCATTTTTGTCTTGAGCTAATGTAAGCACCCTGAGGCCTACACTCAAAAAAAATGATTCTTTAAACTTACTTAATTCAATTATGGAGTGGTTCCACACAACCAAATTGTTTTGATGAACATGAATGGAATTTTTTGAATCTATGCAAACTCTTTGTGTTGTGACAACACAGCTGAATGAGGAAGAATTTATGTGAAATAGTCCAACCAACTCAATTTATTCACTTCCCTGTAACTTAAACCGGTTAAGTTTAGTGAACATGTTTTAGTTTATTAAAAACTGGCCAAATGTGTTTCACTTTATCAACATGAGGAGGTTTGTTTCAGACAACTCATTTAAATTATGGACAGTGGTTCCATCCAATTGGTTCTAGTTACCTTAACTAAATGATTTCAAGTTAAAGTTACTCCCTTCAACAAAACATTTTTTGTGTGATTATCAATGAGTCACAAAAGACAAGATGTCACAAATGATCAAATGTATTTGTTAAAAGCAACAATTACAGTTATAACCACATTACAAAATTACAGAAATATTAAACTACTGTCATTTTCTAATTGACATATAAAGGTAATCAATCAAACCTTAATCCAGGAACAGGAACTGGCTCCATAAATAATTTCTGCAATACTCCAAATGTGTACCTGATTTTAGGAGGTCAGGTTTAGTCCATATATCAGTCCCAGCAACATGATTTTTCATAGGGTTTACTGCTAAGGTCCTGAAGAACTTTATCTTCCAACACTCCAACATCTGCTGGGCTGTCTTCAAGGTCTGCACCTTCAAATCTTATGACATAGATTCCCATGATTCTTCTGGATCACCTCCTGAGTGCTGCCAACGTCTGTATCCTAGAGAGGATATTTAAAAGAACAGAGTATTCAAATTCTTGCGTATTAAATTTACCTTAGCATTTATCATCCTTGAAAATACCAAATAAATAAATAAATAAATAAATAAAACAACTTACCATATACTCCATAATAACACTGCTAGTGTCTTCATTCAGGTACTTCAACATCATTAGTCTAAAGATGCAGACAACAACAAAATTCATGAGATTTAGCCTTACATTTTTCTAAAAACATTTGCAAAATGTCATTCATCTATTATTCTGTCTGATCATTTCCTTACGGGAAATACAGGCAAGCAGTTCAGATGGAATTCTAACAAACATTTCAGTGGAAAATGAAACTATAACAGTCCTGGACCAGATCAGCACAGAAAGCCACTGTCCTGCAGAGTTCAGCAATATTCCCAATTAAAGGGATAGTTCACCCAAAAATGAAAATTCTGTCATTAATTAAATAAAGTAGTTATTTTTGTTTTCTTTACCCACAAAAAGTATTCTCGAAACTTCGTAAAATTATGGTTGAACCACTGATGTCACATGGACTATTATATCGAAGTCCTTACTACGTTTCGGGGCTTGGGAATATTTCAGTTGTGTTGGTGTCTATGCAGGGTCAGAAAGCTCTCTGATTTTATCAAAAATATCTTAATTTGTATTCTGAAGATGAACGAAGGTCTTACAGGTTTGTTTATCAAGGTTTTTAGGAATTCTCAAACAAAAACAAAGTCTTACTAAAAGTTCCAGGCAGGGGTGTTGGAGCTAAACTCCAGAACACTAGCTCTCCAAGAGCAGGTTTGACACGCCTGCCTTGCTTTAGAATGTATTGTTTTTGGGAAGTTAATGTATTCGCAATATCTGTCAGTTTACAGTAATACCATGTATTTTATATTTACTGTCTTTTTTGTTAATGCCCATGACCATAACCCTAAAACTCAGTGGCTGGTGAGACAATGTTTTAAAGGGGTCATCTGATGCAAAACTCACTTTTACATGTTGTTTGAACATGTATGTGTACACAACCACCCTATTATGATAAAAATCCACCCAGTGGTACTTTTTTAATCATTATAAGTAACATGCCCTTTTTCAAATCAGGTCATTCTCAGCTTCTAGTTGGTGTGACGTCACACCGATCAAGGCTGCTCCCACAATAGTTGATTTATATGACGGTATTATCTTAGATCTGCCCTAAATGAGCCGAGTGAGAGCTGAGAACAGTCTGACCACCATTACTGTATTTAAAAGAACATGCAACAGAATGGGCCACTCTGAAAAGGGCTGATTTTGATATGGTAAAATGGGTGTGTTTTACACTACCACTGAGAAATTAAAAAAAAAAAAAAAATGTGAAAGATGTAGATAGATGTTATAGACTTCTCCTTAAGACTCTAAAGAATCATATCAATAGCATCTGATGACCCCTTTAACATGTTTACAAAAGCTTTTGTTGAGTGTAGCTGTTCTTACCTGTGTAGTGGGGACAAAGAGGGTGTAATGCTTTGTCCAAGGACTCTTCTTTGGTTTGCAATCATCTTCATAAGTTTTGCAGTGTGGATCCATCCATTGGCAAAGACAGTTGACACTAATGGACCTATGGTTATTCTGCCTGTCTCATATTCTGCACAAATCTGTAAACACATGAAGTACAATTTGTTACAAGAGCACCCACATAAAGTTTAACAGCAAAGACAAATTCAGTGATCAAAAAATTTGTGTGATTATTGTCATGTATATTATTCCAAAAGGGTGGACATGATCTGGAGCATATTTAAAGTCATAAAATGACTGTAAAAAGCATGATTTATAGTTCAGGCACAGCTTTTCACAAAAACATTAAGTTTATAAAATGATAAACATCACATTTCTGCCTTCAAACCATTTTTAAGAAAAGGAATGAGTCAAAAGTACCCACGCACATACACACGCACACGCACACACACATACATATACATATGAAGAGTTAATTTGCAAAAACAAATAAATCCGATTTTATTAATTTTCATAAACATGTTTTTTATTGTGTGTGTGTGTGCTTTATTGTGCTAGTTAGCTGTATTTTTGTGCTATTAATATTCATTCAAAATAACCCAACCACAGTTTGATTGATATTACTTGGAATGCAGAATAATGAAAAACATGATTTAAGAAAAAAACATGAATAAAGAAAAAACATGATTTTTGATTTTTTTTTTTTTTTTTAAAAACAGAGTTATCTGTTCTTGCAAATGAACTCTTAATATATACATATATGCACATGAACTCTTCATATATACATACACACAAATACATGCATACATAAATTTATTAACATATAAATATATCTTAGTCTTACTTGTTTAAATTTCTAGAAGACACATCAGCTTCTTAACCATCCACCAGTTCACATTTACAACTGCGGGCAAAAAATGCAAAATACCCTTATAACCTTTGTTTATAAAGGATGAAAAGGCAATACAGCGGTTCACTTACCTTAGCCAAAACGTTTTTTCTCCGTCAGTAAAGTTGTGACATTCCTTCATTTCGCCAAAGTTAGGCAGCGATGAAGAAACCAGTGATCAAACGCATGCTGTTATAAAAACGAATAGCAGATAAAATGTTAAAAGTATGCAGTAGTCGAATGTGGCATTATTTGTACTTGCTTTCGTGCTTTAGCTAACGCTAATTTTACTGGGATTTGAGTAGCCTAGAAAGAGCACAGGAAGGTTTTATTTAACTGCCTATATACCATTAATGAGACGGAAAAGCACTTTGAATTTTAATAATTCGCCGCATGCTCTGTTCCACAAGCACACGTACAGATACACTGCAGTCCATATGCGCTTTCACATCTCCCAACCGCACGATATTATCTATTAACGGCGCAATATACCAGTTACACTCGTCTGCAAAACAACACTAAAAGCATACTAAAAACACTTACAGAAATTTTTTGACTTAACACAAAGAAGTCTTTAGATTTTCTTACCCGACTGGTACTTCTAGCTCTGACGCCATGATACACCTCCTTCGCGCCGTCTTCATCAAATGCGTTGGAAACGTCATATCCGGTTTTTTGAACGGCGAAAATGAACCGTTCACTTTAGTTTAACGATTGATAATTAAGTAAAATGGAAACTTAAACAGTTTAAATTAGAGCACAATACAAGAGTGTTTTGGCGGAAAAAGAAATACACTTGTGTTGTTTTAACAATAAATACCTGGGTAAAATGAACAGTGGCACAAAACCATTTTTTTTTTTTTTTTTTTTTTTTTAAATGGCGACACCTGCAGATCGCTCTGTGCCACTGGGATCTCCAAAATTTCACATCATCTTGTGTGGAATGGGTTTCTTGCAAAAAGCAAAAATCTGAACCATGGTTTTTAACAAACAAAAACACTGTAAAAAACAATTTGTTGAGTCAACTTAAAATAATTTCTAACCTGGCTGCCTTAAAATTTTAAGTTCAGTCAACTCAAAAAAAAGTTTATTCAACTTGAAATGTTAAATTATACTAAATGACAACTTAGATATTGGAGTTGAATCAACTTAAAATTTTAAGGCAGCTGGGTTACTTATCCATCTGTTAAGTTTAGCAAACACAAATATCTAAGTTGTTACTTAGTACAGCTTAACATTTCAAGTTGAATAAACTTATTTTAGTTGACTGAACTTAAAATTTTAAGGCAGCAGGGTAACAAATTATTTTAAGCTGACTCAACAAATTGTGTTTTTTATTTTTTACAGTGAAGAGGGCTTTGTGCTTTACATTGTTTCTTAGACCCTTGGCATTAAGAGAAATGAGCGATATCGACATTGACAAACAAACAGTAATTAACAGCTGTTAACACGAATCAAAACAAAGGAACAAAGTCACTACTGACATAGATAAAAAGAAAACTGAGATGAACAGAGCTTAACTGACCATTTCAAATGACCAAATTAAAGGTCCAGTTGTACAACGGTGACGGCTCAAATGCCACGGTGACAGTCACAATCTTTGAAGAAGTACACGATCCGCAGATGGAACTCATGAAGTAATCTCCGCTCCTTCAATAAACGCACGCGCTCCAATGTAATAGGCTGTTTTTCCAGCAGCCCTCGCCTCTCTCACTTTTGGCCACAAACTATTCCATCTCTCCCGGTCTAGCGCAGTTAGATCCTCCGCGAAGTGCAGGTTGTTGTCCTTGAGAAACTGGGACTTCCTAGTGAGGTAAACTGCATGATGATGGCGCGAGGTTTTGTGTTGTCACCTCTTCGCCCTAGCCGATGCACAGTGTCAACAACTTCATGATACCTGTTCTTGGCCTTGGGCTAAGTCTCGCTACAGATTCGAATGACCTCGGATCTGATATCTTCCTTAAAAGTATCAGGCAATCCAGACAATCTCAAATTCCACCTGCGAGACTATCTCTCCAGATCAGAGATGTGCGATGTGCTCGCGAGACGTTCCTGATCTTTAAGCCTGGAATCTACATCTTTCACATTCTTCTTCAGATCTTGTACTTCGGCACATACAAAGTCGATAATGTCTGATCGCTCTTTGCGTTTGTCAAATGGCATGTTTGCACTCTTAATTGAGTGTACTGATACCTGGTCCAGCAAACATAACAAAACAAGTTTGTTGATACAGCTAGTTTTTAAAAATCTGTTAAGTCTGGTCAGAAGCTCTGAAAACTTTGTCTTAACAAGGCGCCATTTTGGACGTCCCACCGTAATGGACCTTTATCGCAATAGAATTAAACACCGGAAGCGCTTGTCAAGGCAGTGTTCCGGTTATATATATTTTTAGTATGCTGTATTCACCTAGTTAAATAAAAGCCTGTTAAAATGAGCATCTGCAGGATTATTTCAAAATCCGGACATTTTTTCAGAGACGGGCAAAGAGATTTTCTGATGATTACTGTGCACAGAATTTTCCAAACTCAACAGAACTTGTGGTTTTAATCCAACGTACCGATCTGAGAAAGCTGTGGCTTATAAACGTGCATGATTTCACCACACTGTGTCAGTGCTGCAGTGTGTGCGACACCTGATGAATAAGATCAGAATGAACATATTTATTCATTTGTATTCAATTTTAGTCATGTTTCTGATATTTTTTATTCAGTCATTTCACTGCATGTAATTCACATATTATGCCAACATTCTTAAATAATATTCAGTCACGCTGTCAACGTGTTATACTGTTTAAGATCAATTAGCCGAAATGTTCAACATTAAATTTCTTGCAGCAACGTCCGCACATTCGTTCATCTATTTTAATACTGCTCTTACGAAAATTAGCCATGGTATGTGTAGTAAAACTTTGACAATACAAATGGAAATCAGTCTGCAGAAAAAAATAAAATAAAACATGGTTACTACATATTTACTATAGTAAAACCATGGTTAATTTTTGTAAGGTTATCAGTCAAATTTATTTAAAAAAAATGTAAACAGATATGAAATTCATGAAAAAAAAAAAACTTTAATGAGAAGACGGAATTGACTGCAGCAGGTTAAATTTATTTATTTTTCAGAATGCACATTTGGAAGGGAAATGTATTAATAGGAACATTTCAGCAGGTGGAAGATGTGAGATGTAGGCCAGTTTCAAAATGCATACTGCACATGAACGTGCTCCCACTAATATTTTAGAAGTACCTTACTTCGTACCACTGCATATATAATCCGTGCTGCGTCGTGAAAACTGAGGCAGTGTGTTGTTTAGAATAGAAGCAGCCAGGTACACTGCAGTAACCCTGGTGAAAGAAAGGAAAGAGACGATTCTCTAGTTTTGCTTGCTTGCGTTGCGATGGGACCGGAAGTGGCAATACACTGCTTCACTTACCGGATATAGGAAGTGATAAAGGTCCATTCCCGTTTTTGGAGGAAAATTTGAAGACAGCACTGTAAAAAAAAATAAAAAAATTCCGTAAAAAAACGGAAAAAAGTACTGGCAGCTTATTACCTGGCCTTTGTACCGTAAATTTACAGTCTGTTAATTAACAGTCTACAACCAGTAAAAAAACAGAACTTTTTTTTCTGTTTTAATGGTGTACTTATATCTATATCTATATCTATATTTATCTATATATATATATATATAGATATATATATATGTAACGCCACGCCAGCAGAGGGAGCCCTCACCCACTGACTGACTGTTGCTGCTCCCTCTGCTGCTTCGCTGGTAACTTCCTGTTTGGCAGCCATAAAAGGCAGGCCATGCCAAACAGGCCCCTGTGAAGTATTGTTTTGCTATAGTGGACTCTACCAAGTGTTTCTCTGATTTCATTGCCTTGTTTGTTGTCACGGTTTTGTTTCATGGTCATAGTTTTGTCTTCGTTTTCTGCTGTAGTTTTGCCTAGTTCACTGCCATAGTTTTGTCTAGTTTCATAGCCTTGTTTATTTGTCACTTTGGACTGCTCACTCCGGTTTTTCGACATTCTGCCTGTTTTGTGGATTACTCTATTGTTTTGCCCTGGATGTACTGTTTGTTTGGATATTGACCCTGCCTGTTTGACTACGATCTGGATAATAAAGCTCGCAATTGGATCTGACACGCTTCCTACGAGTCCGCGTTACAGAATACTTCGCCTCCCTAAGATCCAGCGGCTTCATACACAGATCACCATGGACCCAGCATCGCACCTCGTTCAACTTCGTCAAGGTAACCAGCACATCGAGCAGTATGTCATGGATTTTTGTGAGCTTTGTCACTTGGTGGACTTTCAGGACAGTTTTCTTAAGGACCTTTTCTTCTTTGGTTTAAACAAGGACATTTCAGTAAATATGCCACGTCATCACCGCCACTGGTCTCTAATCCATTACATTGACTATGCTCTGTTGCTGGCTGGATCGGCATATACTGTAGGGATCGCCAACGATAAACCCTACCATCCTCCTGTTCCAGCCACACCCATATTCACACGTCACGTCTGCCAAGCCACGGCCTGCTCACGCCACGCCTGCCGCTCCAGGGCCTGCTCACGCCACGCCTGCCGCTCCAGGGCCTGCTCACGCCACGCCTGCCGCTCCAGGGCCTGCTCACGCCACGCCTGCCGCTCCAGGGCCTGCTCACGCCACGCCTGCCGCTCCAGGGTCTGCACCTGTCATGGCCGCCATCCCCGAGCCTGTTCACAAGATGGCCGCCATCCCCGAGCCTGTTCACAAGATGGCCGCCATCCCCGAGCCTGTTCACAAGATGGCCGCCATCCCCGAGCCTGTTCACAAGATGGCTGCCCCCTCTGAGTCCCTGGCCAAGATGGCTACTACACCTGAGCCTCATCAAGCCAAAATCATCTCATCTGCATCTCATCCCATCATCTCTGCCACACCCAAGGTAAATCAAGTGATGCCTGATCCTCCAGTGTCAAGTCAAGTCAGGGCTACACTTTCTGTGCCAAGTCAAGATACAGCTGTTCTCCATGAGCCAAGCCAAGTTACAGCTGCTGTTCTCCATGAGTCAAGCCGAGACACAGCTGCTGTTCTCCACGAGTCAGGCCAAGTCACAGCTGTTCCCCACGAGTCAGGCCAAGTCAAAGCTGTTCCCCACGAGTCAGGCCAAGTCACAGCTGTTCCCCACGAGTCAGGCCAAGTCACAGCTGTTCCCCACGAGTCAGGCCAAGTCACAGCTGTTCCCCACGAGTCAGGCCAAGTCACAGCTGTTCCCCACGAGTCAGGCCAAGTCACAGCTGTTCCCCACGAGTCAGGCCAAGTCACAGCTGTTCCCCACGAGTCAAGCCAAGTCACAGTTGTTCCTGAGTCAAATCAAGTTGCAGCTGTGTTTCCCGAGTCAAGTCATGTTGTTCCTGAGTCAAGCCAAGTTACAGCTGGGTTGTCTATGTTATGTCCAACCACAGCTAATTTCCATGAACCAAGCCAAGTTACAGCAGATCTTCACGAGTCAAGTCAGATTGCTGCTGTCTTTCCTGAACCAAGCCACACCACAGTTGATCTCCATGAACCAGGTCAAGCCACAGCAGACCTCCCTGAGTTAAGTCCGGCCACAGCAGGCCTCCCTGAGTCAAGTCCGGCCACGGCAGGCCTCCCTGAGTCAAGTCCGGCCACGGCAGGCCTCTCTAAGTCAAGTCAGGCCACGGCCGGCCTTCCTGAGCCAAGTCAAGTCACGGCAGACCTCCATGAATCAAGTCAAGGAACTGTTGTCCTACCAGAACCTCACCAGGTCCCCTCTGACCTTCTCAAGCCACCTCACGTATCAGCTGACCCCGCAGAGCCCACGCTCCCAAGCCACGCAGAGCCCACGCTCCCAAGCCACGCAGAGCCCACGCTCCCAAGCCACGCAGAGCCCACGCTCCCAAGCCACAAGTCCATAGCATCCACACCTTCAAGGTCAACAGACATCCCACTATCTACTGCGCTGCCTGTAATGGCCATCGCCATTTTCAGTGTGTGGGCAGCACACTGTGCTCTAGAGTCTGTCCACGAGTCTGCTTCGGAGGCCTCGTCTATCCATGAGTCTGGTCCAGAGGCCTCGTCTGTCCCCGAATCTGCTCCAGAGGCCTCGTCTGTCCACGAGTCTGCCCCAGAGGCCTCATCTGACCATAAGTCTGCTTCTGAGGCCTTGTTTGTCCCCGAGTTCGTGCCCATACCTCCTGAGGTGTCAGCTCAAGCTGTGGATCCTCCTAAGGAGGTGCCGTCTATATATGAACTCACTGCCACGTCTGCCCAAGAATCTGCGCCCATGCCTCCAGAGGTGTCAGCACCCACTGAAGATCCTCCAATGGGGGCGGCGTCCTCCTATGAACTCTCTCTCTGTCCTGTCACGACCAAGGAGGCCTATCACGAACCCTCTGCCTGTCATGTCATGGTCAAGAAAGCCAATCGTGAACTCTCCGCCTGTCATGTCACAGCCAAGAAGGCCTACCATGAACTCTCTGACCGCCATGTCACAGCCAAGAAGGCCTACCATGAACTCTCTGCCTGTAATGCCACGGCCAAGGTGGTCGTCCGTGTACACACCGCTCTGCTGTGGATGTCACTAGTTCCGCTATGGATATCTCTGCTCCTGTTTGCTCCGCCTGCTCTGCCTGCCCTACAATGGCTCCTGGTTATGCCTGCTCTGCCTGCCCCGCCAAGGCTTCCTGCTCTGCCTGCCCCGCCAAGGCTTCCTGCTCTGCCTGCCCCGCCAAGGCTTCCTGCTCTGCCTGCCCCGCCATGGCTGCCTGCTCTGCCTGCCCCGCCATGGCTACCGGCTCTCCCTGCTCCAGTATTTCACGGTCTGCCATTGCTCCACGGCCCAGGCCCTCCAGTGTTTCACGGTCTGCTACTGCTCCACGGCCCAGGTCCTCCAGGGTTCCACTATCTGCCACAGCTCCACGGCCCTGGTCCTCCAAGGTTCCACTGTCTGCTACTGATCCACGGTCCAGGTCCTCCAGTGCTTCACTGTCTGCCACTGCTCCATGGCCCAGGTCCTCCAGTGCTTCACTGTCTGCCTCTGCTCCATGGTCCAGGTCCTCCAGTACTTCACTGTCTGTCCCTGCTCCATGATCCAGGCCCACTTCCTCTACATGGACCTGGCCCTCCGTCCCACCCTTCTGTTTTGCCTCTGTTCCCCCACCCTCCTGGACTGTTGTTGTTTGAGCGCCAGGAGTCGCTCCTGGGGGGGGGGAATTCTGTAACGCCACGGCAGCAGAGGGAGCCCTCACCCACTGACTGACTGTTGCTGCTCCCTCTGCTGCTTCGCTGGTAACTTCCTGTTTGGCAGCCATAAAAGGCAGGCCATGCCAAACAGGCCCCTGCGAAGTATTGTTTTGCTATAGCGGACTCTACCAAGCGTTTCTCTGATTTCATTGCCTTGTTTGTTGTCACGGTTTTGTTTCATGGTCATAGTTTTGTCTTTGTTTTCTCCCGTAGTTTTGCCTAGTTCACTGCCATAGTTTTGTCTAGTTTCATAGCCTTGTTTATTTGTCACTTTGGACTGCTCACTCCGGTTTTTCGACATTCTGCCTGTTTTGTGGATTACTCTATTGTTTTGCCCTGGATGTACTGTTTGTTTGGATATTAACCCTGCCTGTTTGACTACGATCTGGATAATAAAGCTCGCAATTGGATCTTACACGCTTCCTACGAGTCTGCGTTACAATATATATATATATATATATATATATATATATATATATATATATATATATATATATATATAGCAAATAATCCAGCACAATACACAAATTGAACATGGTTTATTTTTACTTCATGTAAACATTCTTAAAAGTGCATTCAATGGCTTTTGTTTGCCTTAAATGGGTTAGGACTAAACAATATCAAATACTCAATTCATTTAACAATGTGTCAAACACTGAGAAATGCCTGTATTGTAAAAGACAGTTCAGCTTTAAACAGTAACAGACAGAATTAAAAAAAAAAAAAGAAAACATTAGCATCTGTACAATACAGGTGTTGCACTAAAAAGTGGTCACAAAATTTAAACTTCAAACTGTAAAACAGTCAAGATTCAAAACTTTTTTCTTATAAGAGAAAACAATATTGTTTAGAGGGATAGTTCACACAAAAATGAGAATTCTGTCAATTACTCATCCTTATACAATTCCAAACCCCTCATTTTAGAACACAAATTAAGAGTATTTTTAATTAAATCTGGGTACTTTCTGTCCCTCTATTGATAGTCTATGCAACTACCATTTTCAAGGTCCAGAAGTATAAAGTATGATTTTCGAAATTGTTCATGCAAGAGTCTTGGAGGAATGCATAGCCACTTGGTTGCCTTTATCTCACCATGTTCAGGATTTCTCCACAGGAAAATTCTAAAAGAAATGGATATGACAAAAAATGAAATTAATTAAACTGAACTGAACTACAGAGTAATATGCAGGTTGGAGTGGAAAAGTAGTCAGTATTTTAAAGTTCATTAAATCAACTGCAATCCATAATACTTTCCAATTGTTTACACATTGCTTAACTTACATTTCCAATAGTCTCCATTTGCATCTGTCATATGAGCTTGTCAAATCAACCATGTCTTACAATATACTTCATTATTTTCAACTAAATAAACAGCAACACAACCAAATGCTTCATCCACATTTCATAACGTACGTGTTGCTTACTTCTGTATTTAACTCCAGAGTAAGTGCCGCCTCCTCTGGGTATTTTGTAGCTCACAACCGCAACAGGAAAGAAGATTTGTTCATTAACTTCTCAAACGACAGCAGTCTTGAACTGCCCATTACCTTAAACAAAGACATAACGACAAGCATCTTTTAACACCTTCGAAGGGGTGTTCAGCAAACAACTTCACATTGTTGTAAAAGTCAACAGAATAAATGACTCAATGACTCTTGTCATTTTCTTTTCAATATTGAACACTAATGTTAAATAAAACAGAATACAAACCCACTTGGTTGCTTTCATCTCAACCCTCATTTAGGATTTCTTCACAGGAAAACTCTAAAAGAAATGGATATGACAAAAATGAAATGAATGAAACTGAACTACAGAGTAACATGCAGGTTGGAGATGGAAAAGCAATCATACAGTGTTTTAAGTTCATTAAATGAACTGCTAACCCTAACACCAATGAATTCCAATGTAAGTGCTGCCTCTTCTGGGTATTTGTAGCTCACAACCACAACAGTGGTCATTAACTTCTTGAAAGACAGCAATCTTAAACTGTCCATCACTTTAAACACAAAATACATTACAAAATCACCATATACTTAATGACAAGCAGTTTGAACACACCTTATACACACAAGGATGATAACATGCAAAAGTAATCAATCCAATCATTTTGGTAAGGTTACTAGCACGTTGTCTGTGACGTGGCTTCCGACGCATCAGACGAGAAGGGTCTGGGTGCAGACATCTGCCCCTGCACTCTCAGACACCTGCACTCTCAGATGACTGCACTTCCGGAAGTGAAGTCACTTGCAGTCGATTTTATTTTTACTTTATTTTATTTATTTTTTTATTTTTTTAATTGAATCTCTCAACATTTTACAACAGTAGCCAGGTGGCGAAGACAAGAAAAAAGAAACTAAATTACAATGTCACTCGCATTCGCCACCTGCACTCTCAGATACCTGCAACGTCACACGCAATCCACACAAATCGTGCGTGTTGCCATTGGAAACAATAAGCTGTTGTGGTTAAACGATTAAAACTAATTTAGCATAACATACAGGGTCCTGCAAGTCATCTGTAGGAGATAAAAACAAGACCCGCAAATCGCTTCACAGACAGCTTGGTAGTAACGTTGCCGAATTAATTGCTGTTTTGTATTTTATCTTCCGTGTGTGTGTGTGTGTGTGTGTGTGTGTGTGTGTAAAACAAGACAATAAAAGGTCAAAACTTACCTCATTTGGCAGAAAACTCCACGAGGAAGATGTGTGACGATATGCAGAGAATGTTGAGTGCGACAGCTCCAACGTTCATTTGCCAAACAAGCCAGACAGCAACTAAGTTAACGTTACGTAAACAATTTATGTGACATTTAACAACATATAAATTACCACGAAGAGTAAAAATGGGTTTCCCAAATTCGAAAGCCGACATTAAACTGAAACTCTCCGCCTTCTCTGCAATGTTTTCGCACCTGAGGTTCTTGTTCCCACAATGCAAAGCGTAATTCAAAAATACGGAAAAACATCTGTAAACACCAAATACGGCAAATTTCCTTCAATTATTAGGGTATATTGTACTGTATTTTTACGGATTTTTTTTTTACAGTGAGTGTGGTAAGTCATAACTTCTCCTCTTCAATAATTTATCTATACATTATTGTCTGCACATAGAGTAGATTTATTGACCGTCAACTGTTATCAAAATGTTCTGGTGAACTTGTGTCACATGTTATATTTATAATTATGTAGAGAAAGAATATTAAAAACATAAATTAATCAAGGTCATGTACTAACTTGTTCAAGGTCAGCAGTTTGCACAAGGCCCTAAATGGCCGAAATGTCAACTGTGTTATCCATCAACTGTATATATATATATATTTACAAACTACTGTCATTGCACAGAAATTACATAGGCATTGCCTAAAACCATGATTTGCATTACAATGGATAAACTTAACTGATCTAATCACAGCAACATTTTCTGTGAACACAGTATCCATAATATTATATACACATTATATTCAGTTCACAAAATAATGAATCACGTTAATATTCATTAACATATTTATAAGTCATTTGAGCTTAAGCTTGCCAAATAACTAATTTAGCACATTAAGGGGATATATTATTCAACCACCTAGTTTATTTATCAGTAAAGAATACTGATTTCCTGACTTTTTAGCTGACATAAAATGTACCTTTTTAATAATGTAATATTTAGTTTTAATAACATAACGTCCATGGGCGTCGGAAGCAAAATAAATGTGGGTGGGTCCTCCCCCCGCAAAAAATTACTGGAGTATATGCGATATTCTGTTTGGTGCCTTTTATTATGTATATTACCTCTATCCACTTACGCGACAGCATAACAAAAGACACCTACTTAAACACGTTTTCAGTGGCGTAAGCTGTCGTTGGCGTCCGCCTGTTGCCAAAATCGGTCTTTTGCTTTTTCACATATCATTTGACATCGGAAAGGCATTTGTTTTCAGTAAAAATAAAAATTAAGGAAATAATCGAAAAGTTTGAATAAAGTATCGGGTAGGCTTAGGTGTATCTGAGCAGCAGATACGCTCAGATGCTTTACTTACTTTCCTGTGTTACAGGAGTTCAGCAGGCGCGAATATTCCCTAAACACACCCAGTATAGACAGCGATGCAGCCAGGACCGTCGCACCCGCTTCCTTTGAAATATGTTTGATGATTGCGCCTGATGCGCCCGCGCCCGCTCCGTCTAATCCTCCACCCACATGCTGCCTGTTCATACGCGTTAGCATAGAGCTTATTCTATTAGCGCATTCATCATGTGCAGGGGTGGCGAACGTCGGTCCTGGAGAGCTGCAGCCGTGCATAGTTTTGCTTCAACCTTAATCAAAAGCACCTGAACATGCTAATCAAGGTCTGAAGGGTTACTAGGAAGCAACAGGCAGGTAAGTTTTAATTATAGTTGGAGCTCAGCTCTCCAAGACCGGAGTTTGCCACCCCTGGTCATGTGGAATAGATTTGACTGATGGCGCTCTATAAGTGCGCAGACATATTCGCTGAATTAGAGACGGTAAAAGTGGGTGGGTCCGATATCATTGGTCTTCAAATGTGGGTGGGTCCTGCACCCGCATTCAATGGTTCCGACGCCCATGATAACGTCTCATTATTGTGAGAAAATATGTTGTTTTAACAAGAAATTATGTAGTTTTAACAGAATAACATCTCAATATTACGGGAAAAGATGTTGTTTTAATGCTGTTAATCTCGTTATTATGACATAATTGAGTTGAAAAAAAATATATCTGTGTAGCGGCAATACGTCACCGTAATTACCAATGAATTTGTTCATTTACTTTTATTTTATTTTTATTTTTTTTATTTTACACTTACCAAAAATTAAAATCAACTGCATAAAGATGGTGCAGACACAGTTTTCTTTTATGTCTAAATGTGTGTTAATGTTTGATTTTTAGTTGGCTTCTTGAGGCTTTCCAGTCAAGATCAGCCAAGAGGGGCTTCTCCACACAACCAAACTTCGGGTGAATACATTCTTATTGTTTTACCCCATATAGGTGCTATTAACTCTAGACGAAATTTAGTTTAATATAAACAATGTGGTACGGAGTACAAAAAGATATAAACATAAAAGGGGGAAAATACATCTAGGATGTAAAAGCTGTACTTTTCTTGACCATCATGACCCTCTACTGCTTAAACCAACAACAGGAACAGGGACAGCTATGTACAAATTATTTTGACATACTGTAAATGCGGGAGGACATTGCTATTATCATCTATGTGTGACCTAAATGTAGTGCTCCACACTCTATTATACAAGCATTTAAAAGCTGCTGTAGGTTAATTAAGGGTTTGATGTAGAACTTTAGCCTTGACTGGACAGTTGTTGTATCCACTGTGAAAAAAAATTCCAGTGGCATGGTAATAGAAAAGGCTGATAGCATAATGGGAGTTTAACGTGACCAATAAGCAAACCACAGTTAGGTATTCTGTAATCCATTCTTCCATTCATGCTTGCCTCATGCTTTCTTCTTCTTCTTTTTTTTTTTTTTTTTTTTTAGGTTTTAGATTTTGGTTGTTTGTATTTTGTTCTTTTGTCTTGTCTTACGTACAGTTCTTCCAGTTGTTAAGCTCCTTCGGTAGTCCCCATCCAGGTAACACTTTGATTCTGATCCCTTCATATTTAAATTAAAATGATATGTAACAAGTAGTTTGTAGTAAAAATCCCACCAGCTTACAGTGTTTTTTCTGTGATTTGAAAGAAAAAAAAAAAACGATTGATTGTAAGTTATTCAGTTTTATTCAGAAGTCATTAAAAAAAAACAGCTCTGGATTCTCATTTTAGTAATTTTGACAAGTTAAGTTAAAAAACTTCTGAGCAATCATATGATGTGGTTTAATGGCATATTGTTGATTATAATTTTGAATAGGAAAATAATGGATTGATATTCTCTTATTTTAGCTGTTTTAATTGTGGTATTTGTTCAACCACAAGTCTGGATATCATTATTACATTATCTGCAAGCAAGATTTAAATGTAAGTACAAACTGAAATATATTCTTGCCATTATTATTTTTGTATAGGTGTGGAAAGAGTAAACTTACTTGCTACAGTATGAAACAGAAGTTGATGTATTGTGATGTATTTTCTGGGTTGTGCACCGGCACTATGGAAGCCCGTTTCTACCACTGAATAAAAATAAATAAAAAAGGTAATTGCGACCTTTTATCTCGCAATTCTGACTTTTTTTTTTTTTTAATTGTGAGATATAAACTCACAATTGCGAGTTATAAAGAATTGCATCATATAAACTCGTAATTCTGTTTTTTTTTCTCAGAATTGTGGGATATAATCTCGCAATTGTGAGTTTATATTTTAGAAAAGGTGAGAACATTTTTTACAGAATAAAAACTTTTTACATTTTTTATTCAGTGGCAGAAACAGGCTTCCATACCAGCACTGCTCCAGCGCAGATGAATGTAATGTTTTGAGGAGTATGTGTGACTGTCCGTCACCACACCAGTGTACATACTTTACTTAGGAATCACAGATTCTAGCCTATGTCTTGGAATATATGACCCAAATAAAAATTTTAACCAGATATTATCATCTGAATGAGCAAGTAACAAGTCTGCCACTTTTGTTCTGTTGTTTGTTGTACTTATCATCAGCATTGTGTTACTATGTGTGTATTAGTGTGTAAATTTTAATTTCTGAATAGTCTAATCTCTAATTGTCATACCATTTGAATTTTATATAAAGAAATTCTATTTTAACCCAAAAGCCAATTTATTCTTCCTTAGAGCCAGTTTTCTTTAAAATACAAATCTTGTGTAATCCCACATAGGCTATCTGTAATCAGATGCATATTTAATTTCAGTCACATGTGTTTCATAAACATAATCCTTTCTGGATTACAGTCCGCCATCAAAATGATAAATTTAATTATTCCCGGTGCTGTGATAAAAGGCTATTAATGATCCACCACCTGCAGGTTTCTCACATGCGATATAGCCTGCTAGCCAGGACAACTTTATAGACGTGTCCTAATGTCACAGCGGCATGCTTGAATTTCCCACAAATACCAGTACCACTCAAATTAGAAAACATTATTATAAGGTAACCATTGTGAATCGGGCTAAGGCAATAGTTTTGAACACTGGCTGGTTATGTACTTGCTCAGATATTGATTTCGAATCATTTTTAACTGAAAAAGTTACAGGCTGTAGCGTTAAGATTACAAGGTCCAAAAACACATAAAAGAATAATCCAAGTGTACATTGTTTACAACAAAAACATACATTAAGAACATTAATTGGATTCATTTTGATTTCATGCCAACTTGTCTCAATTGCTCCATGTCAGATCAGTTCTAGTATGTGACTTGTGAAAGTTAATGAATGCTAATGGTCATCTTTTCATTCACAGTTCTCCGCCAAAGATGGATTGACATATTGTGTATAGTAATAGTAATACCCCTGGACATCATCCTATGGATTTACGCTCTTCTTACCACATTGGAAAGGGAGAAAGGTAAGCTGCCTTTAGTTGTATAAATTTTTTTTACTAAAAATAATAAGTACAAATTTAAAATTTTCTTAAAAAGCCAAATATGGGGTTGTAAAGAATTATTTATTTATTTATTTATTTATTTATAATTTGTTGTTGGGAAGCTCAAATTTGTTTTTATGTAAGGACAAACATTTTTTGTAAGGGAGTTTTGACCTGCGACAGGTTCTTTTGTAAGACATGTTGAGCTGATCAAAAGTTTTTTTTTTTCATTAACAGAGTACTTGGAATGGACCTGTGTCATTGTATTTCTTGAAGTTCTGAAGATAACGGTGGTCTTTGACAACCATGTGCAAGGTATTACCCATCACTGACTTGCAATGCTTAGGATGTCCTTTATTACCCTGTACTGTACTGGTGTAAAAAAGTAGAAATTAGATAACTGTGTATGACTTATAAATAAATAATAAAATTAAATAAGAAATTAAAGCAGAAAAACAATGCTTCTTGTAGGTAAAATGTATAGTTTTACAGTTTTTCTCATTCACTTGCATTTCTTGAATCATCCTTATTATATGCAAAGAATTATGTGCATTTCTTAAAACAAAGGATTACCTGCAAAAGCCTGTAACTTACTCAAAATCGTTTGTTCATCTCTCAAAAGTATTTATGTCAGTGAACATATCTGTGCCATCAGAATGAAAAGTCTTTGTGTCATTGTTCACAAACAAAATAGTCAAAATAATTAGTCATGTTGTCAATATTAACAGCGCACTCTGTTAGTATTACCTGTTGTAAACTATGGCATGGTTTGGATGACAGTTGCTCTATTGAAATGCATAAGGCTGCACATCTTGTGTATGCCATATCCATTTCAAAAGCACAAATGTACACATTACTGTATCTGGAATATTCATTGAAAGAGACTGGATAGGATTCTCAGTTAGACTTTTACTGGTGGTCTGACAACAACAACAACAACAACAACAACAACAAACAACACACACACATTACAATGTTGTGATATAGAAAATAAATATAGGCACAAAGGAGAAAATACAAAATTAGCAAGGCAAAGACAGGAAACACCCCTTAGGCAGAACTTTTCTTTTGCATGCAGCACTGTATGAGGAATTTCAGAGAACTAGTTATCATTAGTTGATCTACATTCTCTTCATGAAAGTCAAGATTAACCTTCACAATTCAAGGCAAATTTCGAAAAAAGACTAATAGAAATGTGTAGAAAATGCACTTGACAGTTCATGACAACTAGATCAACCATTTTGCATTTAATGACTTATACAATGAACTAATGACTAGATGTTTTGAAGGGTAAGACTACTGCACAGAAAACGTCTCAGGTTATGTATGTAACCTTGGTTCCCTGAGAAGGGAACAAGACACTGCGTCCTCTAGGGGCCGCTATGGGGAACACTGTCTGCGTGACCCGTGTCTGAAGCCTACATACAAAAACATCAACAAAGTTGGCCGGCGACAGCCTATGACGTCACTTCCGGCGTGACTCGTCACTGCCGGCGCGTCACTGCCGGTGCGACCATAGTATAAAAGCACGCTGGTAGAACAGAACGGTCGCTTCTTCATCTGAAGCTCACGTCCGATGCATGGCGAAGAGCCTAGAGGACGCAGTGTCTCGTTCCCTTCTCAGGGAACCAAGGTTACATACGTAACCTGAGACGTTCCTATTTGAGGAACTCGAACTGCGTCCTCTAGGGGCCGCTATGGGGAATGGTTATACCCACGCTGCCATGCTGAGGGGAGTGCCTGTCATCATAGAGACGAGCATTAAGTACCAACTCCCTAGGCTTTAAGGGAGTTGCCCCTGAGATATAGTGACGGCTGTCAGTGACATATCCCCTACGGCCAGAGCCTGGGCTGCATACCCAAACTTACCTGCAAGGGTCAGAACACTGGACCCGGGGTAGAGCCTCAAACTTGGAAACCGAGGTATTCCTTTAAGCGGATATGGCCAAGTGCCAAGGATTACCTAGGTTGGCCTGTCACCCAGGAGTGACCGCAGTTCTGCAAGGTTCCCTCAGGAGCCGTAATTCAGAACGCAAGTGGTAACTCCCCGCTCAAGAAAGGTTGAGCGTAAACAGAGAGCGCGCTGGGACTAGCACGTGTAATACCGTTCTTTTAGCCTGGCAGATGCTCTGGAGTGGGAACCAAGGTGGCCGGGGTTCTAACCATCTCGAGAAAGGGTACGGACAATAGCGCGTGAATCCCTTAACATAAAGGATTTTAGAATGGACGCAAAACTCTGGTGCATTTCATACCACAGCGTGGATTTTAGAAAAGTGCCCAAAGGTTCGTGTGCGCACTTACCATATACATGGATTTGAGAAAGCGCCCAAAGGTTCGTGTGGGCCTTACCATAAAAATGGATTTTTAGACGTACCGTTGAGAAATTGTGAAATAAGAAGACCCTCAGAGTGAGGGGAGCATTGCCGGCATAACAAGGCGCTAAGGGGAAGGCAGAGAGGGCAAATCTCAGTTGCCCAATATGGCAATGCTCAAAGCAAACCCTCTAAGGGAGGGGAGCATACTAAGCCAAGCAGACAGCAGCCGCTGCTATCTGTCTAACAAAACTGCCATAGAGCCGATACACTTAACCAAGAAGAGAAGGCAGTGTATCGGGACAGGCTTCAACTCCCTAGATAGGAGGAGCCACTAATCACCCCAGAGGGGACGAGCTCTCAGTAACCTCTTTCCGTAGAGAGAGGAGCATCGTCCTGCCCTGTAAAGGAGCCTTGGGGATCTGACCCCGGTGATCAGTTCCTTGGCCTGAGGGGAAGGCAGTAAGGGCGAACCTTAGTTGCCCAATAGGGCAGTGCTCAAAGCAAACCCTCGACGGGAGAGGAGCAACTGCGCCAAGCAGACAGTAGCCGCCATTATCTGTCTAATAATACTGCCACAGAGCCGATACATTCAACCAAAATAGAAGGTCGAGTATCGGGACAGGCTTCTACTCCCGAGGGACGGGAGGAACACCTGATCCCCCCAGGGGAGACGAGCTCTCAGCAAACCCTTTCCATAGAAAGGGAAGCATCGTCGCGCCCTGTAAAGAAGGCCTAGGAAGAGATCACAGAGATATGACGGGGAGCCACCTCTATAAGACTGCACAGAGAGCAGTAGCGTCCGCAGCCCTCGGGCTGTGCTGCGGGCATTCTCTTAAGGAGGCATAAGCCATTCTCACCTCACACAGACCTGTGCTTTACCATCTCGATGGAAAGCATGGGCCCCGCTCTATCAAGGCCCGCAGAACCTCGAGAACAAGGACCAAGAATGTAGCCAAAGGCTCCTCAGAGCACCCAGAGAGTTTCCGCAGAAACGACTCTGACTCGTAGGATGGTGAAGCATAGCATGGTCAAGCCCACTCCTCGAAGGGGCGACTCACTAGATCACCAAATGGCATGAGAATAGGTGGAAAACCCCGAAACAGGAGGCCCCTCAGGGCGGGATGCAGATAGAGGGTCTCAGCCAGGTGGGCTCAGGTCCATGTGTCTAACCAGGGGTGTCCAGGAGCTTCCTGTGAGAAAAGACTTCCGAAGAGCTTACCTGGATGTAGGACCATAGCCCTAGATGTAGTGCTGTAGTGGGGACCTGAAAGTTTCCCATTCAATATGCCGAAGGCAGATCCAGGCAAGCAGCCCATAACCATAGTCGAAGACCACAGGGGGGTGCTCGAAGAGGACCTACCAAAGGAAACACACAAGACAGGTCCCAGAAATACAGCATGGTTAGACACATAATAAGAGATCGTGCTCACCCACCGTGGTTCCCACGCATGACTCCAGTTAGCTCGGTGGACCCTCTCGAGAAACTGCCCAGGCCATCATAGTGGGTCATCAACTTATAACCCTAACAGGGGAGATAACACCATCTGGGCAGGGGCACAGGGAGACCACTGCTTAAAAACCCTATGAAGGGGAGCAATCACCGAGTTAACAGAAAAGGGGAACCAACCAAGATTGACCTGACCATAAAGAATGGGCTGTCTACCTATATCCCAAGCAGGGGGGACAGCACTTATCTGGCTAACTCAAAGAGACCGCCATTAAAACCCTAGAAAGGGGAGCTGAACACGCCCTGCCCACACGCCAGATTCCCCCGGGAATCGGGCAGAACGGAGCCACCGCCGCGAATGCGTTGTTAATGCCCGAGGTGAACATACTCAAGCAAATTTCGGGTATAGAAAAGACTCACCTCCCGTCTTTGCGAATGTATCGTGACGAGCATATCCACTTCCCTCGCGAGCTGGACGCGCTGCTCCCAACCACACACACAGCTCCGTGCAGCGGTTATGAGAGCACGCCAGTCTCTCGCAAGAAATAAGCACTGAATGTGACGGTCACATTCAACTCCCTCGAGAGCTGGACTCGCAGCTCTCTACCGCACACACAGCCCGCAAGCCCCGTGAAGCGGGTATGAGAGCACGTCTGCATCTCACAACAGGGAATAAATGCGATGATCTCATGTAACTCCCTCGAGAGCCGATCTTCGCTTAATCCTCACCATACATGCGCAGCCCAGCCGTATGAAAGGTGCGGGTACCAGAGCGTGCTTGCCTCTCGCAGGAGACAAGCAAAGAACGCAATAAATTCCCACGGGAGCAAAAGCGCTTGCTCCTTACCACGCATCGTCACACGCAAGCTGTCCTAAAAACATTTGGAGAGAAAGCATGTACACAATTCGAGCTTTTGGTTACAGACAAAAGGTCAGTGAAGACGAAGAAGAGACCGTCCTGTTCTACCTGCGTCCTTTTATACTATGGTCGCACCGGTAATGACGCGCCGGCAGCGACGAGTCGTGCCGGAAGTGACGTCATAGGCTGTCGCCGGCCAACTTTGTTGATGTTTTTGTATGTAGGCTTCAGACACTGGTCACACCGACGGCGTTCCCCATAGCGGCCCCTAAAGGACGCAGTTCGAGTTCCTCGAAAAGGGAACTATATAATACATTTTGAGCGACGTGACATTAGAAACTGATAATGTAGGAAACCGCAGACAAATGTACATAATCAATTGCATAAATGTACCAAAGCAATCGCAACATGTTCAGAAGAATGAGAAACTGCTACTATGATGTGCACAACAAGTGACTAGACGATGTGGAGGTTGAACAAGTAGTATTGACAATTTCATTTCTGATATGAGAAATGCACCAAAGTGACTGAGAAAAACTGTAACAAGTGATGTTGATGAAGGTTTATGCCCTCCATATGTCTCAAACTCGAATATGTTTGTGTTATGGGAAAAGTTTCTAAAATTGTGAACAGGCAATTTTAACATTACAGATGCCATCCATGTGTGGTAACAGATCAGACCACTTAAATTTCTGAATCAAAATGACAGTTACAATGTCAAAAAAAATCACATTTGAGTACATTTGTGAAACAGGAGTACACTGTAAAAACAAATAAGTTGATTCAACTTAAAATAATATGTAACCTGGCTGCCTTAAAGTGTTGTGTTAAATAAGCTAAAAAACGTATGTTGTTTGAACATATGTTGGAGTTCCTCAAACCTAGAATTAATAGTTAGGATAACAAAGGTGAAGCTGAGTCAACTTTTAGGTTTTTAGTTAGCCCAGCAAGATGAGAAAGTTGTGCTAACCTAAATGCAAGTTGAAACAACCTAAAATTAGTGAGACCAACATGACAAGAAAGTTGTGCTAACCTAAATCCAAGTAGAAACAACAAATGTTTAGTTGTTTAAACTAACCATTTTGTTGAATAAATTTATAATTATAAGTTGTGCAGACTGAATAAAAATTGGCTAAACAAAGCATCTTGTTGAATCAACTTATATTTTAAGGCAGCCAGGTTACTTTTTCAAGAATAGGTCATCTTACTTGTAATGTTAAGTTCATTCAACAGGTTGAACTATGCAATTTGCCCACACAACTAAGTTTAAATTTATAATTATAAGTTGTGCAAACTGAATAGAAATTGGCTCAACTAAGCATTTTGTTGAATCAACTTATATTTTTAAGGCAGCCAGGTCATTTTTTTCAAGAATAGTTCATCTTACTTGTAATGTTAAGTTCATTCAACTGACTGACAGCTGTCTGAACTATGTAATTTGTCCACACAACTCAAGTTTCTATTTTCTAACAGTACTGCAGAAAATAGCCTCATGGACACTGAAAAACATGCAGAAGGCTATTTTATTTGAATTCAAAATAGACAACCTCCTACTTAGTATTACTGTGTTTAGTATTAAAACACCCTAACTTTAAAAAACATAGATAAACATTGACATTTCATTTCTGTGTAACAACTGCAGTACATATTTACATTCCTTTCACTAATTCACATTCAAACAAAAGAACAGATGAAGGATTCTAAATTTCTTGTGGAGTAGCATGTTGTGTAGCTGAAAAAAAAAACTAATTACATTTTTTAAACTAATATAAAATGATATTAAAAATTACAATAGCAACTAGGGGCGTTACACGGTATGTGTGTTAGAACCGAACGATTACGGGGGAAATTCTAAACGGTCATCCATATGCCCTACTCCTTCAAAGGGCAGAACTTTGGAGTGAGCAGGGCAACTGCGTGCCATTACGTAGATGCTTGGAATGCACTTGGCAAAGGGAGCGACATGTCTGTCAACATATGTCGCTGTTTTAATGATATAGAAAATGTCTTTTTATTGTTGTTAGCATTACTGTTGCAAATAAACATACATTTTATGTTTTAAATATACAATATATAATAATAAATGGAGCAATTCCAATAGGGTCCTCGCACTGCAGTGATCAGGCCCTAAAAACTAATATAAAACTTTTTAAAATATAAACTGTATGTTTATTTGCAACAGTAATGCTAACAACAATAAAAAAGACATTTATGCTATTAAAACAGCGACATCTGCTGACGGACACCATGCTGCATTGTCACGGAAACATGCCAGCTGAAGGTAATAAGGAAATTACGTTGCTCCCTTTGCCAAGTGCATTGCAAATATCTACATAATGGCATGCATGTGCCCTGCTTGCTCCAAAGTCTAAACTCCAACACTCTCAAAAAAAGATACAGTTTTGTTGCTGGGGCTGGAACTCACCACCCCTTCAAAATGTTATCAAACTAATGCAGCCAGTTTGACATGCATGTGTGCATTACATCGTTAATGACTTCAATTTTAAATTCCAAAGACATAGCAAATACTGTATGTACATGGTTAAATGACTCCTGAGTGATAATTCAAATAATAATAATTACAATGTCTTTCTGAAGAGTTAATTAGACATGCAATGTAGAGAAAACAAGCCTATCTGTAATTTTTTATTTTATTGTTTTATTTGTATTTATTTATTTATGTAACTGAGATGTTCCCTTTCAGTCAGTTTGACATTATGTTGACTGACGTTAGTGGAAAAGACTGCTTGTGGAAAAGCTACTTGTGCTGAACTTCGATTCTTTGTGTGGCTTTCTCTTCTGCCACCTGCCATTTTTTTAAATAAAAAAATAAAAAAAAATATATATATATATTTTTACAATACAAAAAATCACAGAGTTAACAGAAAATACAATTTTTTTTTTTTTTTTTTGCCATAACCTGTATTTTATTTATGCTCTGTTTATTTATTTTGTGTGTCTCTGTTTGTAGTGCATCTCTGTAATGAAATCTGGTATATGCTTGGAGCAGCTGGTCTTGTTTTGTTGAGCTCTGTTACACTGACAGCAGAACTGATCCTGAAAGCAAGTGAGTGAATATCTGTAATATCTGCAAATAATTAAGTATTTGTATATTTTAGTATATGTATATGTATGTATGTATTTGTATATGTGGGTATATATGTCTGTGTGTGTGTATATATAGGTGTTACAGGTATTATAAAGGTCTTTTAACATCACATCATTTTATCTAATTATTCAAAAACCATGCTGAAAATGAACAGAGCACAGCAGGGTAACATTATACAAATACTAAAAGTTGCTTTACCATTTTGCATTTAAATGTCCAATGCTTCTTTCTCTTCAATGTTACTCTTTATTTAAATTCTTAGGAAATGGTGAACGTGTTATGAAAGATATGAGAGTCATTGTCTTCCCTTCAGAATGTGTTTTTGCCTTATATTGGCTGGTTTTGCATGTTTTTTGTGAGTACCTTCTAAATTGTTTGTTTGTTTGTTTGTTTGTTTAGTCTTTTATTGGACTTTGGCTTTTATTACATAATAGAGTGCAGAAGTGACAGGATAGTGATGGGGATAGAGAGATTAAAATCATTGTTAATAGAGACAGATGTGATTGACTGTCAAATGTCTCAGCAGTAAACATTATAAGTAATGACTCAAACTGAGGAATGTTAGTGTTAATGTTAGCTTGAGGTTTTTAAGGACACCTGGTCAAAAAGTAGCCAAAGTGAGGCTGTTCAAAATATAATACTTATTACATTATTTATTAGTATTAAGAGTAGTTAAGTTAGTAAGTTATTGTTGGTTTATAGATAGGTACCCTTAATGTCATAGACTATTACGGCAGTGAAGAGGGCTGGTGGGTCACTGAATTATTTGCCAGTATCTATAATGCTGATGATTCTTAATGGATGCAAATAGTAATTGAAGTGAAGAAAGTTCAATACTGGTAAAATAAGACAATCATATAAGTGGGATAAATTAAAGTGTCAGGGAAGCCAGCATTAAGTTTGTTCTTTTGTGCAGTGATTCAGTGATTTTGCCCAATCAGTTATTATCATTTTAAACAACTTACTCTCTCTGATGTCTCCTGTCACATAGGGAGGATTGTTACAACTCGGTAAGTTCAGATTTTTATTCAACAGTATTTACAGTGGGTAAAATAAGTATTGAACACATCACCATTTTTTTTTACCGGTAAATATATTTCTAAAGGTGCTGTTGACATGAAATTTTCACCAGATGTCGATAACAACTCAAGCAATCCATACATACAAATAAAACAAAACAAATAATTTCAGAAATTAAGTTATGTTCAATAAAATGGCATGACATGAGGAAAAAAGACTGAACTACTTAACTGTATTTAATACTTTGCACAAAAGTCTTTGTTGGTATTGACAGCTTCAAGACAACACCTGTATTGAGAAACTAGTCGCATACATTGCTCGGGTGTGATTTTGGCCCATTCTTCCACAGAGTCTTCATATCTTAAAGGTTCTGTGGGCCTCTTCTATGAACTCTGATCTTTAGTTCTTATTTTCTACTGGATTCAAGTCAGGTGAATGACTGGGCCATTCTAGCAGCTTTATTTTCTTTTTCTGAAACCAATTAGGAGTTTTCTTTGGCTGTGTGTGGGATCATTGTCTTGCTGAAATGTCCACCCTTGTTTCATCTTCATCATCCTTGTACTGTAGGCGTTGGGACTGAACCAGCTAATATTAATTTCCACTGACAAGGGGCAGGATTGCTTTCTAATTACTGATAGATTTAAGCTAGTGTTTTGGCTTTCCATGCCTTTTTGCACCTCCTTTTATTCATGTGTACTTTTTCCCTGTGTCATTCCATTTTATCACACATAACTTAATTGCGTGCTTTTCTTGATTACCTGCGTTGTTACCGACATTTTGAAAATGTAATCTTGAAAATCAACAGCACCTTTAGAAATGTAATTACTGAGAAAAATGGTGACGTGCTCAATACTTATTTTACCTGCTGTATGCAGTGTCTATGTGTATATATACAGTTCATTCAACTGTGTATGTATCGTGTTAAAACTGTAATTCTGTTTTCAGATACAGGTCTACACACAATCAAAGGAACTTGCATCAAAGAGATAATGTAATAATTACATATGATGTATCAGCTCATGTGCAATATATACTTTGACATCTTAAGATGTGTGGTTGACAAACAACGTCTTTTTTTAAACACAGAACACACCAGAGAATTGTGAAATGGAGAATTTGTCTGCACCTGATACTGATGTTTCACAGACACAGATATGAGAAGATATGAGAGGGTCTTTCACATTTATACTACTCTGTTGGTCTACAAAAGAGGGGTCCTCTGGAGTAAAACTGAATTGTAAAGTAGAGGGTTTGATGACATTCTGTTACATATTGTTTGCCAAATAATTTCAAAAGTAAGTCATTCTGTATTAAAAAAAAAAAAAGTTTCTAATAATTCTTATAAATAAAAAGTTTTTTTTTTGTTTTTTTTTCATGAACAGATTGAGTTCCTGTGTAAATGTGGTGTGTTGTTAAAAATGTGAGTTCATTTATCTTTGAGGATTTAGTTAAATATGGGGGAGCTGAATGTGTTTTCTAAATGTCTATGAGGCTATTGCTTCAGTAGTATCTCACTCACATATTTTCTCTTAGCTATTAGTAGTGCAGTTAAACAGATCTGTGCCAAATTGATCTCTATGCAAATATATGTATGTAACTCTTAAAATGAACCAGCAGTTTGTAAAGTGTCTTAATTGCTACAGTTTGTATGTGTGTAAGTGCAGTACAATAATAATAAATGAGAATGCTTTCTATTGAAGTCTCCAAGAGACATCAGATATGATCATCATATAACATGATAAAAATTACAAGACCACAAAGGCTATAACAATTTATCTTGTTTGTCTTTCATTTCATCACACTGACTTGTTGTCGTCGTCATAGTAATATATATGATGCATGACATTATCGTATGAGCCCAATGCAAAAACACTTCATAGATCGCCGTCACCCCTGTGCTGTGACCCGAACCTTTGTGGTTGTAATGAGCCGGACTCGTAGGAAGCGTGTAAGATCCAATTGCGAGCTTTTATTAACAGATCGTAGTCAAGACAGGCAGGGTCGATAACCAAACAAACAGTAATATCCAGGGCAAGGCGAGAGCGTAAATCCAATAAACAGGCAGAGTCCAAAACCAGAGAGAGCAGTCCGAAAAGTAACAAATAAACAAGGAAATGAAACCAGACAAAACTATGGCAATGAACGAGGCAAAACTGTGGCAAAAACAAAGACAAAACTATGACAAGAAACCAAACCGTGATAATCAAAAAAACAGGGCAATGAAAACAGGAAAACGCTTGGGAGAGTCCGCATGAGCAAAACAATACTTCGCAAATGTCTGTTTGGTAGGGATGGGTAGCTCGACACCTAGTGTCGACACACGTTTCGAGTTTTCAACACACTAGTGTTCCGAAACAGTGTTCCGAAGCATTGCTCAAAATGAGGCTGTCACGTGATCTTTGAAAACGAAGCTTCGTTACCTCACTGACACGTCACGCTAGGCTCAAATACAAAGCGTATCGATTGCGCTGTCCCATACCCGTTAGTCATTTAGTGCAGTGTTATAACTTTATCGGTCATCATGCATTTGTATGCGTTTTCTTTTTTTTTTTTTTTTTTACGCGGTGTATCGTTGTTACTTAAAGTACTACTATTAAGAACAATGACGTGTGGCTGAATGTCTATTGTCTGAATGAAAAGTAAAAAATCCTTGATAAAAGGACAAAAGTCCTTCCTCAACCACAAACATTTTTGCTATATATATATATATATAATATTATTATTATTATTATTATTATTATTATTATTATTAAAATTAAATGATTGCATTTGAATTTGTGCATTTTTTTAACAATGTGCATGTTTGTGTTCTATTGTAAAGAACACAAAAATGGTGCAATGAAAAATTACGTTAGTTTAATCTATTATTTAATCTATCTATTATTAAGCCTTTGTCATTGTATTGTGCAAAATACAATACATTTTGGACACTCTATCGCTGCACACACACGCCACCTTGCTAATGACATATATGCTTATAAAATTCACAAATAAACCTTACAATAACACCCCAATGAACAAAACATCTAAATGACACATTTTGTGTAAGAATTTTTATTGACCAGCAGATGGCGTAGTAGAGAACTGTATCAAAAGCTTCGAAGCATCAACGCACTTTGTTGTAAAGCCTCACTGCTTCAAAAGCCTCGTTTGGCACATCCCTACTGTTTGGCATGGCCTGCCTTTTATGGCTGCCAAACAGGAAGTTACCAGCGAAGCAGCAGAGGGAGCAGCAACAGTCAGTCAGTGGGTGAGGGCTCCCTCTGCTGGCGTGGCGTTACATGGTGGAATTGTGGTTTCATTAAAATTGTTGGGAAGTGTGGAGTCAATTCTGAATCATTTTAAAACGTATCAGAAGAACACTTTCACTTAACTTGCAATAGTTTACACTGATATTTCACTGTTTGTTCATTCAGGGCAATCTAATAACAAATGCTTCATTTTTGGAATGTGATTAATTAATCCAGATTACAGAATTCAGTTACTGCTTAACACTGGGTATAATATTGTCTCATTTTACTAGGCCGTATTGGTTTATACTATTTTTTTAAAAAGGTTGTTTGTTTAGCCATTTTTATTTATTGTATCTCTTCAGTCAAATACCATGTTATTGTCACTGGACATTAGACTCAGATTTGAGTAATAGAGTCAGAACATTCAGGAATCCAGAGACGATTACAACAGATTGTGAGGAACCAGCAAGGATCAAATGCATGTAACTCACTGTTGAATCCTCATATAAATCTTTATTAATTTTCTTTCCATGATCTACCATAAATTGTATTTACTCATAAAGCTAATTTGATAGTATTGCATAGAAAAGATATCTGCATAAATAATGCAACAATTTGATTGCTTGATGTCTGTCTGTCTGATGTTTCTGTGTGTGTGTGTTATATAGTGCATCTCTGTCATGCAATAATGTACATGTTTGGAGCAGTTGGTCTTTTTGTTGAACTCTGTTAATTAGACAACAAATACTTCAACTTAATATTGTCCAAGTAATTATTATATTTTAATTCTTAGGGAATGGTGAGTCTTAACATCTGATTTATTTTTTTATTTTTTTTTTTTTGGCTGGTTTTACAATAGCATGTTTACTGTAAATATCTTTTAAAATCTTTAATCAACACATTGAACAATGCTTTTACACAGCTAAAACCTTCTGATTTGTTGTTTACAAACACACAAGCCTTCACACTGGGACAGTCTTGACCAGTATCACATTATTGCAGGATGACCAGGGTTTCCTTGAATGCCCTCTACTGTAAAAAGCGTTAAGCCAAGTTAAAGAGTGTTTACTGGTTTTGTGTTGTCTTTTATAAACCATTATTAATTTAGCAGATACTTGCATCCACAAGCAACAAATGAGGTATATCACAAGCAATCTGTCACAGGAGACAACAATGTTCAGTACAAATGCAAGTTTAAAGTATACATTTAAAATTACTTACTTCATGAAATTAAGACCAGAGGATACTCTGGTCATTTATAAAAGTGGGTCAAAATATCAGATTTGTAAATCAAGACATGCAGTGAAAATACAACCTGATTCTAATTTTGCTAAATCTTGTCAGTATTTTAAATGTTTATTAAAGATTTACTTAAATGTAAATGTAACGTCACGTAAATAATTTTTTCTCTCTAACACATTGTTTTAAGTAGTGATGATTAAAACAGTTTAAAACCTTGTGTAATTTCACCAGTTATTTTTGGTTTATTTCAGTATAGCTTTTATCAAAGTGGTCTGTAATGAAAGTGTCAACTGTTTGCCTTTAATCAATTACATTTTTATTGCCACAACAAATGTTTGAAAATGTTGGCAAATGCCTCAGTGAACAGGTATTGTACACTCTCAAAAATGAGCTTCATGATGCCACAGAAGAACCTTTTTTTTCTAAATGGTTCCATAAAGAATTTTTAACATCTGAAGAACATTTCTGTTTCGCAAAAGGTTCTATGTGGTGAAAAAAGGTTCTTCAGATTATAAAAAGGTAAGAAAGAGATGGTTCTTGTGGAACCAAAAATGGTTATTCTGTGGCATTGCTATGAAGAACATTTTAAAGCACCTTTATTTTTAAGAGTGTAGCACTATATTCCTCTCACATATTGGTCATCAGTTAATGCAGTATGTAAGAGCAGAGCAGAACTTTTTGGCTTTCTCGTTAAATCTACTTAGGGTTTGGACTTTGCTTCTTCCACATTAATTTCTCACGTAAATGGCATATAAATGTGTCAGTGTGTGGACTTAACCACCCTACAATGATAAAAATCCATTCACTCCTTTTTTTTTTACCTGCAAAAAAAACCTAAATAGTCTTAATTATCAAGCTGTTTTGGTTTTCTGAGCAGTATGGAAGTCATACAGCTTCAGGCCCCACCTACAACCACTGGCAGACTGTCCTATTTTTGCAAATTTTCAGCCAGTTGTACGCTGTCTGCCATTTTCTTTCTACTCGAGCAGCAGGTGTTTTGTAGTTGGGTGTAGAAGTGAACATACAATTCCATTTTCTCCCAATATCAGAGCCACTGAGAACGCAGGGGATTTGTTTTGTTTTTTAGGGTAACGTGCCACCGAATACACACAGAAAAAAGAAAAAAACAAAAACAAAAAAAAAAACATAAGAGAGGGGCTGGGTGAGCAGTAGCTCATTATAATTTAAAGAGACATACTGAAACAGGTCACTGTGACAAGATCTGTTTTTGATAAGATAAAAAGGGTGTTTTAAATACAATATATATATATATATATATATATATATATATATATATATACACAATATATAGTACATATATATATATATATATACAATATATATATATAAATACAAACATTTTTATATAAGTGTGCCAAAAAAAGTCACCTATATTCTTACATGAATCTGTTTATGCATAATTAGTGTAACCCCTCTTCTGGTTCTCATGTTCGATTCTCTCAGTCACAGATCAAAAATCACACATAGACAGTTTGCCGAGTTCATCCATGTACTGCATTTACTGAAGACTGAGGACAAATGAGAAAACACCAGACAGACATGAATCGTTGCTCATCCGGTAACAAAACTGCGGAGAAATCATACAAATAAAAATAATCAAAGTAAATACACAGAAATAAAAGAAATACAAAAGATTCCACATACGTGGTGTGCTCGGTCACATGTAAAATACATGAAGCAATTACTCGTCAGTTGCGATCTTCATATCGCTCCAATATCAAGTAAAAGAGTTTTAGATACATTTCTAGATGAATATATTTGATTTTAAAAGAAAATAAAGTAAATAATTCAGCAATTTGAGACATATAACTGGAGAGACATTTTACCTGCCATTCATCTCAATAGCTCATCTTGAACTGAAGAGAAAATGGCTGACGTAGCTACCTGTTAATTCTTTCTGCCTGTAGGTGTCTCCAAAACTTTCTTTTCTAGGTGTATTAACAATGAACAATGAACAATTTTTACAATTACAACAGCCATTTTTTGCACAATTCATAATAAATTCCTTTTTTACCCTGTTACATTAGCACACTTCTGAAACATGCACACACACACTTGTATTGCCTATATGCACTCTCATGCATACAAATAAACTTCATGTGCATAAACTGAAAATTTATTTAATGCAAGCCACATTTCAAGTCAATTTTTGTATTTTTGTGTAATTTTCTTTTTTTGTGGATGTGCGTGAGTCTCATGAAAGGAACTTAAGTGTAAACGGAAGCCATGTTGTCCACCATCAGCTATGTGTTGGTGGGTCAACAGAAGATTTTGTTCTGATTATTACTGATTATGCCTTGACGCACACAGTTAAAAAAGTGAAACTGAAAGAATGACTTCACACTTTTTTCTCATATGAAAGCCTGTAGACGAAATCAGTTACCTGATCATTTATGATATTATTAGCCTATAGTTTTGTCATTTTATTATACATGGACATGGACCGGAAGTGTATTTATTTGTCAGTGCTATCTGCTGATCGCTGATGGTATGTATTCATCACTAATGTTATGAGAAAATAAGCATCACATTTGTCTTTCTGATTTTATGTTAATAATTTTTGCTGTTTCTTTATAGGATTCACTGTAAAAAGTCCCTCTGGTTGCTCATTTGGAATCTCCAGTGGTTTTACCCTGTTATGTTGATGAATTGTTACCAGTGGACAATCTGGAGGTGGAATGGAGAAGAACAGACTCAGAGACTCTGGTTCATCTGTTTCTGGGTGGAAAGAGTCGATTAGAGGTCCAGCAGGAGGATTATCATGATAGAGCTCATTTCTTTACTGATCAGATTCAACATGGAAACTTCTCCCTCCGTCTGGACAATCTGACAGCTGAAGATGACGGACAATACACGTGTAAAGTTTACAGTCAGCAGGATTTTGGTGAGACTGTGGTTCAAATAAATGTTGGTGAATGAGAGCCACATGAATTCTAGTAAAAATTTCAATCAATTTGCATTACATACTTTATAGAATTTTATCTTATTCTTTTAGAGCGTTTGCTAGTATCAGGTTCGAGTCGCTCCATATCTGCGTCTGTGGGTGAGGACATCACTCTGAACTGCTCTGTAGACTCTCACATCACATCTGAACACATTGATGAGGTTTCATGGAAGAAAACAAATAAAGATGAAGATATTCTGGTTCTGCTCTACCAAAACAATGAAACTTTCTCGGATTCATCAGGTGAGCGATACAGAGACAGAGTTGAGTTCTTCACTGATGAAATTCTCAAAGGAAACTTCTCTCTCAGACTGAGAAGTGTCAGAACTGAGGACAAAGGAGTTTACATGTGTCAAGTGTTTGCTGGAGGACTTTCAGCCAATGCAGCTGTAGTATTGGAGAGACTGGGTGAGTTTACAAACAGCAGAAAGCAAGACCATAGTGTCTATTTTCCATTTTCATTAACTATTGACACAATACCATTGCCACCATAAACAGAAACAACTGTATCATGTGTAAAGAGCTTTTGCTCTATTGAGGTTTGCTGTCTCTTTGTTGCAGTAGTTTGGACAAAAATCCTTCCCTGTCAGTCCCTATAATTTATTTTTGGTTTTCTCCCACCTTTCTTCTTCGCTAATGATTCCTAAAATGGCAAACAGTTGGGTTGTTAAGGTTACGCTTTAAATATATGTTGATTCAGTCCAAATGTAAATACGTGTTTTTGTGTGTTTCACAGGTTTCTCTGCTTTGCACATTCTTGTGTCGGTATTCTGTTTTGCTGCATCTGCAGCTGTACTGCAGCTGCTCTCCTGCCTGATTTACTGCAGATCAAGGAATACAGGTGTGTTTGCAATATGTAATGATATGTTTCCTGTAACAAAGTCTGTGTGGTTTCCTCCTCGGAGTGCATTAAGTGAGGAATAATTGATGATGAGCTGTTGCATTATTAGAAAATAATACACATCTGGGGTAGTGATGCGGTCACAGCACATTGGGTGTGCATTATTTCTAATAATTCAACAGACCAAAGTCAATTATTCTGCTTATACTACGGTTACCACACCTCAAATGTTGTTCTGATGTTGAAATTCAAGACATTAAAGTTTTTGTCCTTAAAACACATGGCTAAAGTAGGAACTATCAGGGCAGGTCTTGACTCCATTACATGTCTAAATCACCTTACAGCTGGCAATAGCAAAAGAACCAAAACCCACAATGACACGCACACACATACAGTACGGACACACACCCGCAAACACAGGTGTGAATTATTTTCTAATAATTCAACGGCCCGTCGTAAATTATTCCTTACTTAATGCACACTTAGCCATGTGATTGTCTGTCTGTAGAAGTGTGCATGTGTGTGCTTCATCAAAGGTAGCTGAATAATTTAAATTGACTGCTACTATCTGTGCGTTCAACTGTTTTATCACACACCTACTAGAAAATCAGAATCAAGTGTTCAGACAGACAATAATTTGGCTGTGTTTATTCTCCATCTTCAAAAAAAAAGAAAGAACATAATCTCCATAGTCAAAGTACCAGTTAGACCAGTCCTGTTATGAGGGTGTGTTAATAATGCTGGAAGTGGAAATTCATGTGGGAACGAAAGATTATAAGTGATCTAAGCTTTTTCAAGCGAGGAATGGGCTAAGATTGCAGTAGAGAGGTGACAGAAGTACTTCCAAGCAGCATTATTACCCAACAACAGCAATTTAAAAGACTGATAGAGGGCATACCAAGGCACCGAAAAACTGTGAAAGATTATTCCAAAATGAATGGTTTCTGAACTGTTCCTAAGTTAAAACTTTCAATATTGTTTTAACTTGATTATGTACTGTATTGACTATTTTTTTTATTTAATATTTTTCAGTTGATGTAATATTGATTTAATATTTGATGTATTAGAAGTAATAATATTTGCTATTTGTCAAGTCAAGATCTCACTTTTCATTTGCAGACAATCAGGTGAGGTCTGCAAGTATAAGAAGAGAATTAGCTGTTTTTACAGTTATTGTTTATTCAGGTAGGTAAATCCAAATTTTATTAAAGAGGCCATCTTCACTATTATGACATTTAATGTCCTCCAACATGTTTCACCATGTTACTCTATTTATAAACATTAACTTCAAAGAAAAAAAAAAAAAAAAGAAAAAAAAAAAAAAGAAAGAAAGAAAAAACTTTAAAAGGAAAATAAAGGAAAGGCTGTGACATGTGGCCAAGTATGGTGACCCATACTCAGAATTTGTGCTCTGCATTTAACCCATCCAAGTGCACACACACAGTAGTGAGTAGTGAACAAACACGCTCACACACACACACCCCCAGAGCAGTGGGCAGCCATATTGCTATCGCCGCGGCGCCCAGGGAGCAGTTGGGGGATCGGTGCCTTGCTCAAGGGACTCACCTCAGTCGTGGTATTGATGGTGGAGAGAGTGCTGATTATTCACTCCCCCCACCTTCAATCCCTGCCGGACCTGGGACTTGAACCCGCAATCTTTCGGTTAGAAGCCCGACTCCCTAACCATTAGGCCAATTTAAATCAATTAAAACCAGATTAATTATTTCATTATTGAAATACAATATTATAAATCTGCAAATGATGTGCCAAAATTGAGAATAAAATTCGTTTATTTGATTTTTATTTTCACAGTGACAGTGCATGGTGTAATCAATGTAACTGATTATTTTACATTACTTTTTTACTACCATATCAGGACAAGACTCTCTATACTAAAATAAAGGCAAATATGATAAATAAATCGTTATAACGTTTTTGCAAAACTTTAATATAATCCAATCAGCAAGTGGCACTTACTGATCCCTTGAGAGGGAAGATGTATTTATCTTATGAATTTTTTTTTTTTTATGTTGCCACACAATTTGTAGTGTTCTACTAAGTGGTGGCTTTGTATGAATTTATATAATTTTGAAATATACAAGCATACAATTAATAAAATAAAACATGAAGCTCCATACCTAAATCTACCCCATAGTGCTGGAATAATCATGTGCATGAGATGTCATCCACTTTCCTTGGCATAGATTAAATTAGAAAGCATGGCACGGTTAACCACAGCTTCAGATCTAGGCAAGGCAAGGCAAGTTTATTTATATAGCACATTTCATACTGTGGCGGGCGGAGCATAACGACAGACACAGTGGGCGTGACGCCAGGCCTCTGAGAGGCTTTTATTAAACAATATAAACAAAAGTGTCCGGGGGGGGGGATAAAAGTGTCCAAAATAAACAGGGGATCTGGTGTCCTCGACGTGCAGGGGTTCTGTGAAGGAGGGGCAGTGTTCAGAAGGGAAGGGTCCAGGAAAGGGGCGGAGTCCGGCGGCCGCACTCGCTCCCCGCCGGAGTCCGCGGCACGAGGGGTAGCGGCTTACTTCAGCGGCTTCATCCACCTTTCTTCGCGGCACTTCCTAAGGCGGGTAAATTGGCCCGGCATCCTGGCCCGCGGCCGTCTGGGTGCGGTTCACGTCCGGACCCGGGTCCGGCAGCTCGTCCATCATTTTTGGCGGCGCTCGTCCCTCTACGCTCCCTTCCTGGACCCACGAGGACACCAGCGTGCATGCACGGGGAAGAGACCGGTCTCCCGAGGAGAGGCACGCTTGGCATTTTAACAGCGGCGGTGATGAGGCTTCATTCACGTCAGGTGTGCCTCATCACTCGCCGCCAGACCTGGGTGTTTCAGCGCCCCTACTCTCTCGCACACCCACTCCCGTCGGGAGCCTGCACTGTAAAAAAAAAGTTATTTTACGGAAATGTACTGTTTTATTTTACAGTTTTTTTCACGTATTTTTGAAATATAATATGAATATAATAAAACTATATAAAAAAAATGTATTTTGAAAAATAGGACATTGCAGTGCAAGTTTTTAACACAGACAAATAAAATTAATACTCCCTGTTCAACTGCAATTTTTTATTTACAAGTCGGCACATTTACATTACATTATTTATAAGTCAGCACAGATTTTTCTTCTGCCAGCTTATTCTAAGCAGTTTCAGTAACTCGTGAAGTAAGCTGACTTAAATAAAAAAATATTTTTTATATAATTATTAATGATATAATATGTTTTGTATGTAAGTAATTGCGTGTTTCCGTAAAAGAAAATCAGTTTTTGAACCGGTTCGTAAAATGTTCGATGCGAAAGAATCACTTTCATTACTACTGTCACTGACTGACCACATCTTCTTCCGCTTTTCAAAGTAGTTCAGCTCCGTTTAGTGTTTTGTTACACGTTTATTTCCACAGTGTCGTTTCATGAAGTGATATAATAATATAATTAATACGCTGATATTTAAATTACAAAAATTAAGATTCTAATATTCGAACTAAAGGAATTCTCGCCCTGGCGCAAGGATACATTCTCCACTAAGCACGCAGTGGGGTTGACGCTCTGATCAGTAATGTTAACGTTAGACATTTAAAATCTTCAAAAAGTTTAAAATTTAGGTTTCATTTGATGGTACAGTGTATTTTTAATTTTTTTTTGCTAGATTTTGTCCGAATAGTACTACATAATTTTGTAGTATTAGGTTTCTTTATCAAGTAAAGTTACGTTAGGCTGAATTTATAACGTTAGGCCCTGAGGGAAAAACCCAAACAGGTTCGTTTTGCTGAAAATTAGGTTGTTAACGTTAGCTGGTTGTTTACGTTACTGTTATTCGAAAGACGTGTAATTTGTGTTTTAAGAAGGTTTAGATACGGAGTTATTGATGCGGTAAGTAAAAAAGGTTGCCAGCTTTACCCATTTTCGACCCATAGTGCAATATTTTTAGTTAGTTTTTATATACATCGTCGTAGGCGTCGTCTACAAGCTAAAAAATACTGTTTTCCGAGGCAAGGTTGGATGAAAGTTATTAATTCAGAAACAGATTCATTAGGACTAACGCTTAAAGTGACCCAACCCCCTCCGAGCACTGTTCGTTGGCACCTTTTCCCTCTAACGTTACAAGCACTGGCTATTACGCCTGTATACTGAAATTGGCTTTACAAACTGGACTGCAAGTTTTACTTTCAGATATAGTCACAATGATGATCTGAACTATCTGCAGTCAACCCTGCTGAAAAAAAAAAAACAGCATATGCTGGTTAGGTAGGTTTTGATGCCGGGATGCTGGTCCTTTGCTGGTTTAAACTGGTCCTGGACCAGCACATCACCAGCTAAGGACCAGTATAAACCAGCATTCCAGCATGAAAATATATGCTGGTTAGGTGTTGGATGTAAGTCCAGGGAAAAAGTTTCACAACTTCTGTTTCTTGATAGTTTTAATTACCCTTCTAAATTAAACACTGCAAAAATGCTTTTCTTACTTAGATTTTTTGTCTTGTTACTAGCCAAAATATGTAAAAATTCTTAAATCAATAAGGATTAGTAAAAATTATCTTCTTTTTTTTTTTTTTTTTTTTAGAAAAAACAAGTCAAATTTAAGTGAGTTTTTGCTTAGAACAAGCAAAATAATCTCCCACTGGGGTAAGCAAAAAAATCTTATTTCAATCAGAAAACAAGATTATTTTTCTTACCCCTTTGGCAGATTATGTTGATTAGAACAAGCAAAAATCCACTTTATTTTGACATTTTTTTAACAAGACAATAATTTTTACTCATTTAGAAAATCCTTCTTGATTTGAGAATTTTTATATATTTTGGTTGGAAAGAAGACAAAAAATATAAGTAAGAAAAGCATTTTTTGCAGTGATGCGCTGCTGTTATTGAAGCTGGTAGGGATTATTGATAGGGACTCACTGACATGGATTCACAGGTGACACAGATAGGGTTCAGTACTATGGATATAATATATTTCAAAATATATTTCTTTGTATTTTTGTAGATTTCCCAACATGTCATATATTTACATGCCTTTTTTTTCTCGTTACAGATTCTGTGAGCAGATTCAGTGAGCAAGTTCTGTGAGCGTATAAAGTCAAGGTCAGTGTAAAAGGGTGAGAGCTGCACAAAGATGTGTAAAGATGTTCACAGATTATACCTGTAATAGCTGTGGTTTTTCTGTGAAAACTCTAAAAGGTTACATACAACATCAAGGGCTACACAGAAATGAGGCACATTACCTGTTTGCATGTTGCATAGCAGGTTGCAAGTTACGCGTCAGAAATTACAATGCATTCAAAAGTCATGTTTACCGCATCCTCATATACTCACACATATCCTCACATACTCACAATCTCATACACGCATACTCATATACTCACACACACATCCTCACATACTCACACTCTCACACATGCATACTCTTATACTCACACATATCCTCACATACTCACAATCTCACACACACACACACGCATCCTCATATACTCACACATATCCTCACATACTCACAATCTCATGCACGCATACTCATATACTCACACATGCATCCTCACATACTCACAATCTCATACACGCATACTCATATACTCACACATATCCTCACATACTCACAATCTCACACACGCATCCTCATATACTCACACACACGCATCCTCACATACTCACACTCTCTCAAACACACACACACACACCCTCACATACTCACACTCTCACACACACGCATCCTCACACACATTCACATAACACACTCTCTTACAATATGTCTGTCTCACACATAACATCCTCTCACATACATGTCTTTATAGCAAACATCCTCCACAAGCATGCCCTATGCAAATTCTAATTACTCTGCTTTTATTATTTCTATATTTGGAGCATATATTACAGTCTATGTTTTATTACTAATGATTTTTTTCATTGAACAGATGCCTTTTTAAGATGAACCCTGAGAAGGGATCAAAAGTGGAGAAGACCACATCAAGAAAGCTAACAGCAGTCAGTCCGAAGGTTCTTTCATTGATTAGCAAGATTGCGGACTATGAATGGATGGACTAAAAACTTTGAGAGTCAGATCATCCTTCATTGCCTAGCAGGCTTAATATAGTTGGCGATCATTTGCTTTCGTGGTTTCATAATTTGTTTTTTTGTCCATGCCTTATGTGTTGTCAAGATGAATTCATCTGTTCCCAGGTCGTTCGGTTATCAAATTGTTACATTTTTACAGATTTGAAAAATTCCTTTTATTGTATATTGCTGCAGCTTTGATTTTTTTAAATAATTTTATACTGTTGCAGTTATAAATTGTGTTGTTGCAGAAATTTTAACTTTTGGAGTAATTTGTATATTTGAATATTGTTGCAGTTATTATATTGTTGTAGTTTTAAACAAAGAATATAAGTAAATTGCAGTTATGCTATATTGATATTCTTGCATTTGAGATGTTATACTCTTGCAGATGAATAAATTATTAAAACACTGTTTTATGGCTGATTATTTGAATTAAAGCAGTGTTCAAAATGGATAATTTCATGTTTTTTTACCTAACTTTCCTCAATATTTAAGTAAAGTTCCATATTGAATATTAAAAGCTCAAGAAAATACAGAAAATCTTGTGTAAAATTACAGAAAAAAACTGTTTTTTGAATTACGGAAAAATACTGTTATTTAATGTGCCTGTTATTTTACGGTTTTTTTCCGGCACCCCAGCTGCCGGAATTTTACTGTTTTTTTACAGGATTTTTTTTTACAGTGTGGTGAAGGGCGGCGATTAGGGACGGGGTGACGATGATAATTAGGGGGGAGGCGGCCGACTCGTCACAATACACAAAGGTAATTCAAAGTGCTTTACATAAAAGGAAGTAGAATAATCATAAAGACAATAATCACAACAATAAAACAAAAAAATGTAAAAACTTTTAAAATGATTTAAAAATTGATTGAAAATAAATTTAAGATAGTTAAAAATAGAAAAGAATTTTACATAGTGCAATCAGTTCGGACGTAGCACAGTGCTCATTCAGTAAATGCACAGCTAAACAAATGAGTTTTGAGTCTAGATTTAAATGTAGCTAATGTTTTAGCACATTTGATCTCTTCTGGAAGCTGATTCCAACGGCGGGCAGCATAATGGCTAAAAGCGGATTCCCCTTGTTTTGTGTGAACCCTTGGTATTTCTAACTGACTCGATCCTAATGATCTGAGTGGTCGGTTAGGTTTATATTCAGTGAGCATATCTGCAATGTATTTAGGTCCTAGACCATTGAGTGATTTATAAATGAGTAAAAGTACTTTAAAATCAATTCTAAATATAACTGGAAGCCAGTGTAGAGACCTGAGGACTGGTGTGATATGCTCAGATTTTCTGGTTCTAGTCAGAATCCTGGCAGCAGCGTTCTGGATGAGCTGCAGCTGTCTAATGGTCTTCTTGGGAAGGCCAGTGAGGAGACCATTACAATAATCCACCCTGCTTGTGATAAAGGCATGAACAAGTTTCTCCAAGTCTTGACTGGAAACAAAACATCTAATTTTTGCAATGTTTTTGAGATGATAGTATGCTGATTTAGTTACTGCTTTGACATGACTACTGAAACTAAGGTCTGACTCCAGAATCACACCGAGATTCCGGACTTGACTTTTAGTTGTTTGACCCCTAGAGTCAAGGTATGCATTCACCTTAAGAACTTCCTCTTTGCTTCCAAATGCAATGACTTCAGTTTTCTCCTTGTTTAACTGAAGGAAGTTCTGGCACATCCAACTGTTAATTTCATCAATGCATTTGCAGAGGGAATCAATGGGGCTGTAGTCATTTGGCGATAAGGCTAGATAAATCTGGGTATCATCAGCATAGCTGTGATAGGCAATTTGGTTCTTTCTCATTATTTGACTTAGTGGGAGCATATACAGGCTAAACAAGAGGGGCACAAGAACTGAGCCTTAAGGGACTCCGCATGTCATGGACGTCCACCTAGACTGATGCTCTCCTGTACTCACATAATAACCTCTCCCTTCTAAGTATGACCTGAACCAATTGAGAGCCATCCCAGAAAGCCCGACCCAGTTTTCCAGTCTCTCTATAAGAATGTTATAATCGACAGTGTCAAACGCAGCACTAAGATCTAGTAGGACCAGCACTGATATTTTGCCAGAATCAGAATTTAGGCGAATATCATTTATTATCTTAACGAGCGCTGTCTCTGTACTGTGATGCGGTCGGAAACCAGATTGAAAATTGTCCAGGTATCCATTTGAGTTTAAGTAGTTGTTCAACTGATTGAAAACTACCTTTTCAATAATCTTGCCTATAAAAGGAAGATTTGATATTGGTCTGTAGTTGCTCAATATGGTGTTGTCAAGATTGCTCTTTTTCAGAAGGGGCTTAACAACTGCAGTTTTCAGGGAGTTTGGAAAAGTCCCAGAAAGAAGTGAGGTGTTCACCACTTCTAAGAGATCTGCTTCTAAACAGTTAAACACACTTTTGAAAAAAGATGTGGGAAGTGTGTCAAGGTTGCAGGTTGAGGATTTAAGGTGCTGTACTATTTCTTCCAAAGTTTTGCCATCAAAAATAGACATAGTGACTTGAAATTGCGGTTGAATCGGTCTGACCTCTGCATAACTTGAGGAAGTGCTAATCATCTTTCTGATATTATTGATCTTCTCGGAAAAGAAGGAAGCTAACTCATTGCATTTGCTGTCAGAGAGCATTTCACTGGGAATAGTAGCAAAAAGAGTGTGAGTGTTGTTTAGGTTACTGTTTATAAGGTTTGAGAAGAACTTCTGCCTTGCTGTGGCTAGTTCCACATTGAAAGCATGAAGGCTGTCTTTATAGATGCTATAGTGAATTTCAAGTTTTGTCTTCCGCCACATCCGCTCAGCCTTTCTGCATTGTCTTTTCATACCCTGTACTGCTGTTGATTTTCTCCAAGATGATTTTTGTCTGCCAGTCGTCTTACTGACTTTCACTGGTGCAATGTCTTCAATGACATTCTTAACTTTTGAGTTAAAGGACTCCAGGAGAAGATCAACAGAGTCTGCAGAAATGCTTGGCATTGAAGATATTACCTTTATAAACAGCACACTAGTATTTTCGTTAATGCATCTCTTTCTGACAGAGACGGATCTAGATTCAGTGGTAGCAGAGATCAGTATGTCAAAGAAAATACAGAAGTGATCAGATAGTTCTACATCCTTAATGACAATGGATGAAATGTTTAGACCCTTACTGATGAGTAAATCAAGAGTGTGTCCACGATTGTGTGTGGGTTCATGCACATGCTGAATCAGGTCAAAAGTGTTTAAAACGGTTATAATTTCTTTTGTGGTCTTGATTTCTGCATTTTCTATGTGAATATTAAAATCCCCTGCAATAGCAAAACAGTCAAACCCTGAGGAAATCATTGATAACAGTTCTGTGAACTCTTCAACAAAGGCTGGAGAGTATTTTGGAGGCCTGTAAATAATGATAAATAGAATTTGTGGAGCACCTTTCAGCACAATCCCTAGATATTCAAAAGACAAGTACTGACCAAATGACACTTGATTGCATTGATAGACATCTTTAAATAGAGCAGCTACACCGCCACCTCTCCTAACAACTCTGCAGACACTCATGAAAGTAAAGTTAGGAGGGGCTGTTTCATTGAGGACTGTTGCACTGCAGCTGTCTTCTAGCCATGTTTCATTTAGAAACATAAAATCCAGGTTGTTTGTGGTTATTAAGTCATTGATCAGAAATGATTTATTTTTTAGTGAGCGAATGTTTAAAAACGCTAACTTGATGCCATTCCTTTTTGTCTCTAGAGCAGTCTTAGTTTGATACCTAATAGGCCGCAGATTAGATGGGTCAGCCGTACGGCTTGAGAAGGCCTTAGACTTTCTATCACGTAATAAAACAGAGATAGAGAAAGCTACAGGCACACTGGGTTGCTGATATCGTAGCGGGGACCCGACACATATCACTGACAGTTGTTATCAGCTGTTTTTGGTTCACCTACAGCAGATGGAGGAGGGTTTGGGCCCTGGCGTTGTGGCAGTGGCCGGAGAGCTCTTGAAGGAGGAGGAGGGCGAGCTGGGCCCACAGGCTTTGCTGGTTGTGGTGCCCGCCGTTTTTTAGTTGATATCTGGGGGCTTGCAGCAAAAGAGTGGGAGAGTCTGGTTCCAGCATATACCAGTTCCTCCATTTTCTGTGAGAAGCTTAGAAGTGGAGATGCTGGAGAGAGGGATAAGGTGTCTGGTGAGCGGGGCTCTGGCTCTGGTGTTTCCGGTGGCTGGAATATGTTGTCCTGGCTTTCCTGGCTGTTTACCAGAAAGTCGTCCTTCGGCGCTGAGTCTTGGAGCTGTTGTAGTACGTCACAGTCTGTCTGTGATGAGCTCTGTGGGCAGGGCTCAGCCGGGATGGTGTCCATGAGCAGTGCTTGTTGTGGCTGTGTGGTCTTGTCAGTGTCCTTGTGGGATGTGTCCACCACATGATGACTCTGAAGGTGATTTGAAGTCCTGTGGTCACTCATGCTTTGTCCATGTGTGTGTGTGCCATTCATGTTGGGTGGACTGGCACACTCTACTGAAGGATGACAGAGTGAAAAATAGATGTTGTCCTTTAACACTCTTGGACCAAGTTTGTTATGGCCCCAGAAAAGATTGAAGTTGTCGATGAAGTTGACTCCTTTTAGACTGCAGGTTCTTTGTAGCCATGTATTCAGCCCAAGCAACCGTGAAAACATGTTAGGTCCCCTTGCTGGGAGTGGTCCACTGATGAACGGCTGAACTTCAAGTCTTCGAAGTGTTTCAATGAGTTCACTGAAATCCTTCTTTAGGAGTTCTGACTGCTCTTTCCGAATATCATTCTTCCCCACATGGATGATGATTTGATTTGCAGTCTTGTGCTTCATTAGAATGTTCCGAAGTTCCTTGTTCACATCAGAGACGGTTGCTTGAGGAAAGCAGCATGCAGTTGTAGTCCTGCTACTGATGTTTCTGATAATGGAGTCACCCACTATCAGAGTCCTGGGCTCAGCTGCGCTCTGAGCTGAATGCTGCTGTCTGCTCGACCTTGAGCGCCTGTTTGTAGCGATGTTAGCTGCTGGCTGACACGATCCATGTTCAGTCACATTTGGGGATTCCTCACCCACATTCATTAGTGCTTCAAATCTGTTCTCAAGCTGTATAGGAGGTGGTAAAACACCAGTTTTTGCAAGCCTTGTCATAGCCATATCTGGGGTAGAGGATGCTACCACAGCAATACTAGATACTCGTGACAATCTGATGTCTCGAGTGCCTTTGGGTCTCGCTCCCTGTTTGTGCCAGAGATTAGTGTGTTGATCAGTTTCGGCTTGTTCCTCTACACTTATAAACTGTTGAGATTCACTAGGTTCATGGGACTCACCGGCTGTATGCTGAGGGGGTCTGTGACGATGGTCTGCTGAGTGTTCCGCCTGTTTAGGAAGTCCAGCAAGTAACTTTGTTTCAAGAGCCACAATCCTTTGTAGAAGTCTGTGGCAGTTTGTGCAGCAAGTAGATTCCAGAAGAGGCTGAAGAGGCATTTTCTATCTTGTCTGTTGAAAGTAGGCAGCTGTGTTTTCCCGTCTCCGGAATGTAAACTGCTGGCAGTGGGAGTCTCCTTTTTTGTAGTATTATTCCAGTTACGAAAAGTTTTTAATTTAGTGTTTGTGCCAAAAATCTGTTGTTTGAGCACTGTGCTGATCTGCTGAGATTAAAATCTTAGAAAACTCTGAGAAAAGCATATAAACAGGGAGCAAAGCGCGGAGCAGTAAGCAAGAGCGTCCGAACGGTAGCAAAGCCGGAAGTATTGAGTATTGATTGAGTATATCATTTTCTTACATATTCACATTGTTCAGTTAATTTTATGTATTCCTTTGACAGCTTTTTTCATATATGCCTGGATGAATATTGGACATGATGTGAACTTCGCATTTCACATAGTAGTTTTTGGATTATTGCTTGGATGTGTTGTACTTCTCTCTCTCACTTTGTGTAGAGGTAAGAATTTCTGAATGATTTTTTCACTATAGTAAAAAAAAAAATCCCTTAATGTTATAAGCATATTTGTGTGTGTGCGTGTGTGTGTACTTGTTCTTGCTACATTGTGGGGACCAAATGTCCCCACAAGGATAGTAAAACCTGAAATTTTTGACATTGTGGGGACCGGCCTGCGGTCCCCGCAATGTAAAAAATTATTTAAAAATAGTAAATGATGTTTATCTGAAAGTGTAACGATGCAAGCATGTTTTCTGTAAGGGGTAGGTTTAGGGTTAGGGTTGGGTTAGGGGATAGACAATATCGTTTTGTCAGTATAAAAACTATAGAAGTCTATGGAAAGTCCCCACAATACACAAAAACAAACGTGTGTGTGTGTGTGTGTGCATGTGTGTTTTTAACAGGACCTTGCATATGTTGTCTAAAAGCATTCTTATTGGTAAAGTAATGTGTTCTCTGTACCCAATTTGACATTGTTGACATTTATAAGCTCCAGAAGACAGTGTGTGTTGATTGTGTACTCTGCATGGGTTCACTATGGTTTAACAAAGTAAATAACTATTTTGCAGTTCCAAATGGAGCCCTTGTGCTTTTTACTGAATGGACTATTCACTTTTTTCTTGTTAAGAAAATTTCAAACACACTTGATATGCACATTTGTCACATTTAGTACACTACACCCTCCACTTCTGAAAGGATGAACAGCAAAGAAAAGTCAAGGAGGGAGGAAACATAGATAATGGTTCCCTTTTGGCCAATCAGAAGATGAGACATTTAAACTGATCACAAAACTGATCACAAAATTTTTTGAACAACAACAAAGAATAAAAGAGAGAATATTCCTTTAGTTGGAGTCTTTTAATATGAGAAAAGTTGTGATAAGCATGTTTTCATGCTTTTTTTTTTTTTTTTTTTTTTTTTTTAAAGCATTTAGCAGTATGCACGAAAAGTGGGTCTGTTTATACTGTCTGTCTCTGGCACAATTGTTCCTACTGATTTGCTCATTTGGACTGCCTAGTCCAGGTAAGTGACACCTGACTGCAGAGCCTTTCATGTGAAGTTTATTAAAATGATGACAGTAATGATATATTGTATTGAATCATAAATTCAATACTAACAGTTATGAACCAATAGTAATAAGCCTATTATGGAAGACTTTTAATCATGAATGATTTAGTTATTTATATTTATTTATATTTATTTATTTGAATGTTATATGAATGAGAAAAATAAAAGATCAATATTCTGTTATTTCAGTCTTTCTAGCTGAGCCAATGATTCAGTCTATACTACTTATGTGTATATCATGTAAATGTAAGTACTTGCTATTGCATTTTTGTATTTTGTATTTGCTAATTTGTAACAGTGATTCAAAAGTTATCAGTTTAGTTGTATCAGATCTTAAATCACTTGTATTATGTAAATGTGAATATTAATAAATGCAGAATGCCATTCTTCTATTCACAGTCCTTCACAGGAGATGGATAATATTACTATGGATAATAACATTGATGCTCCTGGATCTCATTCTAGTGATCTATATTCATGTACGCATATTGGAAAGAGATGAAAGTATGCTCCTTTTGTTTTAATGTTTTAATTTACTAAAAAGAATGAAAGAAAAAAGAAAGAAAGAAAGAAACTTCTGCAAAGTAAATTTCTCATGTAACAGCTGAAGATTCTCATTCCAGTTAAGGTCAAATTGCTTAGGAGTATTTTTCTGACTGCGATGAATGTATTTCACATTTCCTAGATTTGCACATTTAACTTGGAAAAACTTTTAGTTTAAAACTTTTGGCCACATAATTAGCCAAACAAATCATCTAACATATATAAACAACAACAAAAAAGGGTGCTTCCCAAATATTTTGTGTTTAGCAGAAATTCTTTTGTGTGTCTGTGTGTGTGTCTACTTTATTTAAATATATTTATTTACTTATTAACAGATTACTTGGAATGGACTTTTGCCATTATATTTCTCGAAGTTTTGAGGATAACTGTGGCGTTTCAAGACAGTGATCACGGTATTATTCGTCACTGACTTACAGTGTTAATTATTAAACACAGTATTACAGTAATTATTAAACACATTTCTTTGCTATATATATATATATATATATATATATATATATATATATATATATGTATATTACTGAATGAATTTAGTGCAACTATTTGATTTGCTTGTTTTGTGTGTGTTATAGTGGATCTCTGTATTGAAATCATGTACATGTTTGGAGCATTTGGTCTTGTTTTGGTGAACTCTGTTGCACTGACAGCAGAACTGTTCCTAAAAGCACGTAAGTGAAAAACACTTTACTATTTTGTTTTTTTAAATGTCCTCATCTTCCTTTATCTTCATGTAATTCTTTAAATTTGAATTCTTAGGAAATGGTGAGCGTGTCATGAAGGATTTGAGATACATTGTCCTTTCATCTGAGTGTGTTTTTGTTTTGTATTGGGTGGTTTTACAAAAACATGCTGTAACGCCACGCCAGCAGAGGGAGCCCTCACCCACTGACTGACTGTTGCTGCTCCCTCTGCTGCTTCGTTGGTAACTTCCTGTTTGGTGGCCTTAAAAGGAGGCCATTTTCAAACAGGCCCTCGTGAAGTATTGTTTTGCTCATGCGGACTCTACCAAGCGTTTTCCTGTTGGTTTTTTGATTATCACGGTTTGGTTTCTTGTCATAGTTTTGTAAGATGTGAAATTATTTCCTCATGAATTCAAAGTCCAGGAACCCTGACAAAAACAGATGCCATGCAACAAAACAATAAAACTAATCTGGAGAAGAGATCTTCAAAGAGGGCAAACAACACCACCCCTATTGCTCATTTACAACCCCTTTCCTCTCTCTCCTCTCCCCTCCCTGCATCTCACACTTTTCCCCCAAAAGGTTCCACTGAAAGTCACTAAGAATGTCCATATACTACATGTGTTACATTTTGTGAATATGTTGAAGTTTCCCTTTCATGTTTGGTATCATTCTAAAGGTCTTAGTGCGATTGGTAAAATGGTCTCAATTTCACAGAAGTCACTTATATTATGAGGAAGACTGAACACTTGTAGAATTGTGTTTTGCTGCTGAGGGGTGTGTTTTTCCCTTAGGGTCGGGTGAGAATCTCCAGCCAGGTGTGACCCTGGGTCATGAGATCTCCTGACAAACCAAAAGGTCTTTTATGTTTTTACAACTGATTGGAAGATTTGTTTGTTTTGGTCTGGGTATATAAGCGAAGTGACAAAACATTACGGGGGGATTCTGTATTCAGAAGAACCCCACACTGTGTGTGAGAGTCTCTGGAGCTTTGCCTCCAAATCTCTCACATGCTGCTGTGTATCTCTATGCGGTCAGGAATGCATCTCTCACTCTTAGATTTATCTTGGAGTATGTTATGTATTCATTTTAATTGGAACTGAATTTAATTCTGAATTGGATTTTCATTGTTAAGCTATGTAATTGGCATGATACATTTTTACCTGACTGCTAATAAAATGTTAACCTGGACTTATTCTGGACTTCTTGGAAATGATTTTCTAGTAGGTTAATGTGTAATGGTGCTACCGCAAGACTGCGTCCAGGGCAGACCACGCCGGAAGTACCGACTGATGAGCCATGGGGACATCACTAGGGCTCCGGATGTTGAGCTGTCACTGACTTAACACGATGTAGCTCTCGCGGTTATTGAGGAAATATATACTTTTTGTTGAGAGCACGCAGGCGCGGCCCACTTTAAGATATTATAATCGCTCTGCATCCTCTGAGTAAGTCAGAACTGGCGAGCTTGTGTCGACGAATTCGCCACGGCCGGGGTGTAAATCGAAAGCGGCACCTAGTCCCTAAGGAACGAAAATATTAAGGCTGCGGGACTTCCAGAATATTCAAATGTCTAAATTATTATACAGGAAAAATAGCCGCGATCAGCAAATTACAGAATACAAACCAGAATTAACAAATTATTCATAATTGGAGTCAGACTAAATTATTCATGGAGTCAGATTTTTGTTTGGAAACTAAATTTTAATATTTCAAGGTAATTTTTACAGAAGCGCCGTAAAAGACCTACACGCAAGAAACCTTCAGCTGAACCGCTAGGCTTGCCGTAGCGGGAGGAGCCTTACAGTTTTGTCTTTGTTTTTGCCACAGCTTTGCCTCGTTCATTGCCATAGTTCTGTCTGGCTTCATTTCCTTGTTTATTTGTTACTTTTCGGACTGCTCTCTCTGGTTTTGGACTCTGTCTGTTTATTGGATTTACGCTCTCACCTTGCCCTGGATATTACTGTTTGTTTGGTTATCGACCCTGCCTGTCTTGACTACGATCTGTTAATAAAGCTCGCAATTGGATCTTACACGCTTCCTACGAGTCCTGCTCATTACAGAATACTTCGCCACCCAAAGATCCAGCGGCTTTTGGACACAGATCAAACTATGGATCCAGCATCACGCCTCTTCTGTCTCCGCCAAGGTAACCGGCCCATTGAGGATTATGTTGTGGACTTTTGCAAACTGTGTCACTTAGTGAATTTTAATGATGTGGCGCTCAAAGACATTTCTAGAGTAGGACTGAATCACCCCATTCGTTCTGGCCTGCCTGGGGGTAAAATTCACTGGTCTTTGGAGCAATATATTGACTATGCTTTGTTACTTGCGGGATTGTCTTTTACTGTTGGGATTGCGGATGAGGGACCCCGCAATCCCGCAGTAACCCCCACACCACAACCAGCTCATGTCATAACAAGCAAACCAGAGACCATTCACACCCCAACCTTCATGTCCGGTATTGTCACCATCATGACGGAGCCCCCTCAACCCAAGCCTGCCAAGCCAAAGCCTGCTCAAGTCATATCTGCCGCTCCAAAGCCTGCTGACGTCACGTCTGCCAAGCCACAGCCTGTTCACGTCACATCTGCCGCTCCAAAGCCTGCTCGCGCCATGCCTGCCGCTCCAGGGCCTGCTCACGCCATGCCTGCCGCTCCAGGGCCTGCTCACGCCATGCCTGCCGCTCCAGGGCCTGCTCACGCCATGCCTGCCCGTCCAGAGTCTGCACCTGTCATGGCTGCCCTCCTACAACCAGCTCACAAGATGGCTGCTATCTCCAGGCCAGTCCACAAGATGGCCGCCATCCCAGAACCAGTGCACAAGATGGCCGCCTTCCCAGAGCCAGTCCACAAGATGGCCGCCGTCCCTGAGCCAGTCCACAAAATGGCCGCCACCCCCAAGCCAGTTCACAAGATGGCCGTCATCCCAGAGCCACTCCACAAGATGGTCGCTGTCTCCAAAACACGCTTCAAGATGGCCCACGTGCTGGACTCACCCCTAATGGCGGTATGGGCAGCTAAAATGGCTCTTCCTCACGTCACGGCAGCTACCCCTGATTCAAGTCAAGCCGCAGAGCCAAGTCAAGCTGCAGGTGCATCTTCAGAGTCGAGTCAACCTACAGCTGCGTTTCCTGAGTCAATTCAAGTTTTCAAGTCAAGTTGCAGCTGTGTTTCCTGAGTCAAGTCAATTTACAGCTGCATTCCCCGAGTCAAGTCAAGTTTCCAAGTCAAATCAAGCTACGGTCGTCGTTCCTGTGTCATGTCAAGCTACAGCTGCCGCTCCAGAGTCAAACCATGTTACAGCTGTAGCTTCCAAGTCCAGTCAGGCTTCCAAGTCCAGTCGAGTTCCAGGGTCCAGTCAAGCTTCAGAGTCCAGTCAAGCTTCAGAGTCCAGTCAAGCCAAAGCTGCTGTTCTCCATGAGTCAAGCAAGGGCACAGCTGTTCCCCATGAATCAAGCCAAGTCACAGCTGTTTTCCACGAGCCAAGCCAAGATACAGCTGTTGTTCTCCACGAGTCAAGCCAAGTCACAGCTGTGCCCCCCGAGTCAAGCCAAGTCACAGCTGTGCCCCACGAGTCAAGCCAAGTCACAGCTGTGCCCCACGAGTCAAGCCAAGTCACAGCTGTTCCCCACGAGTCAAGTCACGTTACAGCTGTTGTTCCTGAGTCAAGCCATGTTGTTCCTGAGTCAAGTCAAGTTACAGCTGGGTTGTCTATGTTATGTCCAACCACAGCTAATTTCCATGAACCAAGCCAAGTTACAGCAGATCTTCACGAGTCAAGTCAAATTGCTGCTGTCTTCCCTGAACCAAGCCACACCACAGTTAATCTCCATGAGCCAAGTCAAGTTGCTGCTGTCGTCCATGAGCCAAGCCAAGCCACAGTTGATCTTCATGAACCAGATCAAGCCACAGCAGACCTCCCTGAGTCAAGTCAGGCCACGGCAGGCCTCCCTGAGTCAAGTCCGGCCACAGCAGGCCTCCCTGAGTCAAGTCCGGCCACGGCAGGCCTCCCTGAGTCAAGGCAAGAAACTGTTGTCCTACCAAAACCTCACCAGGTCCCCTTTGACCTTCTCAAACCACCTCACGTATCAGCTGACCTCGCAGAGCCCACGCTCCCAAGCCACGCAGTGCCCCCGCTTCCAAGCCACAAGTCCATAACATCCACACCCTCAAGGCCAACAGACATCCCACTGTCTACAGTGCTGCCGGTAATGGCTGTTGCCATTTTCAGTGTGTGGGCTGCACACTGTGCTCCAGAGGCCTCGTCTGTCCACGAGTCTGCTCCAGAGGCCTCGTCTGTCCATGAGTCACACTGTAGATCCTCCAAAGGAGGTGGCGTTTATTTATGAACTCACTGCCATGTCTGCCCAAGAATCTGCGCCCATGCCCCCAGAGGTGTCAGCACCTGCTGTAGATCCTCCTATGGGGGAGGCGTCCTCCTATGAACTCTCTCTCTGTCCTGTCACGACCAAGGAGGCCTATCACGAACCCTCTGCCTGTCATGTCACGGTCAAGAAGGCCAATCGTGAACTCTCCGCCTGTCATGTCACAGCCAAGAAGGCCTACCATGAACTCTCTGACCGCCATGTCACAGCCAAGAAGGCCTACCATGAACTCTCTGCCTGTCATGCCACGGCCAAGGTGGTCGTCCATGTACACACCGCTCTGCTGTTCCACTATGGATATCTCTCCTTCTGTCTGCTCTGCCAGCCCTGCAATGGCTCCTTGCTATGCCTGCTCTGCCTGCCTCGCCATGGCTCCTTGCTATGCCTGTTCTGCCTGCCCCGCCATGGCTTCCTGCTCTGCCTGCCTCGCCATGGCTCCTTGCTATGCCTGCTCGGCCTGCCCCGCCATGGCTGCCTGCTCTGCCTGCCCCGCCATGGCTACCGGCTCTCCCTGCTCCACCATGGCTCCAGGCTCCTCCGAATCAAGCATGGGGGACTTCTGTTCCAGTGTTCCACTGTCTGCCATTGCTCCACGGCCCAGGACCTCCAGTGTTCCACTGTCTGCCACAGCTCCACGGCCCAGGCCCTCCAGGGTTCCACTGTCTGCCACAGCTCCACGGCCCAGGCCCTCCAGGGTTCCACTATCTGCCACAGCTCCACGGCCCTGGTCCTCCAAGGTTCCACTGTCTGCCACTGATCCACGGTCTAGGTCCTCCAGTGCTTCACTGTCTGCCTCTGCTCCATGGTCCAGGTCCTCCAGTGCTTCACTGTCTGTCCCTGCTCCACGATCCAGGCCCACTTCCTCTACATGGACCTGGCCCTCCGTTCCCACCCCCCGTTTTGCCTCTGTTCCCCCACCCTCCTGGACTGTTGTTGTTGTTTGAGCGCCAGGAGTCGCTCCTGGGGGGGGGATTCTGTAATGCCACGCCAGCAGAGGGAGCCCTCACCCACTGACTGACTGTTGCTGCTCCCTCTGCTGCTTCGTTGGTAACTTCCTGTTTGGTGGCCTTAAAAGGAGGCCATTTTCAAACAGGCCCTCGCGAAGTATTGTTTTGCTCATGCGGACTCTACCAAGCGTTTTCCTGTTTTCATTGCCCTGTTTTTTGATTATCACGGTTTGGTTTCTTGTCATAGTTTTGTCTTTGTTTTTGCCACAGTTTTGCCTCGTTCATTGCCATAGTTCTGTCTGGTTTCATTTCCTTGTTTATTTGTTACTTTTCGGACTGCTCTCTCTGGTTTTGGACTCTGCCTGTTTATTGGATTTACGCTCTCGCCTTGCCCTGGATATTACTGTTTGTTTGGTTATCGACCCTGCCTGTCTTGACTACGATCTGTTAATAAAGCTCGCAACTGGATCTTACACGCTTCCTACGAGTCCTGCTCATTACACATGCTTGCTGTAAGTATCTTTTAAAATCTTTTTTAAAGGAGACTTAACTGATTATCTGTCTGAACTTCAGATGTTCTATAAATTAATATTATAAACTTGGATTGCACCATAATTTCTGAGTCTGAGTCAAACAGTAATCAAAGAATTATCAAGAAATACAGTGAACATACAGTACTGTGCAAAAGTTTTAGGCCACTAGTATTTTCACCAGCTAAAAAATGGTTTAAAGTAAGTTATTTCTATCTTTTGCTGTAGTGTGTCAGTAAAAATATCGGTTTACATTTCCAAACATTCTGTTTGCCATTAATTGTAATAATCTAGTGAGATTTTTGTTTGCACAAGGAGTCTGACAACAGCCAGTGCTCCACACAGTGATCTGATCTCATCATCATCCAGTCTTCCTGGAATGACATGAAGACACAGAACAAACTGAAACGGAGTAAATCCAGAAGAACTGTGGCAACATCTCCAAGATGCTTCAAGAGACCTACCTGCAAAGCTACCTGAAAAATTTTGCGTAAGTGCACCTAGGGCAAAAGCTGCTGTAAAAGCAAAGAATGGTCGCACCAAATGTTGATTTCATTTAGTTAATATAAGGTAATTGATAAAGAAAATCTATTTATGACAGCATCCTCATTTTACAGCATTTTTACACAAGTGCCTATAACTTTTAACAGTGCTGCAGCTTTGCAGGTAGGTTTCTTGAAGCATCCTGGAGACTTTGTCACAGTTCTTCTGGATTTAGTCTGTCTGAGTTTGTTCTGTTTCTTCATGTCATTCCAAACAGACTGGATGATGATGATAAGATCAGATCTCTGTATGGAGAACTGGCTGTTGTCAGCCTCCTTGTGCAAACAAAAATCTCACTGGATTATTACGATTAATGGCAAAATGAATGTTTGATGTAATATTAGATGTGTTCGACTTGGAGACAGATCAGTGTATGACATCAAATGTGTTTAGAAACAATTCTCTCAAATCCTTTCTTCAACACTGGTTCTAATTTTTTTTAAAGTTGTTACCTAAAAGGTATACTGGTCTAATTGGAATTAGAAAAATAACACAGATTAACCCTTGGTTAACTGCAGGTTGGTCAAACTAGTTATCAAGACACAGTCTTAACATAGTGGCTAAGTTTATGCAACTGGCCTCCAGTCATCTGTTTCACATGACTGAAGACAGAGTGAATAAAGTTTCAACACAAGTTAATAAGTAATAATAATCCACTGGCAAACATAACACAAGGTAATAGAAAACACACATTAAAACAAATGTAAACGGACACTGAATAGAGTAAAAACAGGAATTAGTGAGAATTAATGACACATGATGAACAGAACAAACTAATGACAGATGACAGATGAATAGAACAAACTAATCATTTGTAACCATAACAGCAAAGAAAGAGTGGGAAAACAGAACAAAGGAAAACATAGAAGTCAATAAAACTAAAACTAATTGAAAATATATGACATAAATAAGCCCCCCTAACCCTGACTTTCATGCATGAGAACTGCAACTGTACGACTCCGTCTAGCATCGGGTGAGCAAGTTTTCTGCATTAATAAGGAATAGAATAAGGTGTCACGGTAAGTCCTACTTGTTGATTAAGGTTAAAACAGAACATAATTCAGATTTACCTTTCAGTTTACATTAAGGAATAAAAGAGCACTGGCAAGAGGAAAAATGACATTACGCAGTTAGCTAGTCAAGTGTGTTTTAGCATACTGATTGCTAGAACTGGGTGATATGACAGTTTGTATCAGGGGTAGCCAGCATCTGTCCTTGAGAGCCACAGTCTTTTTCAGAGTTTTGCTCCAACTCTGATAAAAAATGAATTTGTCTTTAGCTTTCCAGTTCTTTTGGTAAGACCTTGATAAGCTTGTGCATATGTGTTTGTTTAGGGGTGGAGCAATATTTCTATGTTGTTTATATCAGTGTTTCTAAACTGGTTTGGCCACATTTTCCAATGGTCATTAAGCCATGACCCAATTACATATATAAAAATAGTCTATGAAAAAATATAATAAATTTGCACGTGTTGTAAGAAAATGACTAATACAGTGAACAGTGTAAGTTAAGGCTATTAAATAGCAGTTTTTGTCAATACAATAATGTTAGTAATTTTATGAGTGACCAGTTATTGAACAGTATACATACAAATAACACAAACTGAAAAAGTGGGACTTGGGGGTTTACACTAACACGTACTTAATTCTAACCTGATCAACAGAAGGAATATCATATCTGCATGCAAATCCTTCCCCCACACAAAATACCAGTTAAATAATTTAATGGTAATAATTTCATGATTTACTAATTGATAACTCTTTCATGTGCATCATCTTCCTGTTCACCTCAGACAGAATGAGTTGAGTGTGTGCAGTGTTTAGATCCAGTTTGGGATCACAGGCATCTGAACACACACAAATACACAAAGGATTTTGTTAATCAGGTTTTACACATGGTGTGTTATTTGTACAACTCCCACATACTTGAGTATCTTTAGTGAGCAATTTGGATCCTTCAGTTTGTCATTGAGCAGCTTCACTCCTGAATCTCCTGGGAGATTGTAGCTCATATCCAGCTCTCTTAGGTGTCAGATAGGTTTGAACTCAAAGCTGAAGACACATAACTCCTGGACACTGAGATTGCTTCTCCGTAGCTGTTGAAAGGTCAGTTTCCCAACTTTCTAAGCTTCAGAATAATCCAATCAAAAGACTTGACTTCAGGTTTAGACTCAGAATCAGAGTATTTTGTTTTCATCTGTTACTGCTGAGAAAGTGAGAAGTTTGTGTACAACCTTGTGAGAGTCGTAGGTGTTTTGTATTTGCTTTTTCGAGTCAGTGGAGGATGAAGAACTGTGAGGAAGATCCAGCAGAAGACAGAGGACTGCTGTTTTTGTTGATGTATTGCACCTTTTGCTCATTATTGAAGCCTTGCACCTCTGTCACCTGATCAATGTGGTCTCGGGGTATCAGACCGGCTGCTGCTGGTCTAGATGCGATGCAGATTAGAGCAGAGGGAACCAGATGTCTCTTGATCAGGTTTGTATCTTACTAACTGTGGAATTTTTCGTGCACATCTGTAAATCTTTCACCCTCTTTAAAGCACAAAGGGAAGCAAAATTCATCCAGTCTATCAAAGATGAACATGACCTTACCGTCATCTTCAGGTATAGATGGCTGTTCTTCAGGATCACAAAAGAAACATCTGTTAAGCAGTACAATGAGACTGTAGTCTTCTTTAATCAAATTCAATCTATGGAAATAGTAATGGGAACATAAGAGTATATCCTGATTTTCATTTCCTTGAGCCCAGTCAAGAATTAATTTATTAACAGAGAAGGCTTTCCCCGCCCCTGCAATGCCCATTGTAAGAACTTTTCTGTTGTTTTTTTTTTTTTTTTTTAATGTGCTTTAAATATGTCATTGAACTTGATCTGCGTGTGTCACGGATCTGGCCCTCCTTCTCTTTTCTGCGTTGTGATTAGGCGAATCCGTTCATACGATCTCATTACGATCTGCAGACAAGGCATCCACAGTGTGCATTTCTCATTGCAACTGCTGTGTTGTGTTACAAAAGTACATCAACATCATTTACATACGAACCAATAGTAGTATCGCAAAACGCGACCACATTTTGTATGAAACATAACGGTTGTAATAAACTGAAAAATATATAAAAACATACCTGAAAGGTGAAATAACATACCTTAAGTGGTTTCACTGCAGACATAAGGCACCTTAATAAAAATATAAGGTATAAATTAACAACCTCATGGCTCTGCTAACGAGAGCACTATCCAACGGAAGTTTCAGAAAGGCCTGTGTAAAACCAGTGTTCGAATTGTGTTCATAAAATGAAAAGGTATGCTAAATGTGAAATTAAAATGTGTCATTAAGTCACTGTTAATAAACGAGTCATTGCGATTGACATTTAAACGGTTGATTTATTCGGGAACGAAACCCCATGTAAAAATAAAGTGTACCTGAGTGCACTAAAAAAATACAAGAAAGTACATTTGTAGTACAATCTTATTTTTTGTGCTAAATAAAAGTGTAAAAATTCTACACTATAAATACACTAGCTAAAAAGTACACTTCTACTTAAATAGTACTTTAGTGCAATTGAGAAAGTATGCCACTGATATTTAAATTGATTTTTAGTACATAGCAATAAAGTGTACTACTGCAAAAGAGTTTTATTAGTGTATTTTTTTTTTTTTTTAAATATGGTTTGAATACTTTAAAAATTAGTTCAATGTTAGTACACTTTTAGATAGTTATCCCAAATTCAAATTAAATTGATTTTATTTAAAATATATTAGTAATATAATGGTTAAAATTACATTTTCCCAAATGTGCTACTTAAACACACTTAATATAAATAAACTAATTAGCAGTAACACATGAATTTAATAAAGTGTACTAAGATAAATTTATCCTAAGTTTGATTTAAATTGATTTTATTTAAAAAAAATAATAGTATTCCCAAGATGCTTATTTGAACTGAACTAAATATATTGAATTGTATTTTAATATGTTTCTAAAAAATATAGTAGAAGTACTTTTGTATTAAATATATGCTTAGTTATACTTCTAAGAAATATGCTAAACACAAGCATACATGTATTTCTAAAAAGTATACTAGAAATACTATGGTAATAAATATATTCTTAGTTACACTTTTAAGGGATATACTAAACACAAGCATAATGTTAGTGACCTTTTAGTGCATTTACATAAAACATACTGTTACTCTTACTTAAAGTATATTTTATGTGTACTTCGTGTAAGAACATAAAATGATTGTTTAATGTACATTATAACATCACATAGTCATAAAGCAAATGCACACCTATAGAGGTGCCAGTTAGGAGAACAAAATTAAAGAATTATAACTGCACACTCACTTAAGCATTTTATTTTATTATCATAATAAAAGAAAATACTTAAGTGAGTGTGCAGTCATAATTCCTCTTTAATGTACATTATAACCATGTGTATGCAATACATTTTAAATATTTATGTATTTATAATTGTAATTTTTGGAAAAGAACGATTGTTTGAAAAACATTTTAACATTTACAACGTACAAATGTATGTCGACTATTATTAAGCATTGCAATAGGCTTCTTAAAATATGTTGTTTAATATGTTGTTCAGTTTTACTTAAAAGGTGCTACTCTGGTTGATTAGTCTGTTGTCCATTACATGACACATTAATTTACTTGTGTTTACTTGTGTTTAAATTCAAACAACACGCTGACTAAACCTGATTGGTTCCAGAGCCATTGAACGGCCCTGATTGGTTCGTATGATAATGAGCTCGCACGGGATAGCTTCTTAGTTAGTAAATCAAATATGATGTGCGTGCAAATGTCCCTTGAATGTGAATATAAGTATAAATTTAAACAGTATTATATAGATTCTTTCGAAGATGAACGGAAGTCTCAGATAGTTTGGAGCATCTTAAGGGTGAGTGATGACACGATTCAAATTGTTTTGGGTGAAAGTATGAAATTAATTATAACATATAGCGGTATGTTCTCATTTTCACCAGCTTCTGCAAGCGTGTATGGCGTCTGGCTTTTGGAACTTCACTGTAACTTAAGGTAAGATTTGTGCCAGTCGTGTTTTTGACACATGCACCGGCAGAAAAAAAAAACAAAAAAAAATAGTCATTATAACATGTACAACATTAACATTATTTATTTGCAAAATTAAGTTGTGTATTTATTTCTGATTTCCTGAACAATTTGGTGTTTTATATTTGTTAAAGCTTGACAATTATCGCCTTTATTTTCTAATATATATTTCTCATTACAGATACACAGAACAAAGATCAAATTGTAAGAAGGGTTGCTTATAAGAGAGCATATAGTACATCTGAAACTGCTGAGGCTGGGAAGGTTTTTGACTACATTACCCCGGCCAGGTAAATTGTACTCCGTGTGTACTGCCATTCTTAAAAAGAAAACAAACAATCAATTATCATTTGCCTGTTTGTGTGTGTAATATTAATATTTGTTGTTTTTCAGATCGGCTGCTATAGAAGACAAACTGAAATCTGAGTGCAGAGACGAGCAAAGGAATAGTAAGTACATTTTAATGTCGCATCACCACCTAGAGATTTTTTTAATCCGGCCTAATTCCAATCTTGGAAGAAAAACATTAGCAATGTGTCTATTCCGGGTGGCTAATTTGTGCTCCCTTTCAGTCATTAATGTAAAAATCTGTTGTTTATTAATTTTTTGTAAAGCAGCAAGGCACTTGTGGAAAATATTGTATGCCAGGACTACTAGGACAACTTTTAATTTTTATTTATTTATTTTGTTTCAGTCTTTGCAACAGAGGTGAGGAGAATGCATGTTAGTATTGCCATAACAGACACATTTTTGCGAAATACCCTAGGTTACAATAAACCACAATTATCAACATACCCTGTAACACTCACAGGTTGCTTTATTGTAATAATTATTAAATAATATTAGTGAGTTTATACTTGAACTCACTGTAAGTGCTGTTGTTGAGCTTCTTCTAATCTTATGTTCAATGTAACTCAGAGTGCTGTACAGTGATGACAGACAAGAGGATAAGCATGGGCACTCATTTGTCAAGCTTGATGAGGATGTTGTCAAAAGGTAAACTGAGATGTCAACAAAATTCTAATGAATAACAATTAAAATTATAATACATATATTCAATCATGAATGCAAAACTGTTATTGGCTATTTTTAGATCAATTCTTTTTCCCTTTCACAGATCCTATGATAAAGCAGTCTGCAAATACTCCAGTGTCTGAATTGCAAGCCCTTAATTACTCAAAGAAGTGACCTCGTCCTACCGGTTCCCCCTTGGCCACTCTACTTCTGCCACAGACTTGCAGACTTTCTGCTGCGCTCCAACCCTCCACCTCTTTGGCTGCAGTGGGTTCCTTTTTCCCCATCGGGTACACCACGGTCCTCAGTCTTGAACTTTATCATCTTCAGTCTTTGCACACACACAGCTAATCACTTCTGCACTTTGTTTTTCAGGATCTTTTAAATTTTTTTCCAGAAAATTGCATTGTAATTTTTATTTATTCATTGATGTAAAATTCTGTACTTTTCAGTAATACAGGTATAACTGAAATGTTTTACAAATGGATAAGATAGCTCTGCCATAGCATTTTTTTCATTTATTATGTTTTTTTTGTATAATGTTTTAAAATGTAGTTGAGGATGTTTGTAGTAATAGAAATATACCATAAACATACTTGTATTTCAAATGCATTTTTTATACATTTAATAGTAGTATTTTTTTTTTTTTTCAGCATGTGTGGTGTGTGAAGGTTTTGTTGTATGTCACAAAAAAATTAAAGTGTTTTTTGAAGAAAGTGATGCTGTTTTGTTTGTTTGTGCATTACATGCCATACCTGTGCTGCATTGTTGTATCTGTGGTAATAGGGTAATATCCTTTCAATTTATTGGTGTTTACATTTACATGAATTACATTTACTGTTATTTTAACCAAATGTATTACATCTAACTTTCAAGTAGTTCATTAATGTTGGAAAGCAACAGCTTTATAAAGTGAGGTGTAATTTTAAAATCTGTTGTACCAATTTTAACAGTAAGTATACTTTTACCATAAAGTACTTGAAGTGTATTTAATGAGGAAGAAAGTGTACTTGAGTACTATTTAAAGACACCATTAACATAATTAAGTTTGTCTTATAAAGGTACTATTAGCTTAGTTACAATACATTTGAAATTAATTATTTAATCTACAAAAATATGTGGACAATACATTATAAATACGCTTTGCATATATTTATTATATATTATTTGTATATTTTATATATGTTACGTGTTTGATGTTTAAAAGGGATGATAGCGTAACATTTAAGTGAGACAATAGCTGATGAGCGTGAGGCAGATCAAAAGATGACAACAACAAGAGTACGTGTAAAGTATTTACTTTAGTAAAAGTTGCGTTATGAGTGTACAATTAAATAAATGAAAAGAGAAAGATATTAATACAAATAACAAGAGAAAAAGATGTGAGTGTCAGCCAAATCAAAGAAAATAAACAACACAAAACAGCCTTACATCTCACCTCTAAACTAATTAGAAAAAAAAAAAAAGAACAAGAAAAGAAAACCGAAATCTTCAGCGTATACGACGCCCTAACTAAACTCAACTAAACTAAAAAGCAGAAGTACAACAGTGGCGTGACACACACAAACCTAAACTAACAGCGTACAAACTAAACTAATCAAAGGGACAAAAAACAAGCAAAGTCATGACAGATGACTAATTGTTCGAGTTGTCAAAAAGAGAAGGGCATTTAGGATTAACTCAACGCCCAGAAATCCAGGTGCATTCTTAACTTTAAACTTGGCATGTGATTCTAACGCCATACGGACAGAAACCTCGCTCTAAATTCGATACAAGTCAATAGCCAAAAACAAACCTATAAATAAATCAAAGTACACTGCACAAAGCATTACTTCGAAAATCAGGAAACTTTAAACATTCAAAGGCACACAAGACTGACTGCTGACCGCGTGGAGCACAAGGTACGCTGGCGTGGCGCACCAACACGCTCTGAGCTCGAGGCCTCAAATGCAGCCGGCAAATCAGTGGATTGGCAACATGATGACGTCATAACGATGACTGACAGCCTGGTCAGCCAATAAACACAGACCTAGAAATGAGTAAGAAATAATACAGAGAGATGGGGAAGTGATGAGAAAAACGAAATATACACAAAAGCACACGTGGAACGTAACACTTCCCCCCCCTAGAAAAAAAAAAAAAAAACTATATATGAATTAAGGAAAATAACATATAGTTTTTTTAAACAATTCTTACTCCAACCATCTTCTTAGACTCTAGACAAAGCATCAGCCATTATATTTTCAGAACCTTTCTTATGTTCAATCTTCAGGTGGTAACCTTGAACAACCAGAGACCAGCGCATCAGTCTCTGATTTTGGTTATGCATACGAGACAGGAACACTAAAGGGTTGTGATCAGTAAATACAGTTATAGGCAGATTGCTTGAACTCAAATAGACGTCAAAATACTGTAATGCCAAAAGTAAAGCTAAAGTTTCCTTTTCGATAGTCGAGTAGTTCAACTGACTTTTATTAAACTTACGTGAGAAATAACAAACAGGGTGATCAATACCATGGATATCTTCTTGAATGAGCACTGCCCCAGCGCCAACAGCACTCGCATCAATCTCCAGCTTGAAGGTTTTGTCATACACTGGTGCTGCCAAAACAGGAACACTACATAATAGAGCTTTAACATTCTCGAAAGCATCCTGGCATTCATCAGACCACAGAAAAACACGTGAAGGGCTGAGGAGTGATGTCAGCGGACTGACAACAGTAGAGAAATTTTTACAAAAGTTTCGATAATACCCAGCCATCCCTAGGAATCTACGGAGTTCTTTTCTGGAAGCTGGCACGGGAAACTCTATAATAGCGCTTACCTTCGCCTCTATAGGCCTCACTTGACCTTGACCCACTTCTCTACCCAAATATGTGATTGTGGCTTGACCGAAATCACATTTGGCAAGATTTAACGTTAGAGAAGCGTTCTTGAGACGAGAAAACACTTCTCGAAGGGTTGAAATGTGTTCTGACCAATCAATAGAGATCATCACAAGGTCATCTAAATAAGCGTTACAATTAGAAACTCCTGCAAGTACAATGTTAATGAGTCTTTGAAATGTAGAAGGTGCATTACGCATGCCAAAGGCCATTACAGAATATTGCATAAAGTCATCTGGGGTTACAAATGCAGAAATGTCCGATGCACGAGCTGTTAAAGGCACTTGCCAATAACCCTTTAACAAATCCAGTTTACTGACGAATTTTGCGGAACCTAGGGTATCCACGCAATCCTCCATGCGTGGCAAAGGAAAACAGTCAGGTACGGTCAAGGCATTTACCTTTCTGTAATCTGTACAGAATCTAGCAGTTCCATCACTCTTAGTTACAAGTAAACATGGAGAACTCCATGGGCTACAACTCGGCTTCGCCAACCCATTTTCAATCAAATACTCCACCACAGTTTTCATCACAGAACGTTTCAAAGCGTTAACCCTGTATGGGTGCTGTTTCACCGGAACGGCATTACCGACATCTATGTCATGTTTGAGTACAGTGGTACAAGAAGGAACATCGTGAAAAAGTGAGGGAAATGTGCTAATCAAGTCTTTAATATCACGTCTCTGAGAATCAGACAGGTGAGCCAAAGGAAAGTCCAAATCAGCTAAAATCTCAGAGTTTTTAAATCTAGCGCACTGTTGGTACGTGTGTCGAATGATGACTCCATCATCTTCACAATCAGGAGTAACGTCACAAACTAATGCAGGCACAGGTACCTTAGCAACTTCAGGTTGCTTCACCGTCTCAGTATCCCCCAACGGCGGTTCTCGAACGTGATATGCCTTCAGCATGTTCACATGACATACACGAGATTTCTTTCGGCGGTCAGGAGTGCGAATTACGTAATCTGTACTACTAATTTTTTTCTGTACTTCATACGGTCCAGAGAAACGTGCAGAAAGAACAGAACCGACCACTGGCAACAAAACCAGCACTTGATCACCTTCTTTAAAATCGCGCAATACAGATTTTCGATCAAAGTGACTCTTCATAGTGAGTTGTGCATTTAACAATGCCTCTTTAGCTACTGAACAGGCCTTGTGTAATCGTTCGCGAAATTTGCTTACATACTCCAACACATTCGATTTAACGCTTGTCTGTACAGATAACATGTCTTCTTTAAGCATCTTGAGTGGCCCTCGCACACAGTGGCCAAATACAAGATCTGCAGGACTAAATCCCAAGCTATCTTGTACTGCTTCTCTGACAGCGAACAAGAGTAAAGGTGTACCCTCATCCCAATCTCTACCCGTATCCAGGCAGTATTTACGAAACATAGCCTTTAAGGTCTGATGGAATCTCTCCAAGACTCCTTGGCTTTCTGGATGATAGGGACTCGAAGTCCTGTGAGAAATCTTCAAGGTCTTTAACACTTGTGCGAAGAGATTTGACATAAAATTTGTGCCTTGGTCAGTCTGTACAACTCGGGGAAGACCAAACATTGAAAAGAACTTTACCAGTGCTTTAATCACTACGGGTGCTGTAATTTTCCTAAGTGGTATCGCTTCGGGAAAACGCGTTGCTGTGCACATTATCGTCAATAGATATTGATTACCGGCTTTTGTTTTGGGCAAAGGACCCACACAATCTACAATAACGTGCTCAAAAGGTTCTCCCAAAACTGGTACAGGAACCAATGGAGCCCGCGGAATGGTCTGGTTCGGCTTACCTGAGAACTGACAGGTCTGACACGTTCTACAGTACTGTTACATCTGACTTTAAACGAGGCCAAAAGAAGTGTTTTAAAATTCGGTGATATGTTTTCTTGATACCCAGGTGCCCGGATAAGTCGTGGTCATGAGCCAGAGAAAGTACAGTCTGCCTATAGCAAACAGGAATGACTATCTGGCTTGTCACATTCCATTCAGCGTCACTCGAATCGTCAGGACACCACCTACGCATCAACACTCCATTCTCCATGTAAAAAGCAGTTTTTCTCTCCTGTGCCACCTCTGGAGAAACAACAGCAGAGAAACATTTATGCAAAGTTAAGTCATCTTTTTGGGCAGTGATAAGGGCATCACGTGTTACATGTAACTTCGGCTCATCTGACTTTAAAACGACAGATTTTTCTTCAGGTTTACCATCGCCAACCATCAACGTATCGTTTACTAACGTAGGGGCCATAAAAGTAGAAAGTAAATCATCGGCATCAGCAAATTTACGAGCTTGAGCACGCGTAATGGCACAGACAGGGAAGACTTCTGGGAACTTTTCTGACAGTTCATCGGTGGATGCAGACAACTCAGGTCTATCACAAACCTCCAACAATGGCATAACTTTCCCACCAGCTATGTCATTGCCGAGAATGAAATTTACACCTTCCACAGGTAAACTGTCCCGCACCCCAACTTTTACTGCTCCAGTGAACAAGTCTGATTTCAAATAAATCTCATGCAAAGGAACTTTGACTGTGCTCATCTCAATACCTCGGACTAGCACATGACTACCGCAGAAAGTTTGTTCAGGACAAGGCAATGCGTCAGTCCTTATGAACGACTGCATGGCGCCAGTGTCACGAAGCATAGTTACTTTTACCAGATTAGTAAGCTTGTCATCAACAGATACCAACCCTTCCATCAGAAAAGGTTGATAGCTAGCGTCAAACTTATCACAGCGCTCAACTTTAGCGACGTCAACGGTTTTTACGAAAGCCACAGTTTTAGTACTAATGCCTTGTTGCTTGCGTTTCAATGCAAGACAATCAGCAATAACATGTCCCGATTTGTGACAATAATAACACTCCCTATCCTCTCTAGCTTTTGTAGGGTTACTTTTCGAGCGTGACTGATCTTTTAAAGTGAAGTGAACAGGTGAAACTTTCTCAGTACGAGCTGAAGAAAAAACACCTTTATGCGTCAATGTGAACTCGTCAGCAAAAACAGACGCTTGAGTCAAAGAGGTTACTTTTTGTTCATTGAGGTAAACTACGATGCGTTCAGGAATACAACTCTTAAATTCCTCCAAGAGAATTAACTCACGCAACGTCTGAAAATCTGACACTTTATTCGATGTGCACCACTTGTCAAACAACACACTTTTCTCTAGCGAATTCTACGTAAGTCTGAGCGGCACTTTTCTTATGATTCCTAAAACGTTGTCTATACGCTTCGGGTACGAGTTCATACGCTCGCAAAATTGCCGTTTTAACAACGTCATAATCTAAACTGTCTTCTAAAGACAGAGCAGCGCACACTTCCTGAGCCTTTCCGGTTAACCTACATTGCAGAAGTAAAGGCCAAACATCTCTAGACCACTGCAAAGCAGTAGCAATTCGTTCAAATACATTAAAATAGGAATCAACCTCGGCTTCCCGAAATTGCGGTACGAGTGATATGTGTTTACTCACGTCAAATGTAGTTCCAGAAGACCCCGAGGCAGTCGACACTGCAGCATTATGCACAGGTGGAACCGGTGTGTGTCTAGCGGTCAATTCAAGCTCTCGCAGCCTGACTTCCTTGTCCGCTTCGATTTCAAGTCGGCGAATTTCAAGTCGAAGTTCCCTTTCGGCGCGACCTTCCGCTTGTCTCTCGCGCTCCTCCCTTTGAATTCTAGCAAGGCGCGTTTTAAGACGCGCATCGCCTCCAGACTCAAACTCTGTTGGGGAGAAAGGCTCGAAGGGCGGTAGAGCAGCTTTGGCTTCGGAACCCTCCGCCGCAGTAGCTCGACTCGCTTCCCCCTTACCTGCCCCAGAACGAGCGTCAACGCCAGGCGAACTTTCAGCCAACAACAACACACCCAGTTCCCCTAAATGCTGCACGACACTGCTTTTAATGACTCGCTTTAACTGCTGTTTGTTAACTGGAATGCTAAAATGTTCAGCGACTTTTAACAAATCATCCTTGCGACACGCATCTAATTGTTCGACAGTTGGTGCACTAACGAAACTATCCAAATCAAAGTCAGCCATATAACCTATCCTCAACAAATGCGCTAAACAGCCTCCAATTTACTGTTTGAACGATACTCTGTTAAATTTTTTTTTTTTTGATCCGTCCTCACACCAGCAACAATGTCTCACACATCATCCCAAAGGGGATTAATCTATCCCACCGCTGCCACCAATAAATGTTACGTGTTTGATGTTTAAAAGGGATGATAGCGTAACATTTAAGTGAGACAATAGCTGATGAGCGTGAGGCAGATCAAAAGATGACAACAACAAGAGTACGTGTAAAGTATTTACTTTAGTAAAAGTTGCGTTATGAGTGTACAATTAAATAAATGAAAAGAGAAAGATATTAATACAAATAACAAAAGAAAAAGATGTGAGTGTCAGCCAAATCAAAGAAAATAAACAACACAAAACAGCCTTACATCTCACCTCTAAACTAATTAGAAAAAAAAAAGAACAAGAAAAGAAAACCGAAATCTTCAGCGTATACGACGCCCTAACTAAACTCAACTAAACTAAAAAGCAGAAGTACAACAGTGGCGTGACACACACAAACCTAAACTAACAACGTACAAACTAAACTAATCAAAGGGACAAAAAACAAGCAAAGTCATGACAGATGACTAATTGTTCGAGTTGTCAAAAAGAGAAGGGCATTTAGGATTAACTCAACGCCCAGAAATCCAGGTGCATTCTTAACTTTAAACTTGGCATGTGATTCTAACGCCATACGGACAGAAACCTCGCTCTAAATTCGATACAAGTCAATAGCCAAAAACAAACCTATAAATAAATCAAAGTACACTGCACAAAGCATTACTTCGAAAATCAGGAAACTTTAAACATTCAAAGGCACACAAGACTGACTGCTGACCGCGTGGAGCACAAGGTACGCTGGCGTGGCGCACCAACACGCTCTGAGCTCGAGGCCTCAAATGCAGCCGGCAAATCAGTGGATTGGCAACATGATGACGTCATAACGATGACTGACAGCCTGGTCAGCCAATAAACACAGACCTAGAAATGAGTAAGAAATAATACAGAGAGATGGGGAAGTGATGAGAAAAACGAAATATACACAAAAGCACACGTGGAACGTAACAATATACTTAAGTGTATTTTAATGTATAATTTAAAGGTTTATGAAATATGTTTCAATTGTATTAAAAGTGGTAACAAAATACATTTTTAAAATATTGCAAAGATAGTATGTTAAAAGCACATTTTAGTTCATCTTCATGGTGTCTCAAAATAGCACAGTTGAGTACACTTAGAAGATCTTAAGTTTATCTTAAGAAGTACTAAATAACAACTTTTAGTATATTAAGTACAAAATTAGTGCGCGAAAATAGAGCACTTTAAGTACATTACGGAAGTGCACTAAGTGTACTTAAATAAAATGTATTTTAGTGCACTTTTTTTCACCTGGGACACCATGTTGTTCAGAGACGGGAGACAGTGCTGTGGCTGTGTTTGGAACCATTTTTTGTTGGCGAAATAAAGCAACAATAGGCACAATGGTGTCTAAAACTTGTCTATTAATATTAACTTATAGTTTATTGAACTGTATAAAATCATCACATTTGTGATTTTTGCGGGAAAAAAATGTCGCTCTTCGTGTGATATTAACTATATATATAAATGTACATTTTCTGCCCCCATATCTTGAATTTGTGATCATTCTAAATGCATTTTATTAGACTGAATCACGCAGTGAAAGAACGCGCTCTTAAATGAGCACAGTCAGTCCAAGAGTGTTTAACCACTCATAATTCCTCTTATAATCAATGAAGCTGTCCATACACTGTATGATAAATGAATCTCTTACTTACACATGTCCTACATCTGCACTTTGTTGCTTACGATGGGCGAATTCGCGAGTTTCAGTCAACAAAACTCCATTCTGAACTCCTCTGATTGGCCACTGCATTCTAAACTCAATAGAGTCGTGTGCGATTGATTATAATGAGCAAGCGCAAAAATAAAATATGATGTAACGTGAACAGGTCTAAATTTAATACAGCAACCTAATCTTTTCATTTAAATTTCATTTTCACTAGTTGCATGTTTGAAGTATTATAGTTTATTGAAAAACCAGGGGACCCCCCAAGTATATTTTAATTCGAACACTGCATATAGCTATTAAAATATACGGTACTACTCGGATTGAATGCTCAAAATATCAACCAAATCCAAACCATAAACGAAATACGCCAACTCAATACTCATTTTTACATTAATCACATATTGCCAAATTGAGACGCAGCATGAAAATACGTACCCTCAGCATGCATTTCTCATTGCAACTGCTGTTACTGTACGTCATCCTCCGTCAAACTAAACGTTTCTGTCTGCAGCTCCCAAACAAACCACATGAGGGCACCATTTTAACATGAAATTAATAGCTGCAGCTGAATTCAGGAGGATTCACAACAATTCTAACTCCGTTACATGTGTCCTTGGCAGAAAGTTGGTTGCGATTTGATTCAGTCTGTCTCACCTCATGTTTATTTACTATGCCTTCCATCTCATTCTACACCACATATAAATCAGCGTAAATATTGTTCAAGTATTCCCGATGACCCGTCTGAGAATTACCAACCAATATCCGCTTGCACTGCTCTTGTAATTTGCTCTTTATTCTGAGGCTGGTCTTTCTGTAATCAGTCGAGCGTTTGAGAAGGAGGAAAAGATGGCTATGTATAAGCAATGTCTTTATGTGAATTCTGTCCTGGCATGACAGGTTGCAAAGTCATTGAAATTACATGACTTGTGCAGAGAGACATTCTTGCTTTCAGTTTAGTTTATCTCTTTCTTTCTTTCTTTAAAAAAAAAAAATAAAAAATAAAAATTCTAATTCCTTTTATAGCATTTTTTCCTGTACAGACAGTGATCCTTATTTACCGCAAGTCTGTATTGAAGCAGCTCTAACAATGGCAGAAGTCTTCATATATCCCCTAGCCTGAACTGCTAAAGAGAGTTTCATACAAAATGAAAATGCATTGACATAAATCACACAAGCACATCAGCAGATCGAAAACAAAAGTTGAAGATGAAAGCCAACAATTACTTAATTATTTACATTAAACACCTTCACACTTGTAAACATTATTTCATTCCAGCGATGGGTTTGTGCCATCTAGTGGTTAGGGAAAAAAAAAAAAAAAAAAGATATCTGAGATACGGTGAGACACTTTGATTTTTTATTTGAAACGTAGGTACTTTAATGAAAGAGAGAGAGAGAAGAAAAAGACACATAAACAATTATGCAAACAGGAAACAGCAGAAGAAGTAGGATTTGCATGTTTCTACCGTGCTTCTACTGTGGATTCTGATACAGTGGCGCCTCCAGAAATTTTTCATAGGGGTGGCCAGATGGGGCCACTTAAAATCTTGGGGTGGCACACCAAAACTATAAACCATAATTTCAGAATTTTATTCTACTGTTGTAGTAAACCGGCCTGTAGAAAACTATCAGAAAGACTTAAAGAAACTCCTACTGATATACTTTGGTTTATTGTGTTATATTTAATGTTACTAATGATATAATGTGCATAGACTAATAACAGTACAGTTAACATTTTGAGTTGCACAACAATTCTTTTTATTTTGCAATTATATTTGGCATAAGGTGTACATTTATTGCAACGACGTTTATTTATAACGACGTTAGCTAGGTAACTCTTGTCAAAACGTGTCAAAAACACATCAAAAAGCTGCTGTAACAGTATACTGTAACCATTTGGAATTTAAAAAGCACATGTCACGACACATAATTCCCCTTCTTCTTTTACTAAAGAATATTTTTGACTTATTTACTTACCGGTAGTCTTCTTTGTCTTCTTTCTTAACTTCTTTTGAAATTGTTGACCGACGCGCACGCGCTGAGCTGTTGCTGTCTGAGCGCGCAACAGTGGCATGGACGAAGGGGCGGGGCGGGGCGGGGGAGAGGGCTGGCTACTGTGTGCGATCGAAGGTCTAGAGCGGCTTGCCTGCCTGGCTGTGCATTAGGGATGATGCATAACTGATGCTACTAAAATTTATGCTGGCCAGTGGGGTGGCCAATGGGGTAGCGATACAGAGACAGAGTTGATTTCTTCACTGCTGAAATCTCCAAAGGAAACTTCTCTCTCAGACTGAAGAGAGTCAGAACTGAGGATAAAGGAGTTTACGTGTGTCAAGTGTTTGCTGGAGGACTTTCAGCCAAAGCAACTGTAGTACTGGAGAGACTGGGTGAGTTGCAAACATGGCAATAAAATAAAATAAAATAAAATAAAATAAAAATAAAAAATTAGGCAGATATACTTTGTAGTGAACATTTTCTCTTACAATTGACACTTTGTATGAATAACATTTATTGCTATTTGTACTTAGTGAAAACAAGATGCTATTTGTAGTGCAAACTGTACACAAGTTAGTACTGTACACAAAGTTTAAACAGCATATACATTTTATACTGGGTGTAAATCGTAAAGTATTTCTGTATTAACAACAATAAATAAGTTCAGATGTGAAAGTTGTGTTTCTGTTTCACAGTTTTCTCTTCTTTGCATGTAATGGTATTGGTTTTTTGCATTGCTGCTGCATTTGGAGCTGTTCTTCTGCTGTGCTGTCTGACCTACTGCAGAACAAAACACACAGGTGTGCTTCTCATTTTTTTGGGGATTTAACTCTGTATGTGTTACTGTAAGTGTTTTGTTTATTTAACTGTGATTATTCGCACCTTTCCTTCAGTCACCAGTGGAACCATCAGAAATCTTAAGCTTTCTCTAGTCTTTTGTCCAAACATCTGTATGTTCTTTGCCTTCATCTTCTGGGGTCTTACTGAAGGTGAGTGTAGCTGTTCAGTGTCTTACTTATACTTGTCAGTGTATACAGCATGATATGCAAGAATATGGCCGGTTTTATTAGTCTTGTTGCAAGACTAATAAATGAGAAACTTTCATAACTTTCAGTTTTTTGTTTTGTTTTGTTTCATGTCATCTGATATCCATTATAAAATATTCTGTTTTAGGATTTCTGAATGAGACCATCATTTCAAGTGCTCTTAATATTTTGAGGTCTTATATGCTGGTTTGGGCTTTCTCATATTTCAGTTATCTTCGAGGTATGTTTTAACATTTAAAGATGTTATTTTTTCAAGGAGATTATTAAAAACATATTGATAAAGACATATTAAAACATAGCATCTTATATATATATATATATATATATATATATATATATAGCATATTATCTGATATTAATCCTATGTTTTGTGTTTACAGACAACCTTAAAACATGGATAAGGTTTTCAAGTAGAAAAAGAGAATTAGCTGTTTTCACGGTTGTTATTTATTCAGGTGGGTAAATTCCAATTTTGCATAGCAGAAGTCATGCTTATTGTTCTGACATTAAACATTTCACTGACTTGCACTAGACTTCACTTATTGGATTTAAATAACATAAATGTAATTTCTCTGGCATACAAATTTAAATGTTATCTGTCACGTTACTTAAAACACACACACAAAAGCAACAACAACAACAAAAACAGATAGTACCAGTAAACCATCTCTTATTTGAAGTGTCCACTAATTGTGTGCCAAATTCTTTTTTTTTTTTTTTTTTTTTAATTCTTTTTTTTAATGTTTAATGTGACAATACATAGTCAATGAGGTTTTACTATTATTATTATTATTATTTATTATTTTTACAAATTTGTTTTAATTTTCAAAGCCAACAGAGGGACGGGGTCTGAGCACGTACACAACAGAAAACATTTATGCATTTGTAGATGCTTTGAAGATGACTTAAACTGTGTAGAGTTTTTTTATTTTTATCAGTTAATGCTTTTCCTGAGAAATCTGCCTTTCATAACTTTTAACGTGCTTTAAGAGTAACAATGCCCCCACAATTTTAAATAAGGACAATTTAAATATCTTCATTATTCTACGATAAGATTATAGACTTTTGCAGTTTGTACTTTTTTTTGCATGATTTGTATGTAGTTATGCTTTTTCATGAGGTGATTTTTGCATAAATTAGCCATATATAATTAAAACAACAATTGTTTGAAAAACATCTTATAAATCTCTTTTTTTTTTTTTTTTTGCATTTAATTTTCACCTGTTCTTCTGTCAGTTTTTTTAATAGATGCCTGGAAAAAGAGCGTACATGATAAGACCTATGTACGTTGTGTAATTTTTGGAATGTTCTATGGATATGTTGTGCTGTTCTCTATTATTTTAAGTAGAGGTGAGAATTTCTGAATTATTTTTTTCCATAAGCTTTGACAAATGAGTGTCAGGCTAAAAAAAAAAAAAAAAAAAAGCTTCCTTTATAGCCTATAAGCCCATGTTATTTTTAGAATTGTAGTAATTTCTTTACCTTTATCAGATGAGTGGTGTTTGTGCTTATGCTAGTGGTGGGAGAAACAGAACGTCTCAAAGTTTCAAATCAGTTGGACCAATTGCTTAACAAAATGATTCCGTCTTCTGAAGTACTCAGTAACGCACACCAACAAATCCTGCTGGCCAAAACACTGTAAATGTAATGAAAACTGTGCCTGAACATGCACAGGCACTTCTTAGAACCCATTTGCAAATGCCTGAAGTTGTATTCTATTTTTATGAAATCTACAAATCATCAAACAATATTAAATAAAAAAGTAGCTGTATAATATTTATTCCTTTACTTATTTGTACAGATTGTTTTGTGTGTTTTATGATGTGCTTGGCTAATCAGGCCAATAGGAGATGATCAACTATAAGTTTCTTCTTACTTGTGCAGTCCATCATTGTTGTTGTTGTTTTTTTTAAAGGTTTTAACAGGATGCATTTAAAGTGGGTCGGGCTATATTTTCTGTCTCTGGCACAATTCTTCCTACTGATTTGTTCATTTGGACTTCCTAATCCAGGTAAGTTGCATCTTAGTGTATATTTTATTAAGCTGAATACAGTAATGAGCCATATTACAAGAACTAGTGACATGAAAAGGACCCCCTTTTTTAAACTAATGTTTGTGTTTAAAAGGAGTGTTTTCATGACATAACATACTATGATCTTGTTTGAATGTAAAATTGAACAATAAAGTCTTATTTTAGCTTTTCTAGCTGTGCCAATGGTTCAGTCAGTACTGCTCATGTGTATGCGAAGTAAGTGCATGTTATTTTAATGTGTAATTAAATTCAGTAATATTTAAGGTATTTTCTCCTTAGAACTGTAGTTTCCCAAAGGCTGTCCCAGAAATGCGGTTTGAAACAGGCCTTTTTTTTTTTTTTTTGCTACGTCACGAACTTCAGTAGCCAATCACGTCAAAAGATAGATTCCTATCATTAGCATGCAAAATGTACCAATAGGATTATCAGCACAAAACCAAATATTAAATAGAGCATTTAATAGAACATATAACATTAAATAGAGCACAACCACATGAAAAATAACCCACGGCAACAGTGTAAATTTAGCCCGGAGTCAGACGCACCTCTCCCGCATTGCCGTCTTCACTTCACTCGCATATGCTCGCGGGCGCGAACTGGATTCACAAACTAGGCTGCATTCGAGCCTTCAAGGCATATTGAGGAAACAGTATCGTGAAGTAAGTAAGAGTTACATTCAAGCTGTTTTAAGGCATGACAAAATTATTTTATTTATTAATTATTATTAATTTATTTATTAATTATTATTAATTATTTATTATAAGAAAACAAACATTTAAATATGTCATTTTGATGATCAAAGATCCGTTTTAAGGGCTAAAAATTTTGACTACAGGGGGACTTTAATATTTGAGTATTAATATTTTGCATCAGTTATTTTAATTTATTTTTTACAGTATATTTTCCAATTTCATTTTTGTTGAAGTTTTTGTAATGTTGTTGGCAACTACTCTGCAATTTCTATTTTAATGATGTATTTCTACCAGATTTAACCCATATGAAGTAGTATTGTTGGTATAAATAAATGTATTTAGTTTGATTAAATGATTGTAAATAATATTTTTGACATAAATAAATCCGGTTAATTTAATATTTAATTTAATATTTTTAGGTTACTTTTTAAGTACAGTTAAAGTAATTTCTTATGTTTTATTGTATTTCATTTTTAATCTTCTTTCAGGTGACAAAAATGTAGTTATAAACTCTGAAATGTATCCTAACCAAACTCATGCCTTGATGCTTCAAATATTTTTCACCAAAATTTTACAGGTGTGGTATAGTCTCACAGAAATGAGCATGTTATTAGAAGAAATGTGTGTCCTGAGCCCATGTTAAATGGTTTTTACACAGAGGCAGAACATTCAGAAGCGGAGACACGACAACAACAGACTGAGATGAGCCAACAAGGATCAAATGCATGTAATTACAGACTGTTGATAATATGAATCACTTTATTTTTCCTTTTCTTGATTTGTACAATAATTATTAAAAAAAAAAACTGTATTAATGCAAAAGAATATAAAGACGATTCTATAGTATAACATAGGAATCTACTAAATACAGTGTTCAGTGGTAACAATAGTTTAATGTATTAGTGCAGCTGTTTGATTTGTTTGTTATGTGTGTGTGTGTGTTGTAGTGGATGCCTGTAATGTAATGATGTGGATGTTTGGAGCGGTTGGTCTTGTTTTGTTTAATTCTGTTACAATGACAGCAGAACTGATCCTGAAAGCATGTAAGTAATATTTTAATATCATACAGCTTCATCTAAACTAACACACACACACAGCAGTCCACTGTGTCTTTAGGAAATATACACAACAAATTACAGTACAATTACTAAAAATTGCTTGACCTACTTATTTTTTAATATGTAGTTCTTTCATTTTAATTCTTAGGGACTGGTGAGCATGCCATGAAGGATCTAGGAGTCATTGTGTTTCTCTCTGAATGTGTTTTTACCTTATATTGGCTGGTTTTACAAATATGTGCTTTCTGTAAGTACCTTTTAAAGGTGATTCAGCTGATTAAATCAATCTGTCTTGTTAACATCCTTAATGTTAATAATATTAAATATTTACATAATTGTAAATGTAATGTCATGTAAATAATTGTCTTTTCTGTAATGCCTCCTGTCCCATAGTGAAAAGCAAGCCTGGGTAAGTACAGGTTTCTTTCTTTCTTTATTTCTATAGTAAAACTATATATATTAAGTCTTTTAGTTTTTAATTATGTTTTCTGTTACAGGTTTCTATTTAATAAAGGGAACTCACTTCAATGATGCAGATTTCATCTCAGGCTAATGTAATTATTATCATGTTACAATATTTCAGCTGATCTGCACTATAAGGTTTGAGATCGTAATGTGTTCAGTTGTATAGATGCCAGTTTCTTTATCTTTCTTTTAAAAAACAGAACACACCAGAGATGTATACAATGGAGAATATCTCTGCACCTGATCCCTGGTGTTTCACAGAGGCAGAAATGAGAAACACTCTTCCACATTTTGGTAACTCACCATGAGAACCTCAGCAGTAAAGATCAACAAGTTAAAAGTTAAGCATGAGTTTGGTTGTCTTTCACCAATAGTTTAGGGATTTCAGTACCAAGATGTGTAAAGGTGTAAGGTTGTTTCTCTTGATTCAATTCAGTATTTCTGTTCAGTATGAAGGACGTGAACATATGTTTTAAAAATGTTGGCAGTATTCAGGCATATGGTATGTAGCAGTCAGTATTTACTATTTTAACAAATAACGGTAAAATAACACAATTGACTGTACCAAATTTATGAAACACATTTATGCAATGTCTAAAATGAACTGAAAATGAAGTGTTCTGTCAGTTATATGTATGAATTGCTAGTTTATGTCTGTGTAACTGCAATAATACATGCTGAGAGTGATTTCTGTTGAAGTCTTCATCATGAATGAAAAAATAAATCTTTCTGCTTTGAAATGTGCCCAGGTTTCAGTAGCTTTACTGGTCAATTTCGGTGGAGACAACTATCCAGTTTCTTACTAGGCTAAAGTTATTTCTATCTTTGTAAATTTCTGTAGTCATGAAATACCTTGGTAATATACAATTCAGATTTATTATGCTCAGACATAATCTAGCCATAGCATTGAGCCCCAGTGCAAAAACACTTAAGTCACTACTGTTCTCCGACCCAATTTTCATGGGTTGAATTCCCCTTAAATAAAAATGGCCGGTAAATGTGGATTTAATTCTTTGACTTCCAGTTTTTCCTTGATATTTCAGAGCGTTTGCTAGTTTCCGGATCAGATGAGTTCATATCCGCATCTGCGTGACGACATAACTCTGTACACAAACTGCTCTGTAGACTCTCAGATGCAAGCTTTTAGATTCCATAGTGGTGTTGATTCTTTGTATAACCACATCTGGATACAAGACTGACATAACAGCTGATCTACAGTAGTTCAACTGTGCAGTTGCCATATAAGAATTTCTAAGAAAACACATCAGAGACTTGTGAAATGGCAAATCTGTCTGCACGAGAAACTACTTTTACCTGAAACTCAGACTAGTCACTCTGTTTGTGAAAAAAGGAGATTCTCAGGAGTAGAAACCGGAAAGTTGAGAGTTAAGACTAATTTTTTATTTGTACTTGTGAACATGTGAATTGCATCAGTGATCAAGCATATATTATGATGCTATGTTTTGCTAATGTCTTGAAAATTACATTATTACCTGTGTTAACTAATGTTAATGAATTACACATTATTGTAAAGTGTTACCCACTAATGACATTTCCAACAAGAAACTGACTTGAGCATTTGCAGGTTCATGCTGATGGGTCACAAGAATGATGTTCCATTGTTAATATGTAAGTGTTCATTAAACATTTTGATTATTCCATATTAATCATGCTTATTTTAGACAATAATAATAATAATTATTATTATTATTATAAAACACTAGTCAAAACCACAGTCAGATAATATCAAACTGTTAAAGAGATATTTCATAGAGTTTTGTTTTCATGATCAGGAAGTATCAGTCATTCCAAAGTTAAGTCTTAACAACATGTTTATCTGGTTTTGCTAATGTTCATTTTTGTATTTTTTATTATGATGTCTCAGGGTTTGCGGCACACATAGTTTCTGTTTTCTGGTTTACTAGTGGTGAAGTAACATTAAATTGGCTGTGGCTAATTTAAATCAATGCAAATAGATTTCTAAAACAAATTGGTAATTAAGTTGTTCTGTCAGTCAATTCTTTGTCAAGTGTCTGAATTGCTGCAGTTTATGTGCATGTAACTGGAATTCAAAAATAAATGTTGAAAGTATTTTCTATCAAAAGCTATCAAAGTTTATCGTTTTTTTTTTTTTTTTTTTTTTTTTTTTTTTTTTAAATGCAATATTTTATTGTCAGGGCTTTCTGACAGTTCTGCCTGTCTCGTCTTTGTTTGTGTTGTGTTTGAGCACATGGCTATAAAAACACGAAGCGGTTAGGACCACCCCAAATCACAGTAAAAATAACCCAGTATAGCACAGAAATAGTTTTTTTTTTTTTTTTTTTCAATGGAGTTTTATTTGGTGTTTTTATTTATATCTGAGTTTATTAAACAACCATTCATGATGTAATTTCTTCCCTTTTCGTGTGTAGTAGCTGTGTAGGCTATTTCCACAGAAGCAGCTAAAAAGCCATAAGAAAGAGATATTTCAACGGCTTATTTCTGCGCTTGTTCCTAATTTTAAAAAAGCGAAAGTGAAAGTGTTTCTTAGGCCCTGTCCACAGGGAGACGCGTTTAGCTGTAGGGTAATAGGGGAAAATGCACCCCTACCGTTTTTCCCAAAACATCCACAAGATAAAGTCAAAATCAATTTTTAGTAACTATGGACTACATTGACAAGAGTGATGTAGAAGTATTCACTATGAAGCTTACACTGGTGATGTACCGGAGAGAAACAGATTTCACAGTAAATTATCTCATTTTCAGGGGAAAGAAACCCAGTTTTAAAGCTTGCTGTTTTGTAGAGCATTACAGTTATATATGATATAAGAACAGTATGGCTTGTAGATAGGGAGTACGTGTTATTTAATAAAAATATAGTTATATTTTCAGAATGACAAATTTTTTCTCAAACATAGTCAGCGGGGTAAAACGCTATTTAGCTGGGCAATTACTGTAGTTGTTCTGTTATGAACATAAAATCCTTTAATGCATCAAATGTATTTTAACTAGTTGGTTGAATACAAATATTTGAACTTTATATTTAAAAATTACCTCAAATTAATCAGGTAGCTAGCTTAGCTAGCCAGCCAACAGCAGCTAACAAATTTTACATTTTTCAAACAGGCTAAATTTTGTAATTCAGAATGATTTGATTATATTCTTTTTTTTAATTTCAAGTCAAAACTGACTGTACTCTGATTTTGCTGTAAAGCAAATTGCTTTGCTATACTGGGGAGCATTTGACCCCACCTATGGGGCAAAACGCCCCCTTGGTACAAATTTATTTTTTGTTAAAAATCTAGTAACATGAAAACTCTGGACATTTTTCATTCTTGTCACTAAAACTACGATAATTTTTCTGAACACATTTAACTTTTATTTCACAGAAAAACAAAATTACACACCACTCTACCCTATACATCAAGGTTTTGTATCGTACTATCAGCGTTTCGTCCAGACGGATCCGGTGTTTTGGAAGCATGAAATCTGAAAACGTCACCTTGCGTTTTCGTGTGTACAGCCAATCCGTATATTTTGTGAAACGATGATGCCATCACCCCACGTCTCGACCCTGGACAGACACCGTTAAGTCACGTAACAGCAGCAGCAACAACAACAAAGGCAGAATACATGATTGTGTTTGTGCTGCAGAAGCTACTGAGTCTATTAGCTTTACTAACTTTACTAGCTTTTATTGTTGTTGTGTTGGGTTTGTATACAAATAAGTCTATCTATGTGGCAGAATTGCAGCACCACATACTGGACTGGCATGCTACTACATCGTTTTGAGTTGGTAGTTTCTTGTGTACGCAGGTATTTCTTTAGACGACGCCGTGTTTACGAAAGAACGAGGAAAAAAAAAATCAGGCAGGGAAAGCTCTGTCTCCATGTGGACGGGGTGTTAGACAAGTCATTAAAAATCTGAAAGACCGCGGACAAAAACTCTTCAAGTTATAATTTTATCTGTTTCCATTATGGACATTACTTTGTATATCAATATTTCTGATGGTCGTTGATGGTACGTATTATCACTTTACGTAGATACGCTAAAATTGTTTTGATGTTGTTGTTTTTTTAAAACGCAATTAATTTCTTTAATTCTCCAAAGGATTCACTGTGCGCGGTCCCTCTGGTCCTCTGGTTGCTCCTTTGGGATCTTCAGTGGTTTTGCCCTGTTATGTTGATGAACTTTTACTAATCGAGGATCTGGAGGTTGAATGGAGACGAACATACTCAGGGTCTCTGGTTCATCTGTATCGAGATGGTAAGAGTCGAGCGGAGGCTTAGCAGCAGGATTATCATGATAGAGCTCATTTCTTTACTGATCAGATTCAACATGGAAACTTCTCCCTCCGTCTGGACAATCTCACTGCTGAAGATGAGGGACGATACACATGTAAAGTTTACAGTTTACATGATTCTGGAGAAACTGTGGTTCAATTAAGACATGTTGGTGAGTGAGAGACACTTGAATTCTAGAGAACATTTTATTGAAATTATGGAATTTAAATATTATTTTAAATTGTATGTATTTTTAAGTGCAAAGCCAACCATGTTAGCAAAGGCTATTGTAACTAACTCTGCCCACATATATTTTTTTACAAAATAATATTACTTTTATTGACTTTTTTTTAAATAGCATCTATTGCTATATATTGATAGCAATAGCAAGATGCTATTTTTGCTATTTATATACTCAGGGGAAACACAGTGTATCTACCTTTTTGTATTTAGTGTAAGTATATCTTACAAAAAATCATAACTGTAGGATTTTCTTAAGATAATGAATGGTTTTAATTGAAAATTCTTCATAATTATTCCTCTATAAGAAATAATAACTAATTGGTAAATTGTTTCAGTGCTGTTGTAAATTTTATACCTGATGTTTATTTCCCAGGTTTTTCTTTGCACATAATAGTGTTGGTTTTCTGTTTTGCTGCTGGATTTGGAGCTGTACTTCTGCTTTGCTGTCTGATCCACTGCAGATCAAAAAACACAGGTGTGCTTGAAAGGGAATAGACTGATCGGTAAGCCCCTCCCCTCGAATGCAGATGAGCCAATAGCAGTTGAGTATCAGTTGCACGGGGAGCGGAACTCAAACATCTTTAGGGGTGCTTCTCATTTCTTATTTGTGCATCCTCGTTTCCTTTCCTCGTGTCTTAGCTCCACCTCCCTTAGGACATCAGGGAAGGATGCAAGGAAAGGAAATGAGAACGGAGAAATCAAAGGATGAACATTGGAATATTCTTGACCGCTCAAGCATCACTTCAAAGCATCATCAGCTGCGCGAAAGGGATCTGCTCATATGTTGTTAAAGTTCGTTATTTAAAGCATTCATAATAAATATCAATAAAGCAAGATGACCTGTTGAAATATATGACATGTATGGTTTATTTAAACTGCAAAGGTAAAATATAAATGTAAATTATTATGACAGATGTGAAGGGGGAGGAGAATTAACATGTGCGACAGGTTTTTCACCAAAAAAGACTTCCGCATAGGATACACCAGTGTATCCTCGCTCATAGCTCCTCTGGAAGCCTCCCAATTCCTTGATCTTTGCCTCCTCATGGTGCAATTAGAGAATTGAGATGTCCTACAAGATGCCTGAGTTTGATCTGTTTCAGGGTCATAGGATGGAGGACGGGGGAGCGAGGAAACGAGGAGGGATATTGAGAAGCACCCTAGGTTTCAGTGCCACAGAGAAACATTGGAAGATCTGAAGCTCTCATCAGTTTGATGGTGTTTATGCTACAAAAATGGAAAAACGATGTTCCTAGGGTACTTGTAACACTAATTACATTTATCCTAAGTGGATAGGCAATGTAATTTATTTTATTCCATTTCCTAAACTCAACCAAAGCAAAATTTTACATTTTTATTTGAATATCTTTTAAATATCCCTCCATGGCATATTTAAGTCCCACTTGAAGGTCCTTCTGTGTCCCAAATTTATCAGAAACATCTTGGGACAAGTTTTTCACACTGGCAGCTGTCATTGTAGGACAGTGAGCGACAGGGTGGGGCTTACCGATAGGTCAGTTGTTCTTACTACTTCTGATTTAACACTGTATGTATCACTGCAAGAATTTTGTTCGTTTATATTCTGCATCTTTTGTCTAGTCACCAGCAGAACGATCTGGATTCTTCAGGTTTCTCTGGTCGTTTGTCCAAACATCTGTATGTTCTTTGCCTTCATCATCTGGGGTCTTGTTGAAGGTGAGTTTAGTAGTTTAGTGGTTGTAGTTATATTTGTAAATATATATAAAGCATAATGTTATGGTGGCAGTTTATTAGTCTTGTTATGATGTTGTATAGATAGCATGTTGGGTTTTTTTCATCCCTAAGTCAAGGCCACCATGTTAAAATGTTAATGTGTTATAATTCTTTTCCAGGATTCATCTGTGAGACCATTGTTGTGCTCTTTATATTCTGAGGCCTGTTATGTTGATTTGGGCCTTGCCCTATTTAAAATATTTTCAAGGTATGTTTTAGCTTTAAAAAAAGCACTTTTCGGTAACTGCATATTTATTACAACATAAACGTGTCGTAAAAATCGTATTAACAATTAATGTCATTGCAGTTTGCCATTGAATTCAACCTAGCTCTGAATATTTTTGAATATATTTATGACCTTTTTTTATACAGTAGATGTGTCATTTTTAATGCCAAAGTTATACTTTATGTTGCTTCTGTCTATTTGTCTTATATAGTACTATAATTGTTTTTATCATTATGATGGAGCTTTATATTTAGAGCAGAGTTTTTTTTGTTACCTCAATTGGACATTTTGTAAAATCTGTATTTCTTTAACAAAAAGCTAAAGTGCTAGACATTGTACTAAACAACAACTTCTTGTGAATCATCCCTTTTTTAGGGGTGAAGTAGACTATGTCAGAAATGTATTTTTTACATAATATGTTCCTTCAAAACAAAACAGGAAATTATGGAGGGTAACTTCCAATTTAAGCATTAAACTGAACATTTTAAACTAAACATGCAACTAGTCAGGTGGCAGAGACAGGTAGTTTTACGAGGTGGGTAGTTTATGAGGTGGTGTATCATTTGTACTCTCAGTGAAATTTAACCCAGAAGTGGGTTACAAAGAACTACCCAACACTTTGGAAATAACCCAACAAAATGACCCAACAGGGTCATTCCAACATCTGGGTAAAAAATAACCCAGCACATTTTAGAGTGCAAGTACTAGTACTTATTAATTAGCTACTAAGGCAAGGCAAGTTTATTTATATAGCACATTTCATACACAAAGTTAATTCATAGTGCTTTACATAAAAGGACGTAGAATAATCATAAAAACAATAATAAAAACAAAAATCACAAAAAAGGAAGTAGAATAATCATAAAAACAATAATCACAACAATTAAACAAAAAATGTAAAAACTTTTAAAATGATTTAAAAAATTGATTTAAAATAAATTTAAGACAGTTAAAAATAGAAAAGGATTATACATAGTGCAGTCAGTTTGGACGTAGCACAGTGCTCATTCAGTAAATGCACAGCTAAACAGATGAGTTTTGAGTCTAGATTTAAATGTAGCTAATGTTTTAGCACATTTGATCTCTTCTGGAAGCTGATTCCAACTGCAGGCAGCATAATAGCTAAAAGTGGATTCCCCTTGTTTTGTGTGAACCCTTGGCATTTCTAACTGACTCGATCCTTATGATCTGAGTGGTCTGTTAGGTTTATATTCAGTGAGCATATTTACTAGTGGTTATTCTTTAGGTACAAGTACTTTATTTATTAGATATTAGTACCTATTAAAGAAGTTGTGGCAGAGACAGGTCAGGTGAGACAGGACAAGTCAGAGTTCAGGTGAGCTGATTACCAGGTAAGAGTAAAGGGCTTAATATCAGGGCAGGACTAACAAACAGTGTCATTTTGTCCAAGTGCATTATTGCTTTACAAAGTATTAATCTGATGTTTTTCAACTTCTTTCTTTCTTTTTCTTTCTTTCTTTCTTTCTTTCTTTTTCTTCAGACAACCTTAAAACATGGATCAGATTTTCAAGTATAGCCGGCGAATATGCTGTTCTTACAGTTGTTGTTTATTCAGGTAGTTCCAAATTTTATAAGAGTCATATTCATTATTGTAATACTTATAGGTGTCATAATTTGAGTATTATTCAGTTTACAGTAATAAGGTTGTGTCCTTTTATAGGTTGGTGTTTATTATATCATGTAGTTCTGCTTGCTTTTCTCATTTAAATGTGTCCTCACTTTTCATGGCACTGAATTTTGTTTCTTTTCTTTTCTTTTTTTTTTTTTTTTAACTAAAACAAATAGCTTTATTTAATTAAAGAAATCCCAGCTTCAGATTTGTACATTTATTGCACAGTACATAATTTATCCTGTGTGACATTTAATTTTTGTATCAATTTCTCTGACAGTTATTTTAACAAATGCCTGGAGGAGCACACATGATGTGCTTAACATTGTTTCTGGAATATGCTTTGGGTTTGTTGTGCTGTACTGTCTCATCATGTGTGGAGGTAAGAGTTTCTTTATTAGTTTCTGTATTATTGTTGAGTGACAGGCTATATATATATATATATATATATATATATATATATATATATATATATATATATATATATATACAGTAGTCAACATTTGAAGTGGATCAAAAAAGTTCAAAGTTGTCCTAAGACAAGAACGGGCATTGTTTTGCTTTTAGGACATCTTTGATGAAAGGTATTGATCCACTTCAAATGTTGATATATAGCCTGTTCCAGCATTGAAAGAGTGTATGTTTCAGTGTTATATATGCAACGTTTTAAATAAAGAATTTGATATTTTGTAATAACTGTTTCAAATTGAATGTCAGTAGTACCTATGTAGGATAAAAATAAAATTAATTCTATATAGAACTGATAAAAATTGAATTAAATCTATATTCAAATAAATGAATTACAGTAGTGTACTGTACTACATGAATATAGTACCTTACTGTAAAACCGAAATACAGTTGGGTACTGTAAAACAGTGTTGCCAGTAAGTTACTGTAAGTTACACTTTGAAATGTCTAACGGTGCAGGAGACAAAATGGCCATTACCGATCCTGTTTGGCTATTCAGCAGTAGGTCACTATAACCCAGTAAGCTGGGTAGTTTATGAGGAGGTGCATCATTTCTACTGTAAATTTTACTGTAAATTTCATTTCTACAGTAAAATTTAACCCGGAAGTGGGTTACAAAGAACTACCCAACACTTTGGAAATAATCCAACAAAATGACCCAACAGGCAGAACCCAACAGTCCGGGTAAAAAATAACCCAGCACAATTTAGAGTGAAAGTACTAGTACTTATTTATTAGCTACTAGTGCGTATTCTTTAGGTACTAGCACTTCATTCATTAGATATTAGTAACACAAATTTACAGATAATTTACTCACCCTCTTCATCATCCAAGATGTTCATGTCTTTCTTTTTTTCAGTCGTAAAGAAATTATGTTTTTGGAGGAAAAAAAAATCAGGATTTCTCTTCATATAATTGATTTCTATGGTGCCCCCAAGATTGAACTTCCAAAATGTAGTTTAAATGCAGCTTCAAAGGGCTCTAAACGATCCCAGCCAAGGAAGAATGGCCTTATCTAGATAAACGATTGGTTATTTAAAAAAAAAAAAGAGACATTTTTTATACTTTTTAACCTCAAATGCTCGTATTGTCTAGCTCTGTGTGAACTCAAAATCGTCCTACATTGCTGCAGAAGTACCGACCCAGTGTTTATAAAGTGAACATGAAAAAGACCAAACACCCTTTGGAATTTTGCAATTTTAAAGTTGGAAGAGAAAATGAGATGGGAGTTTTTTCACCTACCCTAACTGTCATGAACCGGAATTCTTCCATCTTCCTTGGCTGGGATTGTTTAGAGCCCTTTGAAGCTGCATTTAAACTGCATTTTGAAAAGTTTAAACTCAGGGGCACCATAGAAGTCCACTATATGGAGAGAAATCTGTAAATTTTTGTTAAATAGATACTAGTGGTTTTCTTACACTATAATACTTTGATTATTCGTCTGTGTCTCGTAATTTTTAATGAGACTGCATGTCCTTGAGAAAACACCTTGCTTAATTATTTACAACAACGTGTTGATTGTCTATGACAGATGCTTCAAACTGAGACTAAACTAATTTGGGCTGAAAAACTAAACTAAGCTGAGCTTAAATTACTTAAATGTTTATAGCATCATGATATTACCACACCAGTAATAGGCCATTGTCTACGTTTACTGACTGTTATCACCAATACTAGTGAGAGTAAAAAAGTATGTCTTCATGTTATTGCTGTTGTTATAATTGCAAGTGATTTTTTTTTTTTTTTTTAGGCTTTAGGAACACAACAGTTAAGAGGACCTGTGCATTTCTTGTGTCTGCTTCACAATCATTACAACTGTGGTTCTCATTCTTTTTTTTCAATGCTTCTCAGTCAAGGTAAGTGGCACATTTGATGTAATTAAACTGATTAAAAATAATGATGTATATTAACACAAGTATCTCTGACATGGAAGTCATAACACTTGTTTTATGTTCTTATTTTTTATTTTATTTATTTATTTTGATTGATAATTTGACTTTAATTGTTCATTTACCAAATTTCACCTTTATAAAAAGTGATTATAGAACAGAAATGCCCAAAACTTTCAAGGTCTAAAGAAAACTTTTTTGACAGCCATGGGCCAAAAGTAAATGTTGCATTAAATATAACAATTTTACATAACAATTTCATTTGTTTTTAAATCAAATCACCTCTTCAGTTTAATGCAAAGCAAAAATAATAATAGTAATAAAAAAATAAAATAAATAAAAATGTTCAAACTATATCAAAGATCAAATCAAATTTCTTCACAGGCCCTGATTTGGGTATCTTTGTTATACAGTGGAATGTTGACATGAATGTGGTGACTGAAATAATACTGATTTAAAAATTCCAAAATTTATATTGAAGTACTGAGCAATCTGATGTTTTAATCGCATAAAGTATTATGAATTATTTTGTTTTAAAGGAAAGTAACCTTTCTCTTTTTAGCTTTTAAATATTTGCCATGGATTCAAGTAATACTACAACCACTACAATCAGTAATACTGTTGTTTGTACCTTTGAAACACAAATATAAGTATACATTGACATACATTCTGATCATTAGGTAGCCAGTGCAGAGACAGTAAAATTGGGATAATATGATCATATTTTCTTGACCTGGTAAGGACTCTAGCAGCTGCATTTTGGACTATCTGTAGCTTGTTTTTTTGAAGATGCAGGACAACCACCTTGTAGTGCATTACAATAGTCCAGTCTAGAGGTCATGAATGTATGAACTAGCTTTTCTGCATCAGAAACCAGTAACATGTTTCATAGATTGGCATTGTTTCTAAGATGGAAGAACGCTGTTTTTGTAACATGAGAAATGTGATTTTCAAAAGACAAGTTGCTGTCTAATATAACACCCAGACTTTTGACTGTAGTGGAAGTAACTGTACATTTGTCTAGTTGTAGATTGTAAGCCAAGAGATTCTGTGTATTGTTTTTTGGTCCAATAAGTAATATCTCTGTCTAATAATATTACCAAGGGGCTGCATGTATATTGAAAATAGCAGAGGACCTAGGACCTTGTGGCAGTCCATACTTTACTGGTGATAATTGAGATGACTCCCCTTTTAAATAAACAAAGTGGTAGCGATCGGACAGGTAGGATCTAAACCATCTTAAAGCCTGCCCTTGGATACTCACATAATTTTGTAGTCGATCTCTTAGTATGTCATGATCTATAGTGGGGCGACTGCCTATAAACCGAACACACCTGACTATTACAGACGACTCCCTGTAATCAAACACACCTGATCGGAAGCATCAGCTCGTTGGCCCAAGGCCTCAGATGAGCGTGTCGGAGGGGAGACCCCAAGAACGCTTCGTTCTGCTTTTAGTCAGGACAAAAAAGGGGAGGCGCACCGTTCCTGGAGACACTGCAATACCAGGCCGATGCGTGGAGTGGACAGAGCAAGCCCCGGCTCCAGCTCCGAGATCCAAAAATCAAGTAAAACTAGCAATGAGATACAGCCTTGGTCTGATGCAAGAAGCAAGTCATTAGTGATTTTAACAAGTGCAGTTTCTGTGCTGCGATGGGGCATGAAATTCTTCATAGATATCATTTTTTTTGCAAGAAGGAGCACAGAATGCAGCTCGAACGTGTCACCTGCACTCAAAGGTAGACACAAATTCACCATTATATAGCAAGTAACAGTGAGCAAACAATGGTAATGTGTGTAAATAATGCAAACAAGATTAGCGGCAACCACGCTGGTGCTGCTAACGGGCTATAAGCTGGCGGACTCTGGAAATCAAAACAAAACTAGTGATAGCAAGGCAATCCGGTTGCTTTAGTTGTAAAATACATCAGGGGGTATATTCACATGTTTATAAGTATGAAAATGATGGTGTATAAAATTGATTTTAGATTGAAAAATAGACAATAACTTGACGGAGCTCAAACTCTAAGCATGCGGCAGCAATGACCAATGCAGGGTCTCAAGAAGCATCAGACTGAGTTAAAACCAATCGGCCTACACCATCTTGAGTTTCATGAAGAAACTTTGAATATATGCATCATTTATGTAATACTGTAATACAAGGTGTCAAAAAGGCCATACTAGATTTACCTATGGGTGTTTATTGAAGGGTGAAGAAGCTCCAGAATGTTAAGATTGTTGCACCAACCTGTCTATGTGTTATGTGTTTTATTCTGCCCATTTTTTTTTTTTTTTTTAATGTTTTGAGACAATGACCTGTATCATGACAAGATAGACCCAGAGAAATGTGATTTTTCTAAAATGTTTTTATTATATTCTATTTATTGTATTATATAATATTATATTATTAAATGTTTAATCTGTATTTGCCATGTAATAGCCAGGGAAGCTGATATGGCAATAAATACATCCAGTGATTTTCAGGTTTATTATGTAAAGTGTGAAAGTTTAATAAATGTACTGTAGATCATCTTTTTGTTCACAGACTACAGAAGATGAATAAAACTTACAATAATGTTCCTAGATGTGATTTTAGCGATCTATGTTCATCTATGTGCATTGCAATCTGAGAAAGGTACGGCACTTAAATTTTTAATTATGAAGCCATTTTATAATTTCTTTTGAAATAAACTCATATATTCAGGGTATCTCTGTGATCCACTGAGTAGTTGGAATTTAAAACTATTAGCCCACGTAATAACTAGCTTAGTAATTGGATACTTTTAGACTTTAAAATTATTTATTTATTTATTTATTTTTTCATTTTCTTTATTTAATTTAACAGATTTTTTTGAATGGACATGTGTTATTTTATTTCTACAAGTTCTAAGATTGATGGTGTACTTTGAAGACAGTGTGCAAGGTATTACTCTTACTGTAATTATAAATGAGCATAAAATAGAAGTGACATACTTGTTGTCTTACAACATTCCAACAGCAGTGTTAGTAAAAGATATATGCATCAAACTTCTGTTTACAATAAAAATTAAAAGATTTAATTGTGATATCATATTACAATATTCAAAAATGACAAACCAAATGATGATGATAATTGCTCAATCTTTTGACACTTTAGTTGACAAATTTCAATTATGTTTACAACAAATTCAGGAGTGCAGAGGAAACTGCAGACTGAGACAAGCCAACAAGGATCAAATCCAAGTTAAAACCTTTTTAAATCAATCCATAATTTAAATAGAATATACACTTTTTTGGGGGTTTAATTTATGCAAAATATAAATAATAATTATAGTATTTCTGTGGTATTTTGTAAGCTTAGAAAATATATCTTCTTATGTATAACTATTGATCAGTGATAACAATAGTCACATGATGAAGTGAATTACAGCAAATGTATTTGTTCTTTAATGTTTTCTTGTGTGTTTTTGTGCATTATAGTGGATGTCTGTAATGTAATGATGTACATGTTTGGAGCAGTCGGTCTTGTTTTGTTGAACTCTGTTACACTGACAGCAGAACTGATCCTGAAAGCACGTGAGTGAATATAATCACACAGTTTTATATAACAGCAAAAATGCAAAGCAGTATCTAGAGGGTCTGGAGCTGTATATACAAATATACATTTTTTTTTTCTTTTTTTTAATACTAAACATTAGTATTTTTGAAGTATAAACTTTACCATTGTCCATATCTTCATTCTTCATTTAATTATTAGGAAATGGGAAGCGTTCAGTCAAGGATCTGAGAGTGCTTGTCTTTACATTTGAAGGTGTTTTTGCTTTATATTGGTTGGTTCTACAAATGCATGCTTTCTGTAAGTATCTCAAATTAAATCAATCTGACTGTTTAATGTCCCTGCAGTTAAAACTATAAATAACAACATCCAGTAATGCTCATTAATGCTTGTGTGCATGAGGTTTAGGTTATAGTAGCAGACACTGGTCAAATCAAAGTCAAAACGTTAGTCCAGTCTGATACATCAATCCAGATACATAAGAGTACTTCATAAATAGAGTAAATACAGAAAAGACAAGTAAAGTAGAATTCTCTGAATTGAAGTTTAGGAAGATACAAGTAGTAATGAAAAAGTATTGAACAGTTTGCGATTTCCAAAGTGTGTGCAAGTTCTTTGAAAGACCTTTTAGGCGAGAGTGCCTCAACTCGGCCAGATCTCCAGGAATTTACCGCTGGCTCTGATGTCTCTGTAGTGGTTAAACATGAGATGTAATTCGTTTTGGGTAAGCCTGTCGGACATTGACTTATTGTGATATGAGATTGATCTGCATGAATGCTGTATCAGATGCAGATAATCATGATCGCTCAGTCAATCTCTCAATACAAAACATAACACACGGTTTGTTATACAGTAATACAATAAGCTTTCAATGAAGCAACTCAACGTTCATTCATTACTGCGTTCTGAAGTGACATTTTGGAATTCATAATGGAGGCTTGGGCTCAGCTGTTAAACTGTCAAACTGAGATTTGAGTCTGTCTGAAGGAAGTAGTTCTACACAACAGAGTGTTTGTAATGTATGTATTTACACACTCGGTCTGTCAATCTGTTGTATAAATGCATAAACGTGAGATACGACTGTATATCAGCACGCTGTAATTACCTATGGCCTAATCACAGCAGTCACTATATACAGCCATATCTCACATCTACGAGTGTGATATTGCTTATATATAATGTAGACAGCTGATATGTTCCTCAATATCTAGCATGCATAGCAGATGCAAACTGTGATTGAAATAAAGGAGGTTTGAAATGAGACACAAACATTTACCTACTCCATAAAGAGTCTGATTTACTTTACTTTCTGATTTTGCTCGATTGACCTTCTTAACAACTTTCTTCCTCTAATGTCTGCTGTCACAAAGGGAAGAAAGCTACTGAGTGAGTTCAGAATTTGATTCAACACAAACTCTAATTTTGGGAATACAACTATATATCTATCAACATTAATTGTGTAATTGTTTTTAAATTTGTTATCTATTGCAGATCTAAACAACAAAAACGTCATCATAATGTAATAATATATGTAATAATATACATGATGTATTGGCTTTTCTGAAGTCTAAGCTTTTACATCTTCACATAGAGTACAGATGTGTAGTTGCCATAATAATGTCTTGTTTTAAACACAGAACACATCAGAGACTCATGAAATGGAAGATCTGTCTGCACCTGATACTGCTGTTTCACAGAGACAGTAATGAAAAACAGACTCATCTGCATTTTTCCTTTGATCTGTCTGCTAAAGTTGATGTTCACAGGAGTAAAAACCAACAAACTAAGAATGAAGACTAGTTCTGTGTTCATAAAGCAGACGGAATGGTAAATTTCTGTGGCAAATACTTCATTTTATGTTGGTTGCTAAATCATTTTCAAAAAAAAAATATTGAAAATGATTTGAGAATTATTTTGTGGATGTTTATATTAACAGTTCCTTATTATCAAACACATTTTTTTTTTTTTTATATTCATATTCATATGTTGGTACCGCTGTTACATTCATTAATTTATTCAACTTTCAACCACTGAATATTTCTTAGTTAAAGTGCCCCTATTATGGATTATGAAAGGTTCATATTTTGGTTTTGGGAGTCCCCATCAACAGGTTGACATGCATGCAAGGTTAAAAAAAACAAAAAAAAACAAAAACACTTTCATTGTCTTATAATATGCATTTTATTTTACCTTACTTGCTCAACGACTCCCAAACAATTTGCTCAACGATTCATTTTTCCAAACCCCGCCTTTGCGTGACGCTAATCTGCAGTGATTGGTCCGATGACCCAGTCTGTTGTCTACTGCGTGCAGTGCATGTGGGAAACGGAACACCCATCGCCATTACTGGATTACGGTAATAATCAAAGCTATTCCCTCTGGGCTTATTAATTTAATGTGCAGCCACCCAACTTATTATAAAGTTGACAATAAAGATTGTAATTTCTTTATAAATGGTAAAAATGTATTTGATAAAGAAAATGTACTAACAAAGATATAAGCAAGTTTTTAATAATAAATAAAAAGAAGTTATGCCAAGAGGATTTTTTTTTTTTTGGAATTCCATCCATAAGGTATGTTAATTGGAGAAAAACATGGCTGCTTCCTTACAAGTTTTGTATTTCAAATAAGGTAAGAGAAATTCACCCGAAGATTTACACAAAATATATCCAACCAATATGTTCCTCTCTAATTTTGTGGATATTGGGAAAGAATGTTCTTTTTGTAACAGTTTTGATGGATGTTTTTTTTTGTAATAATGTTGTTTACATGTTCTTTAATAAACAAACAAAAAATGACTGGATTACGGCTTACTAAATGTTGAAGATTTTATACAGTGTATGAACAGACAACGCGGTTTCAATTTTACCTTATCAGTTCAAGCCTGAGTCCGACGAGGAAGGGTCCAGAGTTGCTGATGAACCTGAAAGTCAATCGCAAACACGACTGGAGCAGGACCTTTCTCGATGGTGAGTGTCAATATTGTTTATGGCACTTTGACGAATACGCGTAACAGTATAACTACTTGATGAATTTATTTAGGTGCACATGTGGGAACTGTATCAAAATGCCAAGCCAGGCTGAAAATCTTTGCTGCAAACAAGTACGACAGGTTTACCCTCACAGCTCAGCACAGCGCTCTTCTCGACATGATGCTATCCACAGGAATCCGCTACAGTATTTGAGGGAGGGGGTTCAAGGTTTCCCGGGTCTGCACGTGCAAGTGGGCGGGCAATATGCTAATGTTTCATGTCGACACGTTGTTGTTGAAGCGTGTTTTGTAAATGTTTATGTTGTGATTGCATCTGTGATCAGGCATCAGCTTTTATGCAATTTTTATGTATATGATGACTCATTTTCTGTCTGGGTCATGTTTGTGTCTTATTCTGATTATATCTCACTGTATAGTCAACATTTTATTTTGTTTAGCTACTGGGGTGAAGTAAAATCAAATTCTATACAAATGTTTAATGAGTGCAATTAACTGGGAATTTATTTTTGTTAAGTGTTTGTAAAGTGTTTGAATTGCTAGCTTGTTTGTGTAACTGCAGTTAGATAATAATACATTTTAAGAGTGCTTTTTGTAAAAGTCTTTAAGCTCAAAATCTTTCTTCTTGCATTGTGTAGATTTCATTAGTTTTCTGGTCAATTTCATGTGAGACCACAAAGAAAATTCTTACCAGGCTATAACTTTTTCTCTTATTTTGCTGGTTGCTAATTGTTAGAAGATTGCCTTTTAATTTTAGCACATTGATCTGTTGGGATCTTACAATAATTTACAATGCAGATACCTCATTCGCACTGACTTCAGGCATGACATATTATTAGCTATGTGCAAAAATACCCCAGTGCAAAAACACTTGATGGAACACTGACATTCCTGCCCCCTGTGGTGGTTGTGGCTAGAAGGGATACAGCTCCGACCGGAAACTACAATGAAATTAACTGTTCTGTGTTTTATACCCCAACCCTAAAACAGTATTATAGTTTTGTACAGTGTGACAAAAATAACGTTAGATTGATCTGCGCATGCCCAGTAGCCAGAGTTGTCTCCCCTCTAGCCTTAAAGGAGAAGTCCACTTCCAGAAAAACAATTTACATATAATGTACTCACCCCCTTGTCATCCAAGACGTTCATGTCTTTCTTTCTTCAGTCTAGACTTAATTTTTTTTTTTTCAGTTAAACATTTCAGCATTTTTCTCCATACAATGGACTGATATGGTGCCCAGATTTTGAACTTCCAAAATCTAGTTTAAATGCAGCTTCAAACGATCCCAAGTGCAGTTGTAAATGATCCCAGCCGAGTAAGAAGGGTCTTATCTAGCGTAACGATTGGTTATTTTAATAAAAAATAATACAATTTATATACTTTTTAATGCCAAACACTCGTCTTGTCTTATTCTGCCTGGACTGTTTTTTTTCCGGTTCATGACAGTTAGGGTATGATGTAGCGATTTAGTTCAAAAGGGAAAATGTATATAAAAAATTACAGTCTATTATGATTAATTACAATTATTTATATCAGCTGCCAGTAGTAACTGTAGCAGGATTAATTTTCCATCAACTAATCTGTTCGTCCAGCGAACATTCAGTATAATTTTTGTATCAACTCTAAGAAATAATATTTTCTTGGCCACAGAAAATAACTTTCTTAAAGTACTATTGCATTAGAGCATGTAGCTCGAATCAGAATTGTAAAGGGACATTAATTTACAAGGCAGAATCAGAATCAAACCTCATGTAATTTGTGCACAAGAGTTTTATTAATGAAGGACTAACACATAACCAATCTAAACAAACAAACATAAAATCACTCATACATGGAGGAAGGGCAAGTGAGAAGCAGCTAGAAAGAGACAAGAAAATGTAGCTATGAAAAGAGTCAGTTAACCACCTGAGTAAAACCATCAGTGCTGTCTACAGCTTATACTAAACCTCTGTTTTGTTTAGGTAAATGTATGATACTTGCATTGCCTTGGTCGATTAACAAGTGTCCGAATGCAGTCTCGGGTGAAAGTCTCGATGGTTTGGAGCAGTGGTGGTTTGGAATCACGATCACGTTCTTCCGGGTCCGAAGAGTGATGAACTCCAAAGATGTTCTGACTCGATGGTGACTGGGAGTTTCTTTCCACGTGAAAAGTGAAGAAGAACCGAGAGCTGAGAGGGACCCAGCTGAAATCCTATGATTTTTGGGGAATGGAAGGACAAGGCTGCAAGGCCTGGCACAACTTAGAGAAGTCCCGACGAGTTCTAGCTCATCCTCCTCATCCTCTTAGGTTCTAAAAGAACTCATGTGAGACGAGTGAAGAAAACAAAAAACGCGGAAGAGAGAAATGTCTGTTCGAGGACATTTGATGAAGATGAATTCCAGGGTTGAATGAAAATGTCTGGCTCTTTGTGTTTGAGCCACAGCTCTATATGTCGGGCCTAACGGGCACGGCCTGTGCCGGCTCAGGCTCCCCGTGGGTTCCTCCACACTGGCAGCAATCGGAAGATTTTGCTGAAGAGAGCGAAGAGAGAAGAGAGTGGGGGAAGAAGAGAGAGATGCATTTAAAGCCTCTGGAGACTGCGCCTCCAGGAGGTCCAAGAAACAATGGTAACTTTCACCTTTGGAGGGAAAGTTTACAGCTGATTCCAATTCTTTCATTTTCTCCGCTCTATTTCTACTGCTTGTTTTTGTTTCTTCTTTGCTAGTGTGTTTTGTCGTTTTGACTTTACGTTCTCTTAGTTGTCCCGGTCAGTTGTTATGTTTTGTTTTTTCTGTTTGCCCAGTTATTCCTCTTGATGCCTGATTTCTCTGCAGTCTTTGGCCTGCGGCTTATGGACTTAGAGCTCATCTTATTCTGACATGTGAGAATTATTGCTTCCTGTGAGGAGAGATTGTCTGCCTGGAATCTTATCTATGCTTGCTTTGGAGGACCGTTTTCAGTGCAAATCGGCTTCTGGATTATGACATATGCCTGCTTCTGTCTGTCCAAGCTAAAGCTGCATGGTGTGGTCACCTGGACTATGTGATTCTTGCTGGGACTTTGCTTTGATATTCCTTAATAAATCAATTTAATTTGCACTTTTGCATCTGAGTCCTTTATCCCAGGGAACCCTGACACCCTCAACTTCGAAATCGTCCTATATTGCTGTTTTACCTTTTTTGTTAAGGGTGTTTGATCTTCTTTGCATGTTCACTTTCCAAAGACTGGCTCTGAACTTCTGCAGCGCTGTAGGATTTTGATGATTTTGAAATTATTTTTAAAGTTGAGGGAGAAAATACGATTGGAGTTTTTCGACATACCCTAACTGTCTTGAACCAGAATACACAGAGAAAGACAAGGCGAGCATTTGACATTAAAAAGTATAGAAATTGTATAATATTTATGAAAATAACCGATTGTTTCGCTAGATAAGACCCTTCTTTAATTCAAATTTATTTGTATAGCGCTTTTCACGATAAATATCGTTGCAAAGCAACTTTACACCAAATTGACATTTTTACAATATATGTAGTAGTAGCTTGATGTACATATGGCAGAGATGTGTGGTAAAGATCAATTAATGACGTAATCAAACAGACAAAGAACACTATAAATTAGTAGCAGAATTTAGTAGTGCTGTATGTTGTTTCAGGGTTGGTATCATCTGAAGTCCTCTGAGGGGTTGGCATCATCTCTTCTTAAGTGTTCTGGATCCAGACTGGAGCTTGTGAATTCCTAGTTACCACGGGATGTCAATCCCATGGCAGAAACACAGAACAAATAGGAACATAATTAGCGTAGCTGCTGTTCAAACTAAGAAAAGAAAGATTTGTTATACCAGAGCTAAAAGATTAATAATGAACATTTGATCGGATATAACTGCAGGAAAAGTTTATGAGATGCATTATTTTAATGCTTGGCTAAAAAGATGTGTCTTTAATCTAGATTTAAACAGAGAGAGTGTGTCTGAACCCCGAACGTTATCCGGAAGGCTGTTCCAGAGTTTGGGAGCCAAATGTGAAAAAGCTCTGCCTCCTTTAGTGGACTTTGCTATCCTAGGTACTACCAACAGTCCAGAGTTTTGTGACCTTAGGAAGCATGATGGATTGTAGCGTGGTAGAAGACTAGTTAGGTACGCAGGAGCTAAACCATTAAGTGTCTTATAGATAAGAAGTAATTTTTTATAGCTGATGCGGAACCTAATAGGTAGCCAGTGCAGAGACTTTAAAATTGGGGTAATATGATCATATTTTCTTGACCTGGTAAGGACTCTAGCAGCTGCATTTTGGACTATCTGTAGCTTGTTTATTGAAGATGCAGGACAACCACCTAGTAGTGCATTACAATAGTCCAGTCTAGAGGTCATGAATGCGTGAACTAGCTTTTCTGCATCAGAAACAGGTAACATGTTTCGCAGCTTGGTAATGTTTCTAAGATGGAAGAATGCTGTTTTTGTAACATGAGAAATATGATTTTCAAAAGACAAGTTGCCGTCTAATATAACACCCAGACTTTTGACTGTAGTGGAAATAACAGTACATCCGTCTAGTTGTAAATTGTAAGTCAAAAGATTCTGTCTATTGTTTTTTGGTCCAATAAGTAATATCTCTGTCTTATCTGAATTTAATAGCAGAAAATTATTGGCGATCCAATCTTTTACATTTTTAACACACTCTGTTAACTTCGATAATTCAGAAGTTTCATCTGGTCTTGTTGAGATATATAGTTGAGTATCATCAGCGTAACAATGGAAACTAATCCCATGTTTTCTAATAATATTACCAAGGGGCAGCATGTATATTGAAAATAGTAGAGGACCTAGAACAGATCCTTGTGGCACTCCATACTTCACTGTATATATAACTGAGATGACTCCCCATTTAAATAAACAAAGTGGTAGCGATCGGACAAGTAGGATCTAAACCATCTTAAAGCCTGCCCTTGGATACCTGCATAATTTTGTAGTCGATCTATTAATATGTCATGATCTATAGTGTCGAACGCAGCACTAAGATCAAGTAAAACTAGCAATGAGATGCAGCCTTGGTCTGACGCAAGAAGCAAGTCATTAGTGATTTTAACAAGTGCAGTTTCTGTGCTGTGATGGGGCCTGAAACCTGACTGAAATTCTTCATAGATATTATTTTTTGCAAGAAAGAGCACAGTTGAGCAGATACAACTTTCTCTAAAATTTTAGATATAAATGGAAGATTAGAAATGGGTCTATAATTTGCCAGTTTACTAGGGTCTAGTTGTGGTTTCTTAATAAGAGGCTTAATAACCGCCAGCTTGAATGGTTTAGGGACGTGACCTAAAAATAACGATGAGTTGATAATATTGAGAAGCGGTTCTTCTGCCACAGGTAACAATTCTTTCAGTAGTTTAGTGGGTACGGGATCTAATAGGCATGTTGTTGGTTTAGACACAGTAATGAGTTTATTTAGCTCTTCCTGTCCTATAGCGGTAAAGTACTGCAGTTTTTCTTTGGGTGTGACGAAAGAAGTTGATATATTAGATGCAATATAATCTACATTGGTTATTGTATTTCTGATGTTATCTATTTTATCAGTGAAGAAGTTCATAAAGTCATTACTATTAAACTGTAAAGGAATATTTAGATCAGGTGGCGTCTGGTTATTTGTTAATCTAGCCACTGTGCTAAATAAAAACCTTGGATTGTTTTGGTTATTTTCTATGAGTTTGCGGATATGCTCAGTCCTAGCAGCTTTTAAAGCCTGTCTATATCTGGACATACTGTTTTTCCATGCAATTCTAAAAAATTCCAAGTTAGTTTTTCTCCATTTGCGCTCAAGATTGCGAGTTTCCTTCTTGAGAGAACGGGTATTACTATTGTACCATGGCGCAGTACGTTTTTCTCTAACTTTTTTCAATTTGATGGGGGCAATAGCTTCTAACGTATTGGAGAAGATGGTGCCCATATTGCTAGTCATTTTGTCTAAATCCTGTGTATTGACGGGTACACAGAGCAGTTGAGATAAATCAGGCAGGTTATTTGTAAATCTATCTTTAGTGGCTGGAACAATAGTTCTGCCAAGACGATAACGCGGAGCCATATAGTTAATATCAGTGATACGCAGCATGCACGATAGAAGGAAATGGTCAGAAACATCATCGCTTTGAGGTACGATGTCTATATCAGTAAGATCAATTCCATGCGATATAATTAAATCTAGCGTATGATTAAAACGATGAGTGGGCCCGACATTTTGCTTGACTCCAAAAGAGTTTATTAGGTCAGTAAACGCAAGTCCTAATGCATCATTTGTATTATCAACGTGAATGTTAAAATCTCCGACAATTAGCACTTTATCAAAATTAACCAATAGTTCTGAAAGGAATTCTGCAAATTCTTTTAGGAAATCTGTATATGGCCCTGGCGGTCTATACACAGTAGCTAAAACAAGAGATAGGAGAGATTTCTTTTGCATATCTGGGAGAGTAACATTAAGCAAAAATATTTCAAATGAATTAAACCTGTATCCTGTTTTCTGAGTAACTTTGAGAATATCACTATATATTGTTGCAACACCACCACCACGACCACTCTGACGGGGCTCATGCTTATATTAGTAGTTTGGTGGAGTAGACCCATTTAGACCAATATAATCATTAGGTTTTAGCCAGGTTTCAGTTAAGCAGAGTACATCAAAACTATTATCTGTGATCATTTCATTCACAATAACTGCTTTGGGTGCGAGTGATCTAATGTTTAGGAGCCCAAGCTTTAAAAATGGTTTCTGTTCGTGTATTTTGCTTTTTTCTGGTTTAATTACGATCAGATTTTTTCTAGATCCTGCGTTAAATTTATGTTTTGACCTCACTATTCGAGGAACAGACACAGTATTTATAGATTGGACATTGCGAGTACTATCATTTAAGCCTTCCGAACAAAAGCCATCGTAGCAATCATTTGAGAATGTACTTACTAGTCAAATGGAGCGTAGCGTCCTGGAGATGTTGTCCGACAGGAGTTCCGCTCCGACTCTGCTGGGGTGCAGGCCATCAGCACGGAAAAGCCTAGGACGTTCCCAGAAAAGATTCCAATTATTAACAAAGAGCAGTTTCTGTTCTTTGCACCATGTCAATAACCATTCATTTAGAGCAAGAAGTCTACTGAACCTTTCGTGCCCACGTCGATACGTGGGAAGCGGTCCTGACATGATGATTCTCGTCGCGGGCGACGTGCTTCGAACCGTCTCGATCAGGCTGCTGAAGTCCCTCTTCAGAACCTCCGTCTGCCGCAGTTTGATGTCGTTCACCCCCGCGTGCAGGTCGATCGCGCTGACGCTCTCGGCGTCCTTCAGGATTGCGGGTATCTGCGCAGACACATCGAGAACGCGAGCCCCAGGAAAACAGTGGGTGTGGACTTTACCTTTAACTAAAGTAGCACGAACGTACCGGACAATGGAGTCTCCGACGATCAAAGCGTCGTGTTCCATCTCGCGGAGGGGAGCGAAGTGGTTCCGGGTGGAGATCTCGAAGACCGGAGGCGGCGGAGGGGTAGAGGTCCTCGGCAGGGGCCTGGCTCGCGTCTTCCGCTGCTGCTGCACCCGGGGTCCATGGTGTCCCGGTGCCGGAGTGAAGGACACCTGGGAAGATCGCGTTCAGGGTGCACGGGACCTGTGCAGAGAAGCACACGGAGTGGAGGTGGTCAGAGTGTTAGTATCGCGCTGTATACTTAACCGGGAGGATTCCAGAGCGGCTCTCCGCTCTCTCAGCTCGGTCTGCCTCCCCAACAGCTCCTGAATCTGCTTCTCCACGGCCTCCAGCTCGAGCTGCAACGAGTACAGCTTGAATGTGTCCTCACCTGCACTCAAAGGTGGACACAAATTCGCCATTAAAGCAAGTAACAGTGAGTAAACAATGGTAATGTGTGTAAACAATGCAAGCAAGATTAGCGGCAACCACGCTGGTGCTGCTAACAAGCTATAAGCTAGCAACTCGGGAAATCAAAACAAAACTAGTGATAACAAAGCAATCCGGATGTTTTAGTTGTAAAATACAACAGGGGGTATATTCACACGTTATAACAAACGCAAATGGTGGTGTATAAAATTGATTTTAGATTGAAAAATAGACAATAAGAAATTAACTTGACGGAGCTCAAACTCTAAGCGTGCGACCGCAACAAACGGGAAGCTTCTTCCTCAGCTGGGATCATTTACAACTGCATTTGGGATTGTTTGAAGCCGCCTTTAAACTGCATTTTCAAAGTTCAAAATCAGGGCACCATATCAGTCCATTATATGGAGAAAAATTATACATTATATGTGAATCTTTGTTTTGGAAGTGGACTTCTCCTTTAACCCTCCGTGGTGTGACTGGTTCAGATAAAAGTTGCTGGTAAGTCTGACCCATTTTAAATCATTTAAAAAGAATACTTAGACATTTTCACACTGATATTTCTGCGTCTTTCTCACTGTTTATTTATAATTATATTTCTTGTACTTCTGCACTGCTGTCTGATCTACTGCACATTAAATGAAGCTTTTTTTAAAAGATTTAAAATTGACATGGTGAACAAGGACAGGCCGTGGATCAATTTTGAGATTTTTTTATGTAATTGTGACAGGTCTATACCAAGCATACAATGTGCACACTTTGTTTTGGTAATTTGTCTCCTATTCTTTAGTAAGTTAGTGTTCATTACCCACATATGTTCAGTTTGTCCTGTTGTGCTCTGCTAAGGTCTACAATTTTGATGTCTTCATGTTATAATTTTGAAAAGGAAATAAAAAAAAAGTTTGGAGTTTAGGTAACCTCTTGAATCCTCCTGTTTCTGAGCTCTGTTGTAAGTTATCAGGTTTAATGTGTGTGCAATAAACCAAAAGGCAGAAGATGATGAAAAAGAGTTCAATATATTTTAATTATCCAAATAAAAAGGCAAAATCCACACATACACAGTAGCACAAACTAAGTACAAGGAAGGTAACAATATACTTGATTAAAGGCAGGTGAAACAAATCCAATTAAGATACAAGAGGAGAAAACTAGGTCACAAGACACAGACACAACAAAACTGTGACAGATCATCCACCCCTCTGGCCGTCCACAAGGCACATCCTCTGTCCTCGTACCAACAAAAATCCTATTGTGGAAGAAAGGAGCGGGCAGAGAGAAGATAGGAGACTGTGAAGGGATAGACCATGGAGCAGGCAGGACGAAGGAGATGATGATGGAGGAAGGAGCCAGTGAGGAGCCAGGAGTGTGTTGAGATGGATAATGGGCCAGAGCATGAGGAGACAGCTGGTGGACCACCAGAGCCCAACCAAGAGGAAGGCCCACAGAGGGAGGAGCGATGGAGGAAACATGGACAGAGGATCCAGGGGTCTGAGCTCCTGCGACGATGCTGCCATGGTTGGTGACCCAGATGGAGCCGAGCAGACGCAGAGTCTGGGTGACCCTGAAAATCCGGAGTGCCGAGGCGAAGCAGCAGGATCTGGAGGCAGGGATCCAGAAGGCCACGGTGGAACTTGAGCGACTAAGGACGGAAGTGGTTGACGACTGTCCCAGGTGGAGCCGCCATTGGTCACAGCGGGCTCTGGCTCCGCATCTGTGGTGGGTTCAGGCTTTAGCTCTGTTTCGCTGGGTGAAGGCTGACTGGGCTCTGGTTTGGAAGTGAAACAAATCCAATTAAGACACATGAGGAGAAAACTAGGTCACAAGACACATACATAAAACTGTGACAATTCTGACTTTTTTCAAGTTTACATTCCACAATTCTGACATTTTTTTCCCCAGAGTTGTGTGATACAAACATGCAATTCTGTCTTGTTTTTCTCTAAATTATGAGATATAAACTCGCAATTATGAGTAATAATATCAGAATTACTTTTTTTTTTTTTTTATTCAGTGGCAGAAAGGGGCTTCCATATATAATGTTTTAATAACAAGGTTCGGGAGGAGCACAATCAGATAATCAACCAATTCGGCACAGATTTAACTTATCTAGCTGATCATCCGAACTAGTACAAATCATATGCACACAGCCGACATGCCTCTGTCATTCGCTGGTTTTCCGGCATCCCTCCTCCACCCCAACTCCTTACTCTTAATCTATTCTCATCCCATACTTGGGATAGGGGGAGTTATCTGGTTTTGGGCCATAATCCGGGCTCGGAACCCTCCCCTAGGGTTCACCAAAATATGCTTACTATTTGCTCAACCAGATTAAATGTAAGGGTGAACTCAATGTAATATTAAACCGTTCGGTACGACATCCTCGGTTCAATATGCACTTGTGAATTGCGTTTTTTTTTTTCTTTTCAGTTTTGCATTTAAATAATTTCCTTGTTTTATTTGTCTCGAAATTTGGGCGAGAGGGCGCCCTCTGGTGTCTAGTATGAATGAAACCCATCCTATTTTGTGTAAAAATCAGAACCAAACTGAACCGAAAACTGTGCTTAAAAACCGAGGTACGTACTAAACCATGGACTAACTGTGTTATTGCATCCCTAGCCGGAAGCAAGCTTGGGCTACCAAAATTACCCAAATTGGGTTGTTTTAGCCCAGTTTTTTTGAAGTGCCATGTTTTCACTCTCTATATATACACTGTAAAAAACAATTTGCTGAGTCAACTTAAAATAATTTGTAACCTGGCTGCCTTAAAATGTTAAGTTCGGTCAACTCAAAAAAGGTTTATTCAACTTAAAATGTTAAATTATACTACGTGACAACTTAGATATTTGATTTGAATCAACTTAAAATTTTAAGGCAGCTGGGTTACTTACCCATCTGTTAAGTTTAGCAAACACAAATATCTAAGTACATATCTAATCTTAGAACAACTTAACATTTCAGGTTGACTAAGCTTATTTTAGTTGACTGAACTTAAAATTTTAAGGCAGCAGGGTAACAAATTATTTTAAGCTGACTCAACAAATGTTTTTTTTTTTTTTTTTCAGTGTAGTGGTACATTTATTATGGTTGTTTATAGTCAAGAGCTTGTGTTGTGACTTCAGCCCCCACCAACCAAATCAGAACAGGTTTCTCTAGATTAGCAGGTTTTAACATACTGCCTTCATGCACATTATCGCTAACTTAAAATCTGTGACAGTACATACACATAATTATGAGTTTAGCTGAACATGGAGCTGCTTATGTTCACTGTTGTGGCTGTTATTCCAATTATATCAGATGGTACGTACATTGCTTTTCTCTCATTCTGCAAATTCTGGAGAAAAAGCACAGAATTAATTATATTGTTTTCAATTCTCTGCGAATTTAGAGCATCAGTCAAAAGCTTGAACACATTTGCATTAATTTGTTGTTCATGATTTACAAATAAATGAATAAATAAACAAACAAATAAAGGCTTCTGCTTAAATGCTTAAATTCAGTAAGATGACTAAATATTAATTTCTTTATATAAAAAAGTAATGTAAAATAAATTTTCTTTTTAAGTGTGTAATTTGAGCCTGATAGTGAAGGAAATCATCATGAAACGTCCAACACAAGTTCCCTCTTGAGTAGTGTTTGAAATCAATGCATGTGTTGTATTTTATAATCTGTAAACATTTGTTTTAGATTAATATCTGTTTCTTTTCTCTTAATGTAAACATTCTTCTTGGTGTTTCAACGTTTCTGCTGTTTTGTTGCTTTATATGCTTAGGAGATGATTATGACATTTATATCCATAGCACAATGCTTTCTGATCATTAAGAAGTTGTGCTCACTGCATTTTTCTTGCAAAGGTCTATAAATTATTATGCTAGTAAACATGATCAACTGGCACTGTGATTTCTTCCATGTGTTATTTTTTATTAGAGTCCTCTTTAAAAGTTCACCTTTGGAAGTTTCACACATGATGTTTGTTTTTGTTTCGTTCAGTTATCTGTTTGTGTTATCGCACAGTTATTTTGTTTTTCTCACGTTTATATTTCCTGGTTACCCAATATGACCTGTGCTACAACCACTGATCTATATAATTATAGATATATTAAATCAGTAGTTACAATTTTTTTTTTTTTATTACAGAAACTGAAAGCAGCTTGTTTGATATCTCAGAAATGTAATTTATAACAGATATAATAATTTTCTTATATACAATGACTGAATGGATAGCACTGTCACCTCACAACAAGGTCTCCAGTCATAGGCATAGTTTCACTTTTATGCGTGGAGGGGCACCCACTGGCAGACAAATGAGAATTAACAGTGAGTGCAGTACAAATAGTTTGCAGAAAAGCCGCCTCGTTTTCCGAATTGCGTAGGTGACCATCATCTTCCTTTCACTATCTCTTCTGATATTTTTTCAGTTAAATCATTCTCTGTGTGCAGTACCGAAAGATCTGAGAATCTGTCCTGTGTCACTGAAGATCGGAGCCAGTTTCTCATTCTTCTCATAACTGAGATTTCTGATGTAGCCGAGCCAACGGGCAGTGTGAGTGCAAGCTGCAGTAGTCCGAGAACGTTTGCATATTTGTCCTTCCGTACTTCATCTTTAAGTTTCTCAAGAGTGATCGGCGATGGACTAAGGCCAATGCTTCATGTGCAATTCACCCAGCAGTGACTTAGTCCACCACAATGTTATTAGTTTATTTAAAAACAAAGAATATCCATTATTCAGTTAACTTGCTAAAGCGGGAAAATAATATAAGTAATAAGGAGTCCTCTCTGAGTCGCGACCACTAATCTATAATAACTACAGAGTGGACACGACTCGCGAGGATATGGGGCATATATTAAATTCATTTAGCCCAAAACGTATTATTCTATCCACTAAATAATTTATTTTACAGTACTTCCCTGGTAGATACATGATAAATATCTTGTACCTACAGGCAAATGTGTGGTAACACAAGGCACTTACCTGAAATGTACTGTATGTAGGCTGCATGGTAACAAATAAGAAACACGGCTGCACTTAACAGTCGTACATGCATGGTAATTAATCTGTACATACAGACAAGTGTGAGTAATAACAGTCACTTATAGGTAGTGCCCATACATGGTAACTTAGATACTTTACTGTACTTACTAATTTATATATGGTAAATATGTAGTACTTCCAAACAAGTGGGTACAAACAGGCACATCCTTACAGTATCCATATATGGTAATTAATAAGACACATGCTAATGATATGTACATGGTAAATGTGTAGCACCTACGGAAGATTTGTGGAATTATGTGGTAACAAACAAGACACATACTGTACTTGGTATACACATGGTAAATATGTAGTACTTACAAACAACTTGTCTTTGTGTATTAACAGTTACTTACAGGTAGTGCCAATATATGTGACCCTGGACCACAAAAACAGTCATAAGTGTAAATTTCTCGATATTGGGATTTATACATCCTCTGAAAGCTGAATAAATAAGCTTTCCATTGACGTATGGTTTGTAAAGAGAATATTTGGCCGAGAAAATCTGGAATCTGAGGGTTCAAAAAAATCAAAATACTGAGAAAATCGCCTTTAAAGTTGTCTATATGAAGTACCTAGCAATGCATATTATTACTAGTCAAAAAAAGTTTTGATATATTTACAGTGAAAAATTTACAAAATATCTTCATGGAACATGATCTTTACATAATATCCTAATTATTTTTGGCATAAAAGGAAAATTTATAAATTTGACCCATCCAATGTATTTTTGGCTATTGCTACAAAAATACCTGTGCAACATAAGACTGGTCTTGTGGTCCAGGGTCATATATGGTAACTAATAAGACACATTACTATATTTACTAATGGTATTTAATGGTAAATATGTAGTACTTATGGACAATTATGGATATAAACAGGCACGTCCTTACAGTATCCGTATATGGTAACTAATAAGACACTTTACTGTACGTGTACATACTAATAGTATGTACATGGTAAATATGTAGCACCTACGGAAAAATGTGGTATTATGTGGTTACAAGACACATGCTGTACTTAGTATGCACATGGTAAATATGTAGTACTTACAAACAAGTTTGTGTAATAACAGTCACTTACAGGTAGTGCCATTATATGGTAACTAATAAGACATATTACTATACTTACTAATGGTATTTAATGGTAAATATGTAGTACTTACGGACAAGTGTGGATACAAACAGGCATGTCCTTACAGTATCCGTATATGGTAACTAATAAGACACATTACTGTACGTGTACATACTAATATTATGTACATGGTAAATATGTAGCACCTACGGAAAAATGTGGTATTATGTGGTAACAAACAAGACACATACTGTATTTGATATATATGGTACGCTTGGTAAGTCCTAACCTTACCTAATTAAATGAGGACTGTATTTCAGTTGCTTGCATAGGAATGTTAATGCTAAATTGCTCTTCACAAAAGTGTTTACTAAGTTAGAAGAACTGGTAATTCCTGTGTAATGTTTATGTAAAATGGTGCACTTCATTTTACAGTCCTATTTCCATGTACTTATTATGTACGTACTGGTCTATGTACCTAGTTAACTCCCTGGGGTTGACAGTTGTGCCGGCAAGACCAGCTCATATTTTTTTAAGATAAGATAATAGGTACACCATGGAGTATGTACATAGTAAGTATATGAAAATAGGACTGTAAAATAAAGTGAACCGTTTTACAAGCTAATGTGATTTAGGATGGATAATGATTCTTTTGTAGGACTTTTAAGATTTATGATTAAACTGACCAACATAAATGCTTGTTTATGTCAGCACTGATCATAACAATGATTTCTTTTGGTATGTATCTATTTACACCATAAGAAACTACAAAAGCCTTATTTCATTTCTCCCCCTGTTTACAGGGTTGGTTGTGCATGGTCCCTCTAGTCCTCTGGTTGCTCCTCTGGGATCTTCAGTGGTTTTGCCCTGTTATGTCAATGAACTCTTACTAATGGAAGGTCTGGAGGTGGAATGGAGAAGAACAGACTCAAACACTCTGGTTCATCTCTATCAAGATGGTCAAAGTCGACCAGAGTCCCAGCAGGAGGATTATCATGATAGAGCTCATTTCTTTACTGATCAGATTCAACGTGGAAACTTTTCTCTCCGTCTGGACAATCTGAGAGCTGAAGATGAGGGACGATACACATGTAGAGTTTACAGTCAGCGGGATTCTGGTGAGACTGTGGTTGAAATAAAAGATGCTGGTGAGTAAAAACAAAATTAGAAAGTTTTTATCAAAATATTCTGTGCTCCTGCTTCAGGATTATTTTATTCTTTCAGAGCGTTGGCTAGTATCAGGATCGAGTCGCTCCATATCTGCGTCTGAGGGTGAGGACATTACTCTGAACTGCTCTGTAGACTCACACATCATGCTTGATGAGGTTTCATGGAAGAAAACAGATGAAGGTGAAGTTATTCTGGTTCTGCTCTACCAAAACAATAAGACTCTATCAGATTCAGCACATGAGCGATACAGAGACAGAGTTGAGTTCTTCACTGCTGAAATCCCCAAAGGAAACTTCTCTCTCAGACTGAAGAGTGTCAGAACTGAGGATAAAGGAGTTTATGTGTGTCAAGTGTTTGCTGGAGGACTTTCAGACAGTGTAACAGTAGTACTGGAGAGACTCGGTGAGTCATAAATCAAAACAACTGTTTAGAGTAAATTAAAGTAAACTTATTTTGAAGTATTCCAGTGACCACAACTGTCAGTGTTACAATTTTATTTAAAACATGCAGATTTGTATTTGTTGCAAAGCAGTACTTAATAATTTAAATAACAAGTGAGTTTTATTCAGTGTCACTGGTGTTTAAACGTTTAGTAATAAAATCACATTAACACGATTTCTTTTAGTTTATGCTTTGTAGGGATGATCTTACCAAATACTGCAGAAGGTTGCAGCACAACACAGCTACAGTACAAAACAGTGATCTCAATGAAAGTCCCTACAAGCACTTGTTTGCCCGAATGGAGCATGAGTCATCCGTGGTTAAAAAAATAATTATATAAATAAAAAATTATATATATATATATATATATATATATATATATATATATATATATATATATATATATATATATATATATATATATATATAAGGTCTTTGACATATCATATAAAACTAGAAACATTCAGTGCAAGTTCTGGTGAAAAAATTAATTAATTAATTAATTAATTAATGATTGCTGCTTTGAAATTATTTGTATTGTATTAAATCAGTGGGAGGGGGAAACAATGTCATGATCATAATATGACTGGATAGATAAAGTAAAGGGAAATAACATAAAGGGAACTGTGCACAATATTGTTGTCACGTTTCAGGCAGGAACAGACGAACAATGACGTAGTGAAACGAACAGTCTTTAATAATCCACAAGGAACACAGGAAGGTAACGATAAGGTCTGACACAGCAGGAGGGTAAACACACACCTTAAATAGACAGACTGATTAACACACACAGGTGCAGACAATGAGGGAGAGACCAAACCACACAGGGGGAAATGATGGGAGAAACCAACTAACAAGTCCAGGGGTGTGACAATTGTACCTCTATGTTAAGTAACTGATCTCTGTGTTTCACAGGTTTTTCTGTTTTACACATAATGGTGCTGATTCTTTGTATCTCTGCATCTGGATCTGCACTTCTGCTGTGCTATATGATCTACTGCAGATCACATAATAAAGGTACTTGTGTACCAGGAAAATAGTTTTATTTGCTGTAAGTTCATTGCTTCTAAAATGGGTAAACACTGAATAATGAAAATGAGATCCCAATAATAATAATAATAATAAATATAGTAGTAGTTTATATATATATATATATATATATATATATATATACAATGAGTAATTAAAGATATTTTGAGATGATTTTACCAGATTGATGTTGTGCGGTCAGTGTAAACTGATAATGACGCACATAAGGTTTGGTGTGAATATGTCAAAGTTTTACTGAGATGCAAAGAGTAGTGAGTTTTGTGATTTGTGGCCAAACTAGCCATTTTAATATCTCCTGACCACTAGGTGGTGCTGTGCTGAAACTGTGCAGGTATGCTCATGTTTGTCATAACACACACCAAGTTTAGTTTAAATATGCTAAAGAGTTGCAGAGGTATAAGCTCCCATACACTTTGGTGATCTCTCTGTCAAATTCATTCATGTATGCATTATTCGAGAATGGATTGACTAATAAACTTGAATTCGATCATTTTTTGTCAGCATTGTTTGAAGATGACCTGGTCTATTTTCATGAAAACTGGACCAATATTATAGCCACTGCCGAAAATTTTCATTATGGAAAATGATGCAGTAGTTATTAAATATTTTATTAAAAATGCAATTTACCCATTTGAATAAATGCAAGTTATTTTGTATTTTCTATCTGTAGCTTTCTGTCTTCAGATGTTTCTAGTCTTCTGTCCAAATGTGATAATGTTTCTTGCTTTTGTCTTTTGGGGTGTTTCTGAAGGTGAGTGTTACACTAATGATTGTTTATCAGTTCATTATATCATTCAAATATTTGTTTATTAGTATAGCAATTATTAATATTTAGTTTTGTCTCAGGATCTCTGAGTGAATCAGTCTCTTGTTGTGCTCATTATATTCTGAGGCCTCTAATGTTGCTTTGGGCAGCTCCATACATTAATACATTCACAGGTATGATTCATTTCTGATGATTGTCAGTTTATAAGATAATATTGTGACTGTAATGATTTCATCTGTTTTACAGGCAAAATTCAAACATGGATTTCGTATTATAGTTGTATTGTGGAATATATTGTTTTCTCAATTGTTGTTTATTCAGGTAAGTATAATCGAGCATCACTCAACAGTTATTACTGTGAACACATGGAAATGTGAATTAACAGCTGAGCAAAAATGACATTTTAATTTTGTAATATTTTAAAAATCCTGCAAATATGGAACAGTAACATGACATTATCCATTTATGTTTTTTTTTTTTTTTATATAGTAACTTTTAGGAGGGTGTACTCATTTTTGCAAGATAGCATTTTATCACTTTGATTAAAAGAAAAAAAAAAAACCTACCTGAATTACTTACCTACCTGAATTATTTTGACATGCTTGATCAAGCTGACTTGCCGGAACATTATTTCTCTAAAGAACCCTAACATGTCTTGTAAGTGAAGAGTAATTGTTGAATTTAAGTTTCAGAGGGGATGTACTCATTTATGCTGTGCACTGTATATGATTCAAAACAACTAACTCACTACCTGCACAGTTTTTTTTCACCAGATACTTTATTACTCTTACTCAAATAACTATTAAAATTAATTTTACTTGAATAATTATTTCTGTAAGAACTTGTATTTTTACTTGAGTACAGTTTTTGTACACTACCTCATCTTTGTGTCTGATTTAAAGCTGCATGTCGTGTGGTTCACTTAAACTGTTTAATACACAGCTAGCTGTGGATTATCTCATACTTGGTTTTGCTGCTTTTTGGTGATTGTTAATTAGATCTCTTCTTGTTCTTGCAGTTCTTTTAAAATCTGCCTGGGACAAAAGTCTGAATTACACAAGATTTGAGAGTGTCATGATAATGTGTATTTTTGTAATATTGTTTGTCTTCTGCCTTTTCTATATTATTTTCTGTGAGTATTTCTATTTTAAATCTATACAGTTTAATGATTTGTCAAAGGTTTTGGCCATAGGTTTGCATACACCTTGCAGAATCTTCAAAATGTTATTATTTAAAAACAATTCAAAGGTTCTAAAAGTTCAAAGGTTTACACTTAAATCTTAATGTGTGTGACTACCTGGATGAGCTGTGTACGAACTCTTCTTTCATGAGTCTTAGTTTGTTCTGAGCAGTTAAGCCCGGGACACATCAAACTGACTTTAATGACCTAGCGGCAATGAAAGTTGCTGTTACCTCATGTAGGCTGAGCACAGACTATAGTCAACTGCACATACATGAGAGGAATTAACTGTCTACTTCAGCAGATATCTGTAGTCTATATTTGTAATTCAATAGGAGAAACCAAAACAAGGATAACCTAACAAACAAAGCAGCGCTTGCTTAACTTTTGAATATCTTCCTGAACATCAAATCATGCACCAATGCCAAGGAGGAGGCAACACTCAGAGAGGAGTAACCCCTCGCTCCTGTGACGCATGGCTCGCCTTGTGTCTAATACACCAAGGTGAAGGCATCCACTATCCATTATATCAGGATCTCTAGATGACATGAGATGCCTGCTGGCCGGACTTCTAGGCATGATTTGTTGACTGAAAATGCCTGCAGATCTCCAACCCTCTTGATGAGTGCAGTCAGGAGTGCTGTCTTCAGAAACAGGACCTTGAGCTAAATTGTGTCCTGCACCTGAGAAAGAAGGTCCTTTCTTACGGAGATTTACCAAGGAGGGGCTGTCAAAGAAGCATCAGGTCAGAAAATCAGATCCGGGTGGGCCAACAGGGCGCAACTATCAAGACTCACTCGGGAAAACACATACTTGCGTAGGCCCAGGGGCCAGCTGTGTGCCAGCACATCCATGCTGAAGGTCAACTCTGTCAGGGAGTAAAAGAGCAGGCAGTTAGTGGACTCATGGGAAGCAAATGGGTGTCCCCAAATAGACTACATATCGATTCCATATCAGTTGGACCACCTGGGGGTGGAGTGTCTCTATTCTGCTGGGAGTGTGAACCATGTCTGACTCCAGAGGAGGAGATGGTGGGCAAGTTGTGACGTGATGGGAGCATAGACCTCTTTGGCGGTTGATGTATGCAGTTATCGCAGTGTTGTCCATTTGGACAAGCACATGCTTGCTCTGATGTAACGGTCAAAGTCGGTGCAGGGCCAGTAGTACTGCCTGCAACTCAAGGCAATTGATATGCCGAGTTCCTGGAGTTCCAAGAGCCCGAAGCTGCATGCCCATTGCATACAGCACCCAACCCATTATAGAGGCATCTGTTGTAACAACAACATGCCTGGAGACTTGTTGTAAGGGTGCTCTTGGCCATAGAAAAGCCAGGCCCAACCAAGGGCTGAAAGTCTGGTGACAATTCGGCATGATGGTGCACACTGATTGTGCAGTGGCTCCATTTCGATCTCAGGAATCAGCCATGCAGCCAGTGCTAAAGGAGTCTCATATGCATCAATCTGAACAGCATTACCATGGCTGCGGATGCCATAATTGCTGGTAGCCTCTGAAGTTGTTACAGTTGAACCACTGTTTTGCCCCTGAATGTAGTCAGTGCTCACACAACGAATCAAGAGAGTGAGCTACGATGAGCAAGTCGCAAGTCGTCGGACTGTCCAGTGGAGAAAACCTAAGCCTAGCTTTTATCCTCTGATGCAGCGATAGCTATCCAATCCACTTTATTTATTTTATTTGATGAAGTGCCCAGGGGGAATCACTGCACTAATCCGTGCTGAAACACAGCTGAATGTGCCATTAGAATTACCAGTAGCAATAGAGTTTCTGATTTTCTTCAGCTTTTTTTAGAGGTAAATAGAGGAGTGATCACTCAACCACTGGCAACCACTTGGCTCCAAAGCAAAAACATGGATGCACGCCACCCATTTTATATACCCATGTGTACAGAGGAGTGTCTGGGCATGCAAAATCCACCTGCCAATGTTTATTGACCTATTCTGTTCTTCTCTGAGGGGATCCCCCAGTCAGTAGTGACTTAATATTGAATGTGGCTGACTGAAATGGAACCACTGTTGTTCAGGAAAATCCTTTAGGTCCTGCACATTCTTTGGTTTTCAAGTATATTGTGCATATTTGAACCCTTTCTAACACTGACTGCACATGATGAGATCCTTCTTTTCATACTGGAGACAACTTAAGGGACTTATACACATTAGGGTGAAGCTAAGTTGGAGTCTATGTGACACTGAAGTACAGTACTAATGGGCAGACAAAATGAGATCTTTAAATAAAATAAAAATTATTTACACTCATCATCTTGTTCAAAGGTTCAATTAAAACTTCATGCATTTTGTTGCATTCTTGAGCTCACAAAACAAAATATTGATCATCCATGCAATGACAAACTGTTTTAAGCATATGTAAACTTTTTAATTAATCTGTTATGAGAAATAGCTTGCTCAAAACCGTACTAAATAATAATAATAATAATAATAATAATAATAATAATAATAATAAAGATTCCTCTTAAATGATTCTGCAAGGGCTATGTAAACTAATGACCACAAATGTATCTCTATCAGGATTTTTTAGAGGGAAAAATAGGGAGATACAATTCTATCCTGAAAACATGGATAACTGAAATGAGTGTAGACTTGTGCTGATTATGTAATAAAGATTTTGGGTTCTTTTTAAAAGTCATGATGAAGTTTAGTCACATTAATGTCGCACATCATTACAAAACAGAAACAAACATTGAGGTCCTTTTATTAAATATTGTTTCTTCTTTCTTTTTTTTTTTTCTCTGATACAGTGATAATTTCAGTCACAGAAGAATTAAATCGACGGATAGTTAGTATATTCAGGGTTCTGGCCCATACAAGCTTCCAAGTTCTTCCTTCATTTCAGTTCATCCTCCTGTTTTATGCCTTCGGATCTGCCAGAGGAGGTGAGCTCACATTTATCAAATTATTTACATTTGTTTATGATTAATGGTGCAACAAAACAGTATTCATGTATAAATATTGAAGGTTTCACATTACAATCACATTACAGACTAAATTATGGATGTTGAAACTAAACATACTATATGAATATGATTATAGTCCGATTTTTTTTTTTTTTTTTAAATCTAATTTTATGTGAAACTGTTTGTATGTTGGTTAGTTAAACCAGCATCTATATTAATATATCAACTCTTATGCTTTTAGGATTCATAATTGTAGCAGTTTTACCAGTTTTACTAACAGTGACAAGAACCAACTGGAACACAGTATGTGGGGAAGAGATGGGATGTAAGTGTTTAATGAATAATAAATAATTATTCATTAATTATTTATTTATACAGTAAGTATACAGTAAATGTTTTCAGTCCAGTTGTTTCAGCTTTATTGCTTCTGTTTGTTTAAAAATATTCCCACACTTTATTTTAAGGTCAAACTGTTACTATTAACTTACTATTAACTAAAAAAAATTGCCTCCAAAATTTGTTGCTTATTAACAACTAGTTAAGTTTAGGTATGGGGTAGGACTAAGGGATCTAAAATATGGCCATGAAGAAAAAAGAATTATGTGCTTTATAAGTAAGTAATAAACAGCCAATAGTATGCATCCTAGTTTATAGTGAGAATTGGTCCTTATATATGCAAAGTGTTAACCGTTAGCCTTAAATGAAGTGTTGCTAAAAAAAAAAAAAAAATCTTCTGTAGATTAAACAGTTCAATTCATGGTTAATGGATTCAAATACCAAGGGATGCATAAACTGATGAAATGTATACAATGAATGCAAAATAGTTCACATAGTACAGCACCTGAATGTTTTTCCAGGTTCACCTTTGGTCAGGAGAACTGTTTGGTTAGTTTTCATGTTCCTGGTGAATGCCATAGCACTCTATTTCTACAAAATGGCTCTGGAAAATGAAAAAGGTACCAAAATATTGAAAAAAATAAATATGCTAGAATATGTTTTCTGGCATTTTTTACATTCTGATAAATTTTGGTAAAAGGTGTGTATTTATTAAATAAAAGATATGTAAGTTTTTATTCATTTATTTTTTCTTGTATAGATCCCTTTGGATGGGCCTGTATGATTGGGTTTCTTCAGTTGCTCTGGACATTAATAGACTTTACGTTGTCGTTTGATTGGGGTACAGTATTGATTATCTACTGTGATCATCTGCTTGCTGTAATGATTGCCACTATCAACTCTAGTTTTCTTCCATCCCTTTTGAAGTGAGATCTGCTTCAGTTATGAAGCATTTCTGATCTGAGCAAAGCTTTAATACCAGTGTCTTTTAAATCGTGCTCCACTCGTGTGTTTGTATTCTTGAGCTGACATTTTTATTGTTTCCTCAATCAAGCACAAATACAGTGTAAGAAAAAGGTCTGTGGAAAAAGGATGATGGGTCTCATTCACTAATAATTGCATGGATTATTTCAATAGAACTTCTCATGAAAAGCACAAACTGCTTTGTGCAATATTTTGTTCTGTTTAATTTCTAGGGTAAAACAAAAACAAACAAACAAACAAGCAAAAGAAAAAAAAAATGTTTAAATAAAAGAAATATAATTTCTTTCAAATCATTCAGTCAACTATTTATACTACAAAAAAAGCATAGAACAGTGATTTTCAGAGAGTGATCCTGGTCCTGAGGACCAACTGCTCTGCACATTTTGTATGCTTCACTAATTCACCAGCTCATTAGGTGAGATGAGGTCTCCATGAATTTAGCTGAGTTTGTCAAATAAGAGAAATATACAAAATGTGCATGAATGAATGAACAGACATAAACAGCGTGAGTTTCTATGGCAGCAAAACGGTTGTATAAAAACATGTTATTTGATTTCACAGATTTTCACCGTTTTGCTCCTGTGTATGTGTTTGGATCAGTTGTTGTTGTTGTACTGAACTCTGTTACACTGATGACTGAACTGATACTGAAAACAGGTGAATGAACATCATACAGTTTCTGTTTATATTTACATAAAATATCCTAAGTGTGTGTGGTAAATAAATGTTAAAACCTACTGCATCATTTTACTCAGTGGCTTAGCACAGTTAATATGTCATTGTGAAGGGATTTTGGGTATTTATAATCATCTGTTAATGCTGTTATAGGACTGAATAGATTCATATTTTAAATGACTAAATATTAGTTTCCAGTCTAATATATTTTACTTTTATCTTCAGTTAATGGTGATCGTTCAGTTGGAGATCTGAGAGTCGTCGTCTTTCCCTCCGAAGGCCTCTTCACTTTCTCTCTGCTGATTTTACGAGTTTTTGAACCCTGTGAGTATGAAATAGACTTTTAGATTAATGACATTTGATTCTGATCTAAGAGAAGTTCAGAAATCTACAATTTCTGCCGAAAAATGTATTAAAATATTTTGTCACTCATGCCTCCTCGATGATTTCACTGATCTCCATCCTCACCTCCTTACAATTAGAAAATTAAATGTCTTTCAAGATGGTGATATGTATATGTATGTAGGATGAAATAAATGATCAGTTATTCAGTTATTGTGTCACGAATCTGGTCGGTGTCCCGCTGTCCGCTCACCACCAGATGTCATTCTCACCCCATCATCACACTCTGACTGTTGTACCACACCCCGGACTACATCTCCCGTCATGCATCACGCTGATTGCGTCAGCACATGTGACCAATCAGCAGCACCATAAAAGCCCCGGTCTTTCCCCATGCTAGTCACAGATTGTTGTTAGCGTTCCCTTGTTTCCGAGTTCCTAGTTCCCTGTGTTTAGTTCCCTCGCCTGGCCATCTCGTCTTGACTGTCTCGCCGCCTGCCTACTGGACTCTTGCTCTTGTTATCGGATTATTCTCCTCGTCTTGCCTGTGATTTACCTGTTTGCTCCTGTTTCGACCCTGCCTGTACGACCATGTCTTTGCCTCGTCCCTTTAATAAAAGCTCGCAATTGGATCCGCTCGCCTCTCGTCTTTCACTCTCCGTTACATATTGTTTTGAGTTTTAGTTGATGTGTGCAAAGTCTGATGTGATGATTCATGTATCTTACATATGATAGTATGTCTCTCTCTCTCTCTCTCTCTCTCTCTCTCTCTCTCTCTCTCTCTCTCTCTCTCTCTCTCTCTCTCTCTCTCTCTCTCTGTGGTGATTCACTGTAAAGGTGTTTGATTAACAGTAATGATAATTTCTGATTCAAATCTTTTCGTCCTCTATTTTCTCAAAACACACAGGGATGAAAACACGTCTTCAATCATGTCAGGTTAGTATTGTATTTATTAATATCATATTTAATAAATTGACTTGCTATATCAGGAGACCTTTAACTTGCTATTAAAGGTACACTCACTAACAGTTTAGGTTTCACTAGTGATGTGAAGGGGGTTTTGGATATTATATTGACATCTATGAGTGTGGATGCAGCATCATAAGTAGTACTCCTTTAAATATACACTCTTAAAAATAAAGGTGCTTCACGATGCCATAGAATAACCTTTTTGTCTATGGTTCCATAAAGAACCTTTAACATGTCCAGAAGCACACATATTTTATGATAATATGTTTAAATTAAATGCTCTATGTTTAATTTTGAACCCAGGTTTCAGCAGGATGTGATGCAGCGCTAGTCAGTGGATTAAACCAGAACCAGCATGCAGCAGAACCACATGAAATGAATCTTTTACTGAATCAAGATCAGGAGGTTGATAGGAGAAACAGACGGCACTCAGTCTGATTCAGTGGAATTACAAAAATAATCAACAATTTGAGAAAAAGACTCTTTATCCAACACTGAGGCTGCGTCCGAAACCGCCTACTTCTCTACTATGTAGTAGGGGAAAAGCAGTAGGCGAGCGAATTAGTATGTTCGAATCCTTAGTATTCATAAATGAGTAGGTGAGAATTACCTGGGTGACGTACTAATTCTCGCGAGATTCGGTCGTTCGTCTACTTAAAGTGCGTCCGAAATCGCCTACTACTCTACTATATAGTAGGGAAAAGCAGTAGGTGAGCGAATAAGTATGTCCGAAACCTAAGTATTCATAAAAGAGTAGTCGAGAAGTTCCCGGATGGCCTACTGCTTCTGCCTAGATTCTTGAGTGCTCATCCGATGGATACTTATCTATCCCAGGAAGCCACGCGTGAGGATACACCGCGAAGAAGAAAAGAGGATACGTCATAATCGAACATGGCGCAAAATTTGAGCGAGGGTGTTTACAAATGTGAGTATTACAAACCAAAAACACGGTTTGCATTTCTTGAACTACTGTAAAGCAAATTGTTGAAAGTGTAAAGATGGCAAAAGGTAAAGTAAAGTTGTGATTTTGCTGTAAATAGACGTTTTATTATGTATATTGGTAACAGTACAACTCCAGGATACACCCGTACGTCTCCAAAGTGGATTTACATACATTTTAAACCATATACATCTAAAATACTATTACTAAATGTCTATTTAAAATCTGGTAGGTAAATCTTCGATATGAGTTTCATACGAGTATGTCTAATAGGTCCTAGATATGAAGTAGACATTTGAGTGATGTACGTTATATGTGTGCTGTTGTGTAGTACAATTAACTGTATTTGCTATATTTTACATTACTGTTAGCAGTATTTGCAATAGATGGATGTAAGTAATGTAAATAAATTTCCATAAAGTACCCAAATATAAGTAATCTATTTTTTTCTCCATTAGTACTGTTGAAAATTTGAGGAACAATTGTGTTAGATAAAAAGCTACTTAACATGTCATCATGTAAATGCACACAAATCTCAGAGGTAACTTGAATCTTGTCTGGACTTTACAGGGACAGATGAGCACACACGTCTGCTTATCCGGTGGAGAGCGGCTAATGAAGCCCTCTTCACCGGAAGGCGGAATGCTGCCGTCAAAGGCTTTGAGTGAGTATACTAAAAAAAAAAAAAAAATCAAACATCTGTTTAAAGCTTAAGTTGTAATTTCAAACAGACTTATTACAGAACTCTTCTGATTCTTGATTTCTGTTCATTTGCTGCAGAGCTTTTGTGGAGGAGCAGGGCCTTCAAGGCAGGGTGACGGCAGCATTTGTAAAAAAAAAATGGGAAAACCTCAAACAAAAATATAAAGTAAGAGCATTTTGTTACTTATAACACAGAAATAAAATGACATTGTGCTATTAAAATGACTGCTTGTGTGTTATGTTGTGCATTTTTATAGGAACTGAAATGTCCACCGACCGGTGTTAGCACTGAGGATGGAGAGCCCACAGCAGCATCTTGGAAATGGTATAGTGCCATGGATGAGGCAATTGGGGGCAGACCCTCCATCACTCCACCTGCCCTTATTGCCTCATCTGGCCCAGATGTTGCTGTGTGTTCTTCATCCTCAGTGAGCCCAGCGCCAGTGAGGGCTACACGAAAGAGGCCAAAACATCTGGAGGACATTATAAAAGAGATGGAGGAGAGGGAAGCAGAGCGAGAGCGGGAAGCTGCCGAGAGAGAGGAGAGACGTTGGAAAGAAATGGAAGAGAAGGAGGACCGAAGAGAACGAGAGAGACAAGTGAGGCAGGAAAGACAAGAAAGAGAAGCAAGAGAAAGAGAAGAGAGATGGCAACGGGAAGTGAGAGAGAGAGAGGAAAGGAGAGAGAGGGAGACCAGGGAAAGGGATGAAAGATTCCTTTCCCTCCTTGAAATTCTTGCCAAAAAATAAATAATAAGACAAAAGCATCTTCTATTCATTTACACATTTGTGTTTGTGTAATAAGAACAAACATATTTTTTAAAATAGAATTAAATATATACACAGTAGTCAGCATTTGAAGTGCTTCAAAACCTTTCATCAAAACTTCTCCTTAAACCAAAACCATACCCATTCTTGTCTTAGGACAACTTTATATATTTTTTTATGTATATGTGTGTACTGTGCAAAAATCATAAGGAACAACCAGCTCTGATTTAGCAATGATTTAATGACAATCCATGTTTTGCTCTCTTTATTAAGATAAAAACAGAAAGTCAACAAAATATGAGGACAAATTTAAAAAAAAAATATGTACAAAACGTCTTTTTTAAGCAAACATCAAGTAGGTGTCAAACAAAAAACCCTGGGAAGCTTATCACATTACTTCTAATCAGACGTTTTCTTGGACTTCCAGTGAAAGCCAGGTTCCTTCTGTTGCTCAAGTGTAAAGGTGCTCACACTAAGTTCTTGGCACATATGGTCATTATACCATTGCTACAACATCATCAAATGGTGGCTTAAGACTTTTGCACAATACTATGTATATAAAACAATCTCTAGGAATTTACAGTATATTTAGTGATAACTTTCTTTAATTTAAATACTTATGAAGTGATGAATATTTTGTTAATGTGTGGTGTACAAAAACACTTTCAAACAATAGTTTAATGTGTATCATGTAACTTATAAATGCATACAGAGCACATGCAGGGATATTCAAGGCAGGTCATGAAGGGCTGCTGTCCTGCAGGGTTCAGTTCCAACACACCTGTCAGTAATTTTCAATTAGTCAATTATTAATTGGTTCAGGTGTGTTTAATTAGGGTAGGAAAAAACTCTGTGGGACAATGGCCCTCCATGACAAGTTGAAGTTGACACTCTTTACACAAACCTTAAGTTTTGCATTAATTACACACAGTAAAATAGTGACTGAAGGGTTAGTGCACCCAAACATATAAATTGTCTGTATTTACTTGCCTTAATATTGTTTGTTCCCTTTGTTTTTTCTTAACCCTTAAACCCACCAAATATAAATTGCACTAAATGTATGTATGCATTTTGCATTATAGTAGTATCTTAAAGAAATAAACAGCTTTAAGCATTTATGCCAGACACAATTAAAAAAAGCTTTACAGAAATCAATGACATTTATTTACATTTATGCATTTGGCAGATGCTTTTATTTAAAATGACTTACATTGCATTTATTTCAGAGACAATGACCCAGGAGCAATCTGGAGTAAAGTGGAGCAACCTGGAGTAAAGACACATGGTGATGGCTGCAGAGATCGACAAGCAACCTTCTGCTTACCAGCTGAGTAGTTGAGCTGACTACACCACAAAAGTAATAAAGCTATAATAAAAAAAATAAGCATGTCATTGTAAATGTCTGAAATAAATCTTTACACATAAAATGCTGCATGAACATTTTTAATCTTTTTAAACTAATTTAATCTTTACAGGTAATCATGCTCATGTAGAGCAGGCACACAGATGTTTGGAGCAGACACCGCAGCAGCTAGATTGTCCCGCACATCTTCTCCCACTCTTGCCTGAGGGTTGAGGGGTTCAGGGGGGCCATCATCATGGTCTTCCTCATCCTCTGCCTCAACAATGTCGCCATTGAGAAGAGCGAGATTGTGAAGCACAGCACAGCACGCGACCACTTCAGGCACGAAGGCAGGGCTCACCTCTAAGGCCTTAAAGAAGATCGAGCGCCAGCGTGTCTTCAGCATCCCAAAAGCTCTCTCAACGATGTTCCGGGCACGGGAGTGTTTGCTGTTGAAACGAGCCTGCACAGGGTTCTGTACAGGCTCTCTGTATGGCGTGATGAGGCAGATGGGTGCACTCAGACAAGGATAGCCACCATCCCCGAGGATGCACTTTCCTGGTGGTGGATAAAGGCTGCCAGTGTAGACGGGGCTGTTCCTTAGCACTCTGGCATCGTGCACAGACCCAGGATATCCCACAAAGACATCAAGGAATTTACCCCGGTGATCAGTGATGGCCTGGAGTTGGATGGAATGAAACTGTTTCCTGTTGTAGTAACAGTGGGAGTTATTTGTTGGTGGTTTTATACGGATATGACAGCCGTCTATTGCACCAACTGCCCTGCTGAAAGCTGGTGACCCAGCCAGCTGTGCAAATCCGGCTCCCACTGCCTCCAGGTCATCACCGGTTGGAAGGCAAATCACCCTCCTCAAAATTCCCATGATTGCCTGGCTCACTCTATGCACAATGTCATGCACAGAGGACTTGGGGATATCGAAGGTCTGTGACGCCACCCGGTAGGATGCTGCATGGGCCAGCCAGTAGAGGAAGACAAGCACCTCGATGTCTGTCTCCCATCCATGGTCAGACTCCAGTCTGAGTGCACCAATGAGGGACATGATGGACGGCAAAGACAGGCGAAGGTGGGCACGGTGGTCCGCTGCTTCATTAAAATAGAGCCGCAGAATTGGCACAGCTCTATTCAGGTGGCAGTAGGACGTGGGGTTGACCACCTGTAAATATGAAATATAACAATTTGAATAAAGATTTGTTTCATGTGTTGACTTATTTATTTGTGATGTTTTATTCATTTGTTTACTCATTTTTGTTCATCCTATTGTTGTGAGTTAAATATAATTATTTTATTAAATCATACATTAATTCATTGCTTGACTGAAAATGTATGTATTCACATTGGCTACATTTGTGTACTATTCATGCATAAAATGTTATGGCAATATAATAAAATTGCATTTTGCTTATTTTACACAAATATATCATTTTCAGGAAGAAAATATGTAATATAATTAAGTATTAGTCAGCATTTATCAATATTATAGTGCAATCATTCTGGGTTAATATTAATTTTTAAGAATTCCTACTTACATTTTTACAGTATAAAATCACTCTTCTCCAAAGGCGAGATCTTCGAGCGGCTGCCCGGCGTCTCCTTTGTGCAGACTGTTCAGACATTGCAAACATTTTTGCTGAAGTTGCCGAGGGATCAAACAGCATGAAGGGAAGTTGCAACCGTACAAGGTATGGTTTTCAAGGTACTGATGAAATCAGGTGTTAGTGCACCTGTCGGTCATATCTTTTAAATTGTTGCGCTTGTGATAACGTCGTAGGTCACATGATAACGTCAACATGGCGCATTCATACTCAACGAGATTTGGCTGTTAAGTACCTACTCTTTTACGGCTGGTTAAGTAGGTACTTACTTGAAATTAAGTACCTACTCATTGAGTATGCCATTTCGGACGCAGCCTGAGTGTTTACTCTAACAAGCTAACAGTGATCAAACACAATTCAGTGACTCTCTTAATTTTATTGCAGATGGTTTTTGCTGTTTGCTTGGCTGTTTCACCTTCATTTATCATTGTGAAAATAGCTTTATGTCTACTGTTAAGCTTCATATGCGTGTCAATCATATGTGTCGCATACACATGAGCATGAGTGAATGAATTAGATAATGTTATTAATGCAAACAACACAGGACACAAATTACTTACTCAAACTGTCCACTGTCCTGTTGAAAACCACATGGTCTTGCTGTTTTCAGGGCTGTTTTGTAAAGACCTACCAGATGGTGCCATTTATCAGCAGAAACATGTAAATATCTATCAAAACTGTTGCTTGCATTTAGAAACAACCAGTTTTGCAAAGAACAGTATGAAATCCTCAGTAACACAGGAATGTTGATACATGAGAAAGTCAGACTGCATATTCTGGACAAGACAACAAAGGGACTGAAAATCAGGAAAATTTACCTCGTCGTACAAGATTTCTTTAAATACAGTAAAGGAGGCTGCATGCTACCTTATGCATGATGTAATGTAGGGGTGCTTAACCCTGGTTCTGGAGATCGACTTTCCTTCAGAGTTCAGCTCCAACCCTGACCAAACACACCTGAACCAGCTAATTAGGATCTCAAGGAGCACTTGATAATTACAGACAGGTGTGTTTGATTAGGATCGGAACTAAACTCTGCAGGAAAGTCGATCTCCAGGAACAGGGTTGGGCACCCCTGATGTAATGAGTATGTTTCGAGTCAGCCTAGTTATTTAGAAACAGAAACATGTTTTTAGAATCAAATGGTCAGTTTTGAAAATAACATGAAATCCTCAATTACACAGGAAAGTCTGAAACGAGAAAATCAGACAATATGTTTAGTATATTCTGTGCCAGACAACAAAAGGGGAGAAAATGAGTAAAATTCACCTCAGTGTGCAAGATTTCATTAAATATTGTGAAGGAGGCTGCCACCTTTTGCATGGACACATTTTAGCAGTTACTTTTAGAACAGAAATTAAAACACTGATTTCAAACAAGAGGTAAAAGAGAATTCACCCAAAAAATGCAAATTAGCCATTATCCAGATTTTTGCTGAATAATAAATTACATTTTCAGTTTGTTTTTCACCAAATTATATCATCATGGCCAACTAGTCTCAGTTACTAAAGAGGGGTAAATATTGTGCTATGTTGTGTGTTTATACACTATGTAAAACTGTAAACATAATGCATTCATATTCCTTCTAAATAAATAAATAAACAAACAAACATTTTTACGGTATCTACATGGAGCAGACATACCTGAAATAATAATTTCAGGTATTATTATTAAATGTTTTTCATGTGATCCTTATTAAAATCTATAATGTTACATTTGTTAACTACCTTGATTAAAGTTAATACAAATACATAATGACATTATGTAGCATTTCAGGTTTTGCTATTAAAGTTAGTTCATATACGTCCTATAATGTGACATTCGTTAACTGCATCGATCAAATGAATAAGTAATCAGATTATGAATTTTTAGCATTTCCAGTATTCGTATTAAATGTTGTATAAATCTTATCCAAAATCCATGCCAAAATAGCTCGTTTCAAATGTAACAACAGAACATTAGGCTACAAAACTACAGGTGTTGTGACTCTAAAAAGACCAGATCCGCCCTAAACCATATATGGTTCGCCTCACTTCCGACCTGAAACGGGCTTTTTTTCTGGATCGTGTGTCCTGAAAGGTGTGGTGCTACAGTGATGCAGACTGGTACATCTTGTTTAAATAGAAAAGTTAAGTTCACCAGCCGACATGTCAGCATTGTTTGCGAACGTGTCACAGTAGATAGAGATCGTTTGTTTATTTTTTTATATATGAAGATGCAGCTATCAAACTGTGTTTTGTTGTTAATACTACTGATGATCGATAATGGTACGTATCTCTCTCTCTCTCTCTCTCTCTCTCTCTCTCTCTCTCTCTCTCTCTCTCTCTCTCTCTCTCTCTCTCTCTCTCTCTCTCTCTCTCTCGTTTTTTACATTACTGCAATATAAAGTTTCGTAATGCAATACAAAAAAAAAAAAAAAAATACCTAGTACCCAGTACCCTACTTAGTATTCGTCAACAGAAAAATTTTCTTTGTCCTTTCAGATTCTGTAACTAAACTGGTGCCCTAACCATTATTTGTTGTTCTAAAAATCGTCTGCTGTTTCATATTAGACCCTTTACATATGTTTTTCATTTTCTTATTAATTTTTCCTACTTAATCAGATCTGGTTTATTGAATTATGCTGCTTCAGAAAATTTTCTGACACACAATATATCCTCAAATATCATAATTTATCCTAAACTGACAATGGTCTGGTTTATGTTCATGTTTGTGGCTGTCATTCAGATTGTATCTGAACTTTGATTAAGTCATATTTAAATCTATGCAAACTTACATTACTAGTCCAAGGTCTGGCCACACTTCACTGAAGCTGTTTCTCTTAATCTTACTAATCGTTTTGTATAAAGGCTTCTGCTTAAATGATTAACATTATTATTTAGATATAAATATTGTGCAGATGGTATATGAAATTCAGTGCACAAGTGTCCAGTTCCTCCTTGAACAGTTAAAGCATCTCATGCTGCACCTCATAAGGCTGAATGTCAAGAGTGAGCAGAAAGATCATTTGTGTCTAATTTGACTTTCATGTCAGCTATTTCCATGTTGAGGTCTGTTGTGTTAGGATATTGCTCTCACATCATACATCTGTCAGGATTCTGGACTTTGTGTACAGTGTTTTACCCCCAGCCTTAGTTCCTGTTTCCTTATTTGGTCATTTTCCTATTCTTGTTTAGTTAATTGATTACTCCTCCACCTGTTATTAATTATCAATTCTATTTAAGTTCCTGTTTCCTATGAGTTAATCATCCTGTCTACTTTGTTACCCCCCTGATTTGACTGTGGTTGTTATTGTTGTCGAAAATAAAGAAAGTGAAAGTAAATCTGTAAGTGTTTTATACACCTAGTTTGCTGATGAAATGTAGGGGTCAAAAGTACAATTTAATTTATGATACAGATAATAATAAGGGTTTGTAAAATAGGAAAATGCACCAGCATATACTGGTAGGGTCTGTATTTGTTTATGCCATAAGAAACTAAACAAAACAAAACATTTCAAGACACTTAGATGGCTGAAGTGTAAAAAGCCTTTAATGACCTGAGCTAAGTCATTAAAACATTAAAAGCGTTGCTCAACATGTTTTTGCTTGACACAACCTTCTTCAGTATACATGTATCCTGAAGTATATCCTGAAGAAGTCAAGCTGAAATCCGTTTATCAACACATTTAATTATTTAATGACTTAGCCCAGTTCATTAAAAGCTTTTTACAGTTCAACCATGTAAATGCCTTGGAACATTTTGTTGGTTCAAAGCTTTATTTAATCTGTTTCTGTTTATTTTCAGGGCTGATTGTGCACGGTCCCTCTAGTCCTCTGGTTGCTCCTCTGGGATCTTCAGTGGTTTTGGCCTGTTATGTTGATGAACTCTTACCAATGGAGGGCCTGGAAGTGGAATGGAGAAGAACAGACTCAGGGACTCTGGTTCATCTGTATGTATCAAGATGGTGAGAGTCAACCAGAAGCCCAACAGCACGATTATCATGATAGAGCTCATTTCTTTACTGATCAGATTCAACAAGGAAACTTCTCCCTCTGTCTGGACAATCTGAGAGCTGAAGATGAGGGACGATACATATGTAGAGTTTACAGTCAGCAGGATTCTGGTGAGACTGTGGTTCAAATAAAAGATGTTGGTGAGTCTGAATTTGAAAGTGGATCTATTTTAACTGAACTTCTTCTGCTATACAGGTGCATCTCAAAAAATTAGAATATCATGAAAAAGTTCATTTTTTTTTTTTATTGTAACTTATTTTAAAAAATGAAACCTTCATATATTCTAGATTCATTATGTCGAAAGTAGAACATTTCAAAAGTTTTTTTTTTTTTTTTTTTGTTTGTTTTGTTTTAATTTTGATGATTAGAGCATACAGCTCATGAAAGTCAAAAATCCAATATCTCAAAATATTAGAATATTTACATTTGAGTTTCATTAAATGATTACCCCTATAGTATAAATTCTGGGTATCATTTGTTCTTTGAAGCCACACTAATGGGGAATTGGCAATAGTCCAGGGGACAATCATTGACACCCTCCACAAAAAAAGAGTAAGTCACAGAAGGTCATTACTGAAAGGGGTGGCTGTTTACAGAGTGCTGTATCAAAGCATATTAAATGCAAAGTTGACTGGAAGGAAGAAATTGGGTAGGCAAAGGTGCACAAGCAACAGGGAAGACCGCAGGCTTGAGAATACTGTCAAGTAAAGCCGATTCAAACACTTGGGAGAGCTTCACAAGGAGCAGAATGAAGCCGGAGTTAGCGCACCAAGAGTCACCACGCTCAGACGTCTTCAGGAGAATGGCTACCAAGCCACTTCTGAAACAGAAACAACATCAGAAGCATCTTACCTGGGCTAAGAAGAAAAAGAATGTCTAGGTTACATCTGTAACCCTCGTTTCTTGAAGGAGGGAATGGAGATTATGTCGAGTGCGAGTGACGTATTTGGGATTGTACTTGGGAGCCCAATCAACTCAGAGCTGAAGAGAAAAGGCCAGTGAACATTGGCGAGTGGAGTCTGCACGCGTATGTAAGATGACGGCATGCATCCACTCATTCAGGTTTTTGCTGAAGAGCCAAGCCAAAACCCGGCATTCAGCGTAGTTCAGGATTGTGGCAAGGGACGTAATATCTCTCTTCCCTCCTTCAGTGAATGAGGGTTACAGATGTAACCTAGACGTTCCCCTTCAGTCATTCAATCTGACATTACATCGAGTGACGTATTTGGGATCAACCCATGGAAAACGCCACAATCCTGAACCACATTACATGGTTGAGGCACAAATGCTGACAGGCAAGCGCGTCAGACAAATGAGCTCAACACATAACCATCCCAACACTCTGTAGGTCAGGTAATCTGCCCACCAGGGGTGCCAGATTTCTGAAGCAGCCATTGGGGGGCGGAGCACATTAGGAGAACTTTGAATAATGTGGAAAGAATAGTAGAAAATCTTACAAAATTTCAGGGGAAACACGGATTTCAATTTTTTTCTCTTGTGGAAAAAAGATACTGAGACATTATGCCACAACTGGAGGGGGTGAAGGAGACCCTCGGAGCACAGTCATGGACTACTCTGTCCTAGTCCGGGCTGCGGGGCATGGAGGACCCAGAGTTCCCAGAAGGGGGAACAACTGGGAAAAAGGCGCATGGATCTGTAAGGAATGCCACAGCAAGCCGACACTGAGCCGTCCTCCTGCAGCTGATGTTATGTTAACACACGGGAGGAAACAGGCTCTACGCGGAGATTATGAAATCTCGCAAAGGTGTTAGGTGTCGCCCAGCCTGCAGCTCTACAAATGTCTGCTAGAGAGGCGCCATGCGCCAATGCATAAAAAGAGGCGACACTCCGAGTGGGCTCTAACTCCTAGGGGGCACGGCTCTACCACCCAATGGGCCAACCTCTGCTTGGAGACAGCATTCCCCTTCTGCTGTCCTCCAAAGCAAACAAAAAGCTGCTCGGAAAGTCTGAAGTTCCGGGTGCGGTCCATGTAAACGTGCAGGGCGCGTATGGGACACAGCAGCACCAAGGCTGGGTCTTCCTCCTCCGAGGGCAGAGTTTGCAGGTTCACCACCTGATCCCAAAAGGGGGTGGTGGGAACCTTGGGCACATAACCAGGTCTGGGTTTCAAGGGCACATGAGAATCAGCCAGACCGAATTCAAGGCACGCTTCATTAACTGAGAATGCTTGCAGGTCCCCCACCCTCTTGATAGAGTTGAGCGCGGTCTTCAGTGACAGGAATTTGAGCTCAACTGAACCGAGCGGCTCAAACGGGGCTCTCCTTAGGCCTAGAAAGACCACGAAGAGATCCCAAGAGGGAATGAGGTGTGGTCTGGGAGGGTTCAACCTCCTAGCACCCCTCATGAACCTGATGATCAGGTGATGCTTGCCTAAGGACATACCGTCCGTGATACGTTGCAATTGTTGCAACATACACTTTAAGGGTGTTTATTTATTATATAAAAAATGTATATAAATGTATGCTTTTATTTATTTCTTTATTTTTGTATAGATCCCTTTGGATGGGCCTGTATGATTGGGTTTCTTCAGTTACTCTGGACATTAATGGACTTTACGTTGTCGTTTGTTTAGGGTACAGTATTAATTATCTACTGTAGTCATCTGCTCGCTGTAATGATTGTCACTATGAGCTTTTGAAGTGAAAACTGCTTCAGTTATTAAGCATTTCTGATCTGAGCAAAGCTTTATATCAGTGTCTTTTAAATCCTGCTCTACTCGTGTTTGTATTCTTGAGCTGACATTTTCATTGTTTCCTCAATCATTCACTAATAATTAGCTGGATTGTTTCAGCAGAACTTCTCACGAAAAGTGTGCAATATTTTGTTCTGTTTAAATTTCTAGGGAAAAACAAAACAAAAAACAAACAAACAAAAAAGTTGTTTAAGTAAAACAAATAGCATTTATTTCAAATCATTAAATCAACTATTTATACTGCAAAAAGGCAGTGATTTTCAAAAGCAAAACAAAACACAAGTGAAAAGTATACTGAACTGTGAAAGAGACGTTGTTCAACAAACGGCTTTCTGTGTGCTAGACAGAGGGAAGGACATACAATAGGCTAATTTGGACAAATGAATAAACTAAAAAATAAACAGTTGGGACAGTTTTAAATTCTTGTCAGTATATTAGTTCTGTCCATTTGGTCTTAAAGTGATAGCAGCCTCCCGATGGGAGAGGTTTATAATAAAAAAAAAATAAAAAAATAAATAAAATAAATAAATTGCTTGTGAGTTCCTACAGCAGCAAAATGATTGCATAAAAACATATTATTTGATCTTACAGATTTTCACCGTTTTGTCCCTGTGTATGTTTACATTAAATAACCCACTAAGTGTGTGTGGTAAATAAATGTTAAATCCTAAAGCATAATTTTACTCAGTGGCTTAGCACAGGGCTTAGCACAGTTCATTGTGAAGGGATTTTGGGTATTTATAATCAACTGCTAATACTGTTATAGGACTGAATAGATTAATATTTTAAAATACTTACAATTGTCTAAATAATTGTTTCCAGTCTAATATATTTTACTTTTATCTTCAATTAATGGTGATCGTTCAGATCGTTCAATACTGTGTGCCTTTTACCCCATGGTGAGATACCCCAAGATATTTAAACAAAATAAACAACTTGAATGATTTAATGATTTGATGATTTTTCATGCAAAATCTGCTGCTCCATTCATGTTCAATACAACGTATATATATTTTTTTCTGCAATTATACATTTTAGGCCAGGTGAATAGCACATTTTTTTTCTTAAGGTGGGCCTGTTGTACCCTACTCTTTTAAATACGGCAGCCATTATGTGCAACCACCTTTATATAGAACACATTTTTCTAGACCACTGACTGGAGCTTTCATAAGATTTGAATAGGCATAAACAGATTTTAATAGAGGTGTCAGTCCAATTTCCTATTTCTTAGGTATTAGACTTTTTTTAAATAAATCAATCAATCAATCAATCAATCAATAAATCAATAAATAAATATTAATAATAATAATAATAATAAAACTTTTCATAAATGTCCAGAAGCATACATATTTTATGATAATATGTTTAAATGAAATGTTTTATGTTTTATTTTGAACCCAGATTTCAGCAGGGCGTGATGCAGTCAATGGATTAAACCAAAACCAGAATGCAGCAGAACCACATGAAATGAATACTTTACTGAATCAAGATCAGGAGGTTGGTAGGAGAAACAGACGGCACTCAGTCTGATTCAGAGGAATCAGAAACATAATGGAAAGGAAAGGACGTGACGTGTAGCCAAGTATGGTGACCCATACTCGGAATTTGTGCTCTGCACACACAGAGTAGTGAGTAGTGAACAAACACACACCCTATCGCTGCAGCGCCCAGGGAGCAGTGCCTTGCTCAAGGGACTCACCTCAGTTATGGTATTGAGGGTGGAGAGAGTGCTGGTTATTCACTCCCTCTACCTTTAATCCCTGCCAGACCTGGAACTCAAACCTGCAACCTTTTGATTACAAGCCCGACTCCCTAACCATTAGGCCACGGCTGCCCCTATAATCAATAATTTGAGAAAAAAGTCTCTTTATCCAACACTGTGTATTTACTCAAACTCTCATGAGAGCTAACAGTGATCAAACACACTTCAGTGATGCTCTTCATTTTATTGCAGATGGTTTTTGCTGTTTGTTTGGCTGTTTCACCACCATTTATCATTGTGAAAATAGCTTTATGTCTACTGTTAAGCTTCATATGCGTGTCAAGCATCTATGTCACATACACATGAGCATGAGTGAATGAATTAGATAATGTTAATAATGTAAACAGCACAGGACACAAATTACTTACTCAAACATCACTGTCATGTTGAAAGCTCATGGTCTTGCTGTGTTCAGGGTTGTTCTGTAAAGACCCACCAGATGGTGCCATTTATCAGCAGAAACATGTAAATATCTATCAAAACTGTTGCTTGCATTTAGAAACAACCAGTTTTGCAAAGAACAGTATGAAATCCTAAGTTACACAGGAATGTTTAAAACATGAGAAAGCCAGACTGTATATTCTGGAGCACACAATAAAAAGAAAGAAAATTAGTCAAATTTACCTCAGTGTACAAGATTTCATTAAATACTGTGAAGGAGGCTGCAAGACACCTTATGCATGATGTCAGGAGCATTTACTCAATATCATTATCTCATTTTTGACCGAGATGGCTTTTAGCTGGTTTTGCATCTGAACTCTTCGTATATATTGTAATGACCCGGCAGTCAGTGCTAGCAGCCGGGTGCATTATGGGTATTTCTTTAGAGTTATTTTTGCGTTATTTACGCAAGACAGTTGGGTTTTTGCATTAGAGATGTTATGTGTGTTTATGTTCAAGTTAGTTTGGGTGGGTTTGGTTCATTTGCAGCCCTGTTATATAAAAAGTGTAACTGTTACCGTCATGGAGAAAGATGTGTAGGGGAGGGACTTTTTGATATGACCTGGCATGTGGAGAGTTTTACTCTTTGTTCTAATTAATGGTGTAAAACGTTGGTGTTGTTTAATGTAAAAATCAATTAAACCTGGCTGATAATTTTCTGGTTGATTAAGCAGCTGAGGGCATTGTTAATCACTTTCAGCTGTATTGGTGTTCATGGACTTAACGACAGGTGCACTACAGTGGCAACAATTACAAAACCCTCAAAACAGGACTGGTTTTACATGTGGAGGTCATTTCAAGTTTCTCCCTCTTGATCTTTTTTGGCTGGTTTTCCACTCGTGCTAGTTTTGGCTTGAGTAATTATCTCTACTGGCAGTATGAGGCGATTCCTTAACCCTCCAGAAGTTGCACAGGTTGTCCAACTTCTCCAGGATGGCACATCCACACGTGCTGCAGCAAGAAGGTTTAATGTGTCTCCCAGCACAATCTCCAGAACATGGAGGAGATTTCAGGAGACTGGCGGTTATTCTCGGAGAGCTGGACAGGGCCGTAGAAGGTCCTCAACCCATCAGCAGGACCGATACCTGCTCCTTTGTGCAAGGCGGAACAGGCTGAGCACGGCTCGTGCCCTACAGAATGACCTCCAGAGGGCCACTGGTGTGAATGTCTCTACCCAAACAATCAGGAACAGACTTCATGAAGATGGCCTGAGGGCCCGACGTCCTGTAGTGGGCCCTGTGCTCACTGCCCAGCACCGTAGAGCTCGACTGGCATTTGCTCAAGAACACCAGAATTGGCAAGTCCACCACTGGCGCCCTGTACTTTTTACAGACGAGAGCAGGTTCACCCTGAGCAGCTGTGATAGACGTGAAAGAGTCTGGAGAAGACAAGGAGAACGTTATGCTGCCTGCAACGTCGTTCAACATGACAGGTTTGGTGGTGGGTCAGTGATGGTCTGGGGAGGCATATCCATGGAGGGACGCACAGACCTCTACTGCCTAGGAAATGGTGCTCTGACTGCCATAAGGTATCGAGATGAAATCCTTGAACCCTTTGTCAGACCCTACGCTGATGCAGTAGGTCCTGGTTTTCTCCTAATGCACGACAATGCCCGGCCTCATGTGGCAAGAGTATGCAGGCAGTACCTGGAGGATGAAGGAATTGAAACAATTGAATGGCCTTCACGATCCCCTGACTTAAACCCAATAGAACATCTGTGGGACATTATGTTTCGGTCCATTAGGCGGCGCCAGGTTGCTCCTCAGACTGTACAAGAGCTCAGGGATGCCCTCACACAGATCTGGGAGGAAATGCCACAAGACACCATCCGTTGTCTCATTAGGAGCATGCCCCGACGTTGTCAAGCATGCACACAAGCTCGTGGGGGCCACAGAAGATACTGAAAAGCATTTTGAGTTGCAGAAATTAAGTTTTTGAAAAAATGGACTAGCCTGCCACATCTTCATTTCACTCTGATTTTAGGGTGTCTACACAATTGAGCCCTCTGTAGGCTGAAAACTTTTATTTCCATTAAAAGACTTGGCATCCTTTTGTTCCTAAGACATTGCCCTGTCGTTATTTGTATAGATATCTAACTTCATATTGAGATCTGATGTATCTAATGTGCTTCTTTAAAGTGTTCCTTTAATTTTTGTGAGCAGTGTATATATAATACACACACTTTTTATATAACAGGGCTGCAAATGAATTTTTTAATGGCATGACACCCATATCTGGTACTTAAATACGGAATTTATGCGTGTGTAGTTAATAGATTTACTGACAGTGACAAGAAACAATTGGAACACAATATGTGTGGAAGAAATGGGCTGTAAGTATTCAATGAATAATAAATAAGAGTAAAAATATTTCAGTCCAGTAGTTTCAGCTTTAATGCCTCTGTTTGCTTAAAAATATTCCCACACTTTATGTTAAGATCAAATTCTTACTATTAACCCTCTATTAACTACAAATTTTGTCTTCAAAATTCGTAATTTGTTGCTAATAACTAGTTTAGGTATGGGGTAGGATGAAGGGATCTAAAACATATATATATATATATATATATATATATATATATATATATATACACACACACACTTTTTATATAACAGGGCTGCAAATGAATTTTTTAATGGCATGACACCCATATCTGGTACTTAAATACGGAATTTATGCGTGTGTAGTTAATAGATTACAGTATAAGGCTAGACCAACTAACATAACCTATAAAAGTGCAAAATGCATTTGAGAATCGAGATATTTCATCATATAGATAAACACGTTGGGGAATATTTCGAATAATAAGTAAGTAAATAAATAAATTAATAAATAAGCCTATATCAGCTACAGTCAGCCGCCTACCCAACCCCCCGTGATCACTGATGGTCAATGATCGCTGATATTATTATATGATATCGATCTATCCATCCAATTTCCTTAACAGCTTTCACCTGGTTTTATTCCCAGCCCTTGCGACAGTATAGAAGCAAGCGGAAAAAGAAGAGTCAAAGGAAGCAGTTCTGAGCCGCATTGCAGCCGTGCAGCAGAATTAGCACAAATCTGCGATGCGTAAGACATAGCTGGCAGAATAAAATATTTTGTTTAATTTGAAGATGCAGTTACCGAACTGCGTTTTTACGTCAATACTGCTGATGATCGCGGATGGTACGTATTTTTATTGATTTTTTAATTCATTTACGAGAGAGCCCTATCACTCCTGTACAGCTATCCGGGAGCGTTATTTATGAATATGACAGCAGTCATAAACAGTGTGGTTTAATAAACATAAATATCATCCCCCAAAAATCTATTAGGGGGAAGAGATTTATTTAATAAAGACAGTCACAAAAACAAAACAAGGCTATATGAGTAGCCTACATAATAACCGTAATGCATCGTTCAATGGCGTATGTTTGCTTTTGGTATAGTGGGGACATAAAGCGTGTTTTCTAATGTAGCCTATTAACTTTAAATTCTTAGGTAATACAAAGTATAACGTTTCAGATGCGTCCGAAATGACAAAAATAGGGTACAGTCGGGGAAACGCCCCTATGGGGTAAAACGCCACCCCGCCCTCACTCCGCACCCCTACTGTTATTCCAAAAATAACCACAAGATTATGGAGTGAATTTTGTGCCAATATTCATCAAACAAATCCAGCCTTTTGCAAATAAATCTGCTTTGCAAAGAAAAACTCATCTTTTAAACAGACGCGAATTCGCGAATACAAAACTCTATTTGAGAGAAAATGTAGTGGTATGGACAAATGTATCTATTGTGTGTTACAGTTGTGAGACTCAGTTGCCTTTTTCTCATGAAGCTTGGCTTGATTTTCTCACAAATGAGCGCAGACAGATTTTCTCACAAATGCAATTCGTATTAACTTCCTTTCCCCAAAACAGCAGACACACCATAGTGAGGGGAACAGATGAGTTTCTGTCTTACTATATCTAAAATTTAACCATTTAAATGTTTTCACAAAACAACCCTATACTACAATGTCAGTGAAATTTACAATAAGTGCTGTAGTTGTTAAGATGATTGATTAGTTCACAAATCAGTAGTCACATGGCTAAACATTTAACTATGCAGTCTTTCTCTATTAAAAACTGGTCCATTCTCAGTGCTATAACGGGATATATACAGTTGCAATCGAAATTATTCAACCCCCTTGACCTGCAAGACATTTTGATCCAGAGAACAAAATTTTGTGAAAACAATTCAGCAAAGGCCTTAGTAAACTATTGGAGAAAGCTTATTAATACACATTTGAGTAATTCTGAGAACATAAGTAAATGAACAATAAAAAAATGTTAGTGGCTCTAAACGTTCATGTTAAAAATCATTCAACCCCCAAAAGTAAAATGTGGTGCAGAATATTTTATTCTTTAAAACCAAGAATAAACACTGCTCGGAGGTGCTTAGAAGCTTCTGTCACCTCTCTACTGCAGTCTTGGCCCATTCCTCGCCTGAAAAAGCTTTCAGATCACTGATAATCTTTGGTTTTCACATTGTCACTGCTTTCTTCCAATTCAACCACATATTTTCAATGAGAATTAAATCTGGAGACTGAGCAGACCACTCAAGAACATTCTATGACTGATCCCTGAACCAAGTATAAATAGATTTGGATGTATACTTTGGGATGATTGTCCCGCAGGAAAGTCCATTGATCTTTAGCTTTAGTCATTGCACCAAAGGCATCACAATTCTTGCCCAAATGGCCTGATACTTTCAAGAAACCATGATGTCCTTCATACGGTCATGTTTTCCCTTTCCTGCTACAGTAAAACAACCCCATAACAGGACTGGCCCACCTCCACGTTTGACTATGGACATGGTGTTCTTCTGCTTATAAGCTTTGCCTTTTTTTGCACCAGACATACCGCTGATCCATAGGTCCAAAAAGTTCCAGTTTGGTCACATCACTCCATAAAGCATTATTCCAGAACTCCACAGATCTATCCAAATTAATTTTAGCATGTTCAAGTTGGCCTTTTTGTTCTTCTTGGTCAAAAGTGGTATTTGGCAAGATGCCTCAACATGAAAGCCATGCTTGTCAAGTGTTCTTCTTATACACTGCACTGAAATGTTTTTCCTCCTTTCGTGGGGTCATCTTGCAAGTCTTTGGCTGTACATTGCAGGTTTTTCTCATTTGCTCCGATCAAACATTTTATGATATTGTGCTTTTTTTGTTCAACACCCTCAAAGTTTTTCTGGTACAGCACACTTTAAACTAAGGAATAACGTTGCCAGTTGTGTCTCTAGGAACTTTTAATGTCTTTTAAATCTGCATGTAGCATTAGACTTTCTAATATAATAAAACTATTTCTTCTCTATAGCTTTTGTGAGAGCTCTATTGACTACCATATTTGATACTCAACTTCAGTACATACATGGGCTAACTGTAAGTATGTGTAACACCCCAAGCTAATTCTGTTTTTTTTTTTTTTTTTTATTTTTTTTTTTTTTTATAGAGGTTCTAAACACTTAATTGTGTTTTAAGACAATTTTGTTCCCTACCATAAAAATAAGTGACTTTGAAACAGCAACGTTGAATAGGGGTTGAATAATTACGACATAGCTGTGCTATTAAAAAATCCTATAACTCAAAAACATTACATTATATATTGACATTATCACTTTTAATATGCCAATAAACTGTTGTAGATGCAATTTTTATAAAGCCCTGGATCTTCAGAAAAGCTTGTATTTGTAAAGTACTGCAGTCTCTGGGGGTTGAATAATTTTGATTGCAACTGTACATATGTTGATACAATTGTTCAACATTCAAAACAATGCAGGGGTATAATAACAATATATCATGTCACAATATATTGTAATACAAAAATGCAAATTGTGGATAGGGACAACTGTGTACCAACTATAAAAGCATTTTAAATGTTATTTTTTACATTAGGGCAAGTAATTTTTATTTGTCATTGTGCTATATGTGTTTGAGAAATGTGGTATGAAAGAGGAGATAAATATAGTATAAAGTATAAGTATAAAACTACAGAGACAACCTAGTAGGCTAATATAATTATACAAATAGGCTAATATAATTAAACTAGTTCAAGTTCAGGTGAGCATTATTGTGAGTCAGCTATGTAAAGGTACCAAAATATAATCTAAATAAATAAATACCATGGTATTTGTAGTAAAGCTGCCATTATAGAAATACATGGTTACCACACTTTTACTATAGTAAAACCAATTTTATTTTTCAGAAGGGATATCATAGTTTATTATTATATTTATGTTTACATATAGCATAGTTTATATACACACCTCATACCACATTTAAAACTATTAAGTGGCCTGTAAGTAGATATTTTATATTTCAACCAATATTTTACTATAAATACAGATTTTAGTCTGACAATAGCGTGTTTCGAACAATCCATCTAAAAATATGTAGCTTTGTATATATATATATATATATATATATATATATATATCCAAGCAACATTTTAACTCATGAAGTTAAGAATCAAAGGCTGCTGTCAGGAATTATATTCTCTTCAAAATGCAAACATTTGTCATCTGAGTGACTCCGAGAAGAGTCCTTGCTGTCCAGAGTTTGTCTTTACCCATGTAGTGCACCATTATCCAACGCACAAAAAAAGAAAGTAGGCTACATTCTATGATGAAGCTTGATGTTATGATGCCATTTTTCAGGGACATCTACATGTTTACCTGGCTGACCTCAGATTATTAGTTTATTAGTATTAGTTTTTCTCAATTGCTTAAACACATTTCTTGAAATTATGCCTCTTTTTTGAAACAAATCTGTAACTTCTAACTCAGTTCCCTGAACTTACTATATTCAGGTCAAAATGAAGCTCTCCACTCAAAACAACTCAATCTTGCTGAAAAAAAACAAACTTTGCCCTCAGACACGACACACAAACCCTCAAAAACACGCACACTACAACACAGTTTTACACACTGATGAGATCAATTCAAAACAATACTACGAAAACTGGTAATAAGTGTTGCTTGGAAAAAAAGAATTCACATGATGAACACATCAAATGTATGCATTTACAAGTGTTTTAATCCCTAATTTATTGTACTGTAGAGTACAGCACAAAACGGCAAACAACAACAAAAATAATTATATATATAAAGATTAAAAAAAAATAAAATAAATAAATAAATAAAAATAAAAATACATTACAAAGTCATTGTGAAATAGAAAAGAAAAAAAAAAAATATGGGCAAGTAAAAATAAGAAAGTCCACTGTCAGAATTTGTAACTCTTGCGTTGTCCTCTGTCTATATATGCTTTCCAATTGAAGGTTCAAGAGATGTTGAGACCTTTGAGTACCTTTGAGCTATTTCAGAGAACTGCTTTATCATTAGTTTATCTGTAGTCTGTCAATATTCACTTGAACAATTCATGGCAAATTTACAAAAAAAAAAAAAAAAGTCTAATAGAAATGTGTAGAATATGCTTAACAGTTTATGAAAACTAGATCAAAAATTTAGCATTTACTGTAAAAACATATACGATGAGCTAACGACGATGTTTTGAGGGGTAAGAGTATAGCACAGAGAACTATATACATGTAATACATTTTGAGCAACATTACAATGAACTGATAAAGTAGGAAACCGCAGACAAATCAGTTGCATAATCAGTTGTATGAATGTACCAAAGCAAACGCAACTTGTTAAAAAAAAAAAGAAATTAGAAACATTTTATGATGTGCACAAGTGACTAGATGATGTGGAGGTTGAACAAGTAGTTTTGAGAGTTTCATTTCTGATCTGAGAAATGCACCAAACTGTAAGCTGACTTGGGCCCTTTTATCTTCATCGAAGGTTCTGATTGATGAGTGATAAATTTTGACTCCTAGCGTTTCCACTTGGATAATTGTGTGCTAATTGAGCTCAAACTTTGCAGACTTGAGTGAACAATATTGAATGCTAATGCTTTCTAAATGACCACATGGTGTAAGCACTGAGAAATGTAGGGATTTGTGTGTAGAGTTTTGCAGTAACAGTTCACCAAATCTGACTCATGTGTTAAAGCAGAGAAATAGTGTGTATAGTTCAGGGAAATGTGTGTGCTTTTTGAAAAATGGCATTATGGTTTTGAAATTTTAGTTCAAAAGACTGGTTATAGTGTTTTAGCAATCGAGAAAAACTGTAATGTGATGGGACACAAAAGGCATTTTCTCCAACATGCTGTGACTAACAATAGAACAGACCCAAATTCAAGCTTTTATCCGGCGATCTTCTTCTCCGTCCTGAGCAGCAACAGCAATAAACCCACGCTAAAGTGCATTTTACAAATTCAAATAGTGCCGCATCAAGAAACTACAGGTTTTACGTCATGTAAATCGAACGCTCATTGGCTCTCACCGGCATAAATGAAGACACATAGGTGTAAATGAAGAAGGAGATGGGCTCTGATACTGTTCATATCACAGTGTATACAAGTGTGGTTGTTACTTACTACAAGAAGTGTTTGTTATTTAATAAATAATGATTGTTTAATAATATTTATTAATGTTCTAGGGTTGATTGTGCACGGTCCCTCTAGTCCTTTTGTTGCTCCCCTGGGATCTTCAGTGGTTTTGCCCTGTTATGTTGATGAACTGCTACTAATGGAGGGTCTGGAGGTGGAATGGAGAAGAACAGACTCAGGCACTCTGGTTCATTTGTATCAAGATGGTGAGAGTCGACCAGAGTCCCAGCAGCAGGATTATCATAATAGAGCTTATTTTTTCACTGATGAGATTCAACATGGAAACTTCTCCCTCCGCTTGGACAATCTGAGAGCAGAGGATGAGGGACAATACACATGTAGAGTTTACAGTCAGCAGGATTCTGGTGAGACTGTGGTTCAGATAAAAGATATTGGTGAGTCTGACATAAAATAAATGCGTACATATTTAAATTGAAATTTATACAATAAAGTTTATGTGGTGACATTTTGTGACCATTCATTTTTTCAGAGCGTTTGCTAGTATCAGGATCAAGTCGCTCCATATCTGCGTCTGTGGGTGAGGACGTCACCCTGAACTGCTCTGTAAACTCTCACATCACACCTGAACACATTGAAGAAGTTTCATGGAAGAAAACAGATGAAGATGAAAATATTCTGGTTCTGCTCTACCAAAACAATGGGACTCTATCAGATTCATCAGATGAGCGATACAGAGACAGAGTTGAGTTCTTCACTTCTGAAATCTTCAAAGGAAACTTCTCTCTCAGACTGAAGAGAGTCAGAACTGACGATAAAGGAGTTTACATGTGTCAGGTGTTTGCTGGAGGACTTTCAGCCAATGCAACTGTGGTACTGGGGCAACTGGGTGAGTCAACAGATAAATAAATAAATCAATACACAATCCTTGTTGCTCTCCATTCAGTCCATTTACAATCGCTGTCCCCCTCAAACATCAAGGGCACTAAACAATCTGGTATGTGGGGCAATAAAGAAGGAAAATCCAAAATTCTAATAATAATGATAATACGAAATTAATTAATTAGGTTAATAGTATTAATAAATGATTATAATTTCATTAACTGATGTCTGTTTTTCACAGGTTTCTCTGTTTTACACATAACGGTGTTGATTCTCTGTATTTCTGCATTTGGATCTGCATTTCTGCTCTGCTGTATGATCTACTGCAGATCACATGATAAAGGTATAAATATTATGTTCTTTAGTCTATTTGAGACTTTTAGATTTAGAGAAGATGATGAAAATGTTCTTAATAGTATAGACTGTGGAATTCTCTGTGCTCTGCTGCCCTTCATTAATGCGTATATATTTACAAGATTTGCTGCATTGAAGAGATTAAGAGACAGATCTAATGTCTGTGGAAGTTTTTTGACCATATCCTGTCACTGGCAGATTTCACACAATTTTATATAATTTTTCATGTCATAAATAGTTGAAACTACATTTAGGGCTTTGAGTAATCAAATTAAGTGTAAATCAGAAAAATATTATTTTTACTTTATCAAAGTCCATTTAGGGCTTTTGATCTAACAGTTAATTAATTAATTAATTTATCTTTTGGAAATAAGTATCACTAATATGAAATATGTAAATTATTATTAATTATTTAATTCAGAGTATTTTTATATGACTAATCTAGTGTTTTCCTCTCTCTCTAGATTCATTTTTACATCTTCATGTCTGTCTAGTTTGGTGTCCAAATATTGTCATGTTTTTTGCTTTTTTTTTCTGGGGAGTTTCTGAAGGTGAGTGTTATAATGATCATGCCATTAAATCTCAAAATGATGTGATACCTTCTTAATTACTAAAACAAGTGCACTCTTAAGGGTGGAATACACTACATGACTTTGTAAATAGTGACAGAGGAAAACTGGCCAGCATGCACTACATGACTGAGAATCACACACTAGGAGACTTTGAAGCTGTGCCGATCACAACAAACTTACACAAAAACATGTGCCTTGTTGGTAGGAGATGCTGGAAAAATGAAAACAATATGTGTTCTAAAGTCAGATGAAATCATTTTACATGTTTGATATACCGTGGCTGGGTGGAATCAGAGTCTGAAGCTAAAAAATCAGAGTCTGTGACCATCATACACTATGTGATTTTCTGTGAAATCTGTCAACTCTAATCTGCAGACTGGCTTTGACTTACGGCAACTTCTCAAGAATGTAAATCTGCAGAAAATAGGGGCATGAATCATGTAGTGTATTCTAGGCTTTACACTTTGATTAACTTTAAATTCAGTTTCATTTTTAAGTAAGGTCTGTTCTGTAAGGTCTGCTTTACAGCAGTGACTGAAGCAGATTGTTTTATTTCACAACCTCATTTTAGTGTTGTATCTTTTAATGATGCCTGTCACACTCATGAGATCTTTCATGTTATTTTCTCATAATTCATATCATGTCTTTTTTTTCCCTCCAGGATCTCTGCATGAGTCGGTCTCTTGTTGCACTCTTTATATTCTGAGGCCTCTCATGTTGCTCTGGGCAGCTCCATATGTGCATGACATCACAGGTATGAGTCATTTGATCATTAGAGAAAATAAGAAAATCAAAATATCATAAGTTCAGACATCATTTCATCTATGTAAGTGATTTACAAAAGACAGTTGAATAACACTTTAATGATATATTGTTTTAATGGCATTTGTGTTTGAGTGTTGATATTATGTGTGATATTTTAATTGTTTTTTGTTGTTGTGGTTGTTTTTGTTTTTCAGGCAACATTAAAACATGGCTTCTAAAATACAGTTATATCGCAGAACATGTTGTCTTCTCAATTGTTGTTTATTCAGGTAAACAAATACGAATATCAATCAGTACACTCATAACAGTCATTATCATAAACCCATTAAAAATCACAATAACAAATTGTTGTCAGAATGTAAATGTAATTCTGAATATGTTTAGCAAATCTAAAACAATTACATGACATCAGTCTCAACAGTATACTGAAAGATGATCTACATTTTAGATTCTATTTACATTCTATATTAGTTATCAGATGATTTGTCATTGTTCAGATCTATCTATATTTTCATTATGCATCTGTTTAATAGTAGTTTTTTAATCTTGTTCTCTCTTCCAGCTCTTTTCATAAGTGCTTGGGAAAAACTTGTAAAATTTGCTGAACTTGATATGGTTGTGACAGTACTCCTGTTTATTATAGTGTTTCTGTGCTGCCTCTGCAAAATCATTTACCGTAAGTTGTGTGTGTGTGTGTGTGTGTGTGTGTGTGTTTGTGTGATGTAAATTGTTTGGTTAATGAACAAAAATCAATTATTGAGCATGTACATCAAAATGTTGTTGACATGCTTAATAATGTGTGTGTGAAAGCTTGTATCCATAAAGCTAAAGAACAACACAATGAATCTTTTAAAAAGGCAACCATTTGACATGATCACACCGTCATGACCATCATATTCATCTGCTCTGAGCTGAGCCTAAACTCAACTTACCCAAACAATGTTCTTTTGCGAGTAACGTCTTGGTTACATTATGTAACCCTCGAGAGGAAAGAAGGAACGGAACATTTTGTCGACACTGACATTAGTGATCTCACTTGGGAGCCCCATCACCTCTGAACATTACAAGAAAATGGCCAATGACTATTGTTGAGTGGAATTGCATGTCAAGCCAATCCCCATACATAAGGCTATATAAGATGAGCTGAGAAAGCATCCTGGTATTCACAGCAATCCAGTCTTGTGGCATGATGGACGTAACATCTTCGTTCCCTCATTCAGGGAACAAGGGTTAATGGAGATGTTCCCTTTCAATCAGTCACATTCATTGTTACATTAACACTGACATTAGGGGTCCTTTTGGAAAGCACCACAACCAGAACTGTGTTATGTGAATTGGTGGCACAAGTGCTGGAAAGCAAATGTGCCAGGACAAATGCACCTGTCACCGTGCCATGACCTTCATCTACCGAGGGCAAAGTCAGTCACCCTGTGTCAGAACTACACTTGTGCAGCTTTTTAAGTGCCTTGGCCTGATGTACCTGCAGGATGAAAGGCACAGGTGGAGGGTTCAAACACCAATATGTGCCACTAGTTCAGCTGAACTTCTTCTGACAGTGATCCTCAGGTCACTCTTGTCTCTAAACTAGTATTTCCCAACCCGGTTCTTAGAGGCACACCAACACATTTTCAAACCCTTCCTAATTAAACACAGACTGAAGTCCCTAAAATGAATGGGTGACATAAGGGAGACATCCAAAGTGTGTGCTGTTGGTGTGTCTTCAGGAACAGGGTTGGGAAACACTGCTCTAACCAACACAGCCCCTAGATCTTTACGACCAGAGGAACTGGACTGGGTGGAGTTCAAGGGAAGCTTTATAACAAATGAGAGCTTTGACCTCATCGTAGCCATGAACATGCACTTGCAGTGCAGGCATGACCCATTTACTAAAGCCATCTCAGTATGCTGGGGTCAAGATACATCAGACAGCAATTGTGCCCCTCATTAGAGGTAAGGAAATGACCTCACCCAGAGGTAGGCTTTTTTATTTATTATTTTTTTTTTTTTTACTCACAAACTGATGGGCTCTGGAGCAAAAATCTGAAAGAGTGGATGCATGCTGCCATACCTGTATGTACAAGGAGTAGCTTGGCATGCAAATTCCAGTGATTCCAAGGTGATTGGGGCTCCTAGGTGAGACCCCTAATGTCAGTGTCTACATAACGTCAAACATGACTGACTGAAAGGTAACTCGCAGTTATGCCTAGACATGACTAGAGGGCTAAAAGTTATGTACTGCAGCTTTAAAGAGATTACTAAAATTACTTAATTTCTCTTATTAATAATATGTTTGTGTCAAAATTAATTCATGTTTTTCATAGTTTTATTTGCAGGGAATATAAAGAGGTGCAAATGGACACTCAATTTATTTGACGTTGTGGCCGATATGATCTTTGATATTCTGCCAACATTACAATTCATCCTCCTGTTCCTCATATTTGGATCTGCCAGAGAAGGTTCACATTTACAATGTTTTGAGTTTAGAATTAATTTTCAAGACATGGTTATAGCCTTGGTTTAAGGTTTGTTTTGATTTTATTGGTAATGGTTAATGGTAAGCACATTTTAGTTTTATTTGTGATTTACTATAATCTGCTGTAAAGCTGTTGATGTCTTATACTGTAGTATCCAGCAACAACATTAATATTTATTTACTTCCCTGTTTCTAGGATTCATCATTATTGTAATTTTACCAGTCTTACTAATGTTGACGAATGACAGGTGGTTTTATAGATGTCGAAGGGTTGGCTGTAAGTATTTGAATTACTATCTGATCTCTGCATCATCTATATTGTATGTGATCATCAGTGTTGGGTTACACTTATTATTACTTATGCACAGTTAGAAACTTTATTTATTATTATTATTTTTTTAATAATGCAACATCAGTGATTGGATGGATGAATCAATAATAATAATTAATAAATCTGTCGATAACAGTCTTCACAGATTTATAGCTATATCTCTCTGGTTTGAGTCTAATCTCCAGCAGGTCCCAATTATTCTATAATCTCTGAATGCATGTTTTGTTTCCCCCAAGAAACTTTACATTCACTTTCAAGTTCTTTGCAAGCAAACACAACATTTCTGGGAGGACACAAAACATTTTGGAGAGAATGCAAAAGCATTAACATTTTATATATATATATATATATATATATATATATATATATATATATATATATATATATATATATATATATATATATATATGGAAAAGGATGTTTGTAATGTTTTATTCTGCCATCTCTTCAAATTCACTTACACACCTAGTAGCCTAATTGTGCTATGTGATCCCTGTTTGGTAATCTAAAAAAAGTGTGTATCCAGATCAGGGTGATCCAATGCAATTTTGCTTAGAAAAACCAGCATAAATCCAGATATTTCTAAAAAGAAAGCATTATGATTCTGATTAAACTTTCTAAACAACTGGAAGCTGGAAAGATTAATCATTTGATTCTTTGAATATTAATTATTGATCATTGATAATAATAATGATAAAATATTAAATATTGATAATCTGTGTTCAGATGTATGATTTTCCTTTATCTCTACATTTTTATTTTTTAAATCAGTATTAATGCCTGATCAGCTCTGTTTCTGTCAGTATGAAAGTGTGATTAATGCAAACATTGTCACTTTTTTTTTTCAGGTACAGAATTCGTCATAAGAACAGTTTGGTTATTCTTCATTTTATTGATAAATTCAACAATGATTGGACTTTACGTGGTGGCAGTAAAAAATGAAATAGGTACAATCTTCTCTGTCCTCACACTTTCAATCGGCTTTTTATGGTAAATGGGGAATGTGATGCATTATTTTAATTCTTTCAATTTACAGATCCTGTCGGATGGGCTTTTGTGATGGGGTTTCTACAGATACTTTGGGCAGTTATGAAGTTTACAGATGAGGACTATTATAAATATATTGCTCGGGGTATAGTATCGATTATCTAATTTGATTATCTGTCATATGTTTCTACTTTATTTGGTGATATTAAATAGTCATGGTCTCATTGTTTATACATAGGTATTTGTAAAATATTTACTTAAGAATAGATGCTGAAACATACTTGACGACACCTAAACTTAAACATTAATACATTTTAACAGCTATAGAAATGTAAAATATTTATACATTTTTTGTCATAAACATATTCATATAGTTACATTTCTGCAATTTCAATGGGATATTTTACAACCCTTAACCACACCTAAACATAAAAAAAACCCACTATACTAACAGGCAACTAACTAACCATTTTGTTGTCTCTGAACCTAACCCTAACAAACGTTCTTAAAAAAACAAACAAACAAAAAAACAAAACAAAAGAGCCACAGTATAAAAAACAGCATAACCAGCAAACCAGGCTCAAATATACAGCATGGGTTATGGGTGAATGTGATTTCACCAAGTATAACATGTTCCAGGATCAACAACATTGGTGATCCTAGAAAGACATTTCAGTTAACTAAATTAAATGTGAGGGATAGATTTTGTCACAATTCAGCTTAGGCGTGGGAGTGAGGAACAAGGAAACGTGGGTAAATATAAACAAGTCTTTAATAAACCAAAGGGTACACAGGGCAAACAGAAACAAACGAGCAGCACAGCATATGACGATAGACACCGGACAGCACAGGAAAACAAACACACTGACAGTCCATCAGCCCCTTTGACACATACTGTCTTTACTGGTAAATTACCATTTAGAGGTAAACCAGTTTTGTAGTAAGTTGTAAGCACCAGTAAATTTTGGTATGATGCTCTGTGCAAAAAATTAAACTCACTCTAGAAAGTGATAAGTTGACTTAACTTAAAAAAATTGAGGAAACCTGTTGCCTTAAAATTATGTACGTAATAATTAAAAAATATAAAGTAAGTGAACATCATTTGAGTTCCGTGTTTTAAGTTTATTGCACTCCTCCTTGTTTCCTTCTTTCCCTGCACCTGTAAGAAATTGTGACAGAACAACAGACCCAAAAAGATGACTGAGGACAAGTTGTATCTTTTTTATCAAAGGTTGGAGTGATATGTGGAGGAATTCCTCGAGCTTGCCAACCGGATGATATGGCACAACGCCACTCTGGGTGCGTGTTTCCTGCTTTGGTTTAACAACGAAACTATCCTCTGTGATCTTCTCGTGTGTGATTTTCCCCTGATCGAGCTGGTTAATCTCATCCTTTATTTAAACAGTTCCTATTTTGAAGTAGAATAAATAAAGAAAAATTTTAAGTCTCGTTGTTCTGCCCCCTCTGGAACATGCCGCATCTCTCCAGCTCACCCCACGCCAGAAACCCCCACATATCACGCCAACGGCTCCAACCACCTGGTTGAAAGAGGGCTCCTGCATTCAGCCCAGAGAGGACTCCTGTTCCCATGTTCAGCCCAGAGTGGGCTCCTGATCCCAAGTTAAGCCCAGAGATGGCTCCTGCTCCCACATTCAGCCTAGAGAGGGCTTTTGATTCCAAGTCAAGAAAGAGATTCTATTCCCAAGTACAGCCCAGAGAGGGCTGCTATTACCACGACCAGCCCAGAGAGGACTCCTGTCTCAATGGCTCCCTAGACTGCCTACTCCGCCATGGCTCCCCGAGCTCCCTCCTCCACCATGGCCCCCAGAGCTGCCTGCTCCCTCATGGTACCCGGATCCAGTACTGCCCACCCTCCTACACCTCGATGTTATGTGGCACGAGGTCGCGCCTTCCGGAGGGGGGTTTTATATCACGCCCAAGAACTGTTTTGTTGTTGTTCTGCTCCCCATGAGCTCTCCACGCCATAGTTTCTCCCTTATGCAACAACAAAATGAACAATTCTTCTGATTCTTGCATCCTTTTTAAAACGCTTTCCTTTCGCCTTTATCCCTCCTTTATCAAATCTAAAAGCTGATGATTCCACCACATTCTTCATAAAACAGCTACCATCAGTGACCAGTTTTCCACACCACAAACCAACAACTAACAGCAAACACACACTCTTTTCTCTTTCTCTTTGCCCTCGAAGACGGTCTCCAGAGGCATCCTTTCCAATCACTACTAACTATCCACTTGATCCTGTCCCCACTTATTTCCTTAATTCTGTTTCTTCTTCAGTTGTATTTGTGCAAATTCATATCATTAACATATCTTTTCATACAACTACCTTTCCTACAGCATTTATACAGGCTTGAGTAACACCACTGCTTAAGAAATTCACTCTAAACCCAGCACTTTTAGAAAACTTTAGAGCGATATCCTTTTTTAGGTTCATCTCAAAAAATCCTGAGTGCACTGTGTTCAACCAAATCTTTGATTTGTCCTGGACATCAACCACTCTGGCTTCAACCACTCAACTGAGACTGCCCTGCTCTTGGTTGTTAAGATTTTTATGGTTGTTAAGTTTTTTTTTTTTTTTTTTTTTTTTTTTTCATTTCTGTCAACAAAGGACATTTTGTTGGCTTTGACACTATTTAAAGAAAACTGAACTGAGCTGGATGCTGACATCACAAAATCGACAATGAACTGACTTCAGCTAAAAACAATGACTGTTTATCATCCTCCTACATTATTGATACACTATTTTCCTGCTTAACACTGTAAAGCTGCTTTGACACAATCTGTATTATATAAAGCTGCTCTATATAAATAAAAGTGACTTGACTTGTTAAAGTTCTAAGACTGGCAAAAGCACCTTCCAAATCATCATTACTTATCTTGCTCGACCTGTCTGCTGCTTTTGATACAGTTAACCACCAGATCCTCTTGTCAACCATCAAGACAAAGGGCATCACGGGAACCACACTCCAGTGGTTTGAGTCTTACCTCTCAAGTAGGTCCTTCATAATGTCTTGGAAGAGTGAGGTGTCTAAGCTGCAACATCTATCTACTGGGTTACCCCAGGGCTCAGTGCTTTGACCATTTCTCTTCTCCATGTCTTTGTCATCTCTAGGATTTGTAATTCAGAAACATGATTTTTTCCTATCACTGCTATGCTGATAACGCCCAAGTCTATTTCTCATTTCAGCCGAGTGATCCAGATGGTAGCTGTTCTCATTTCAGCCTGGCTGACAGACATTTTCTGTTAGATGAAGGATATTCCCTTCAACTCAACCTTGCCAAGACAGAATTGCTTGTTGTTTCAGTCAAATCCTACACTGTAAAAAACAATTTGTTGAGTCAACTTAAAATAATTTGTAACCTGGCTGCCTTAAAATTTTAAGTTCTGTCAACTCAAAAAAAGTTCATTCAACTTGAAATGTTAAATCATACTAAGTGACAACTTAGATATTTGGGTTGAATCAACTTAAAATTTTAAGGCAGCTGGGTTACTTACCCATCTGTTAAGTTTAGCAAACTCAAATATCTAAGTTGTTACTTAGTACAACTGAACATTTCAAGTTGAGTAAACTTATTTTAGTTGACTGAACTTAAATTTTTAAGGCAGCAGGGTAACAAATTATTTTAAGCTGACTCAACAAATTTTACTGGCCAGTTGTGGTGCCATCCCAAAGAGGCACTAAAACACTTTTACTTTTATCTTGACCTTTATCTTGACTCTTCCCTGCTGGTGGAATGACCTGGTTAACTCAACTCAAGCAACTGAGTCTTTGACCATTTTTGAGAAACTCCTAAAGAAGTACCTCTTTGTCAGCACTTGGCTCATTAATACTAGCACTTTCTATTTTTTTTTTCTTCTATTTATTAAAAAAAGAGAGAGAGAAAAAAAATCTTAAGTCCATTGTGTTAGACTAAATGGGACTTACCACAACACATACATATTAGTTTAATTTCTTCTATTGTCCTCATTTGTAATTAGTTTAAACCATTTCTGCTAAATGGTTAAATGTAAACGTAGTTTGTGGTAAGTCTGAAAAAATTAGTTAGTTTGTTCAGATGTGTTTAATTAGGGATTAGGGTTAGACTCTATTTATTAAACTGCTTGTTGTAGTTGGTATCTACACATTTATTTTCCATTTTACTGTTTTTTTTTTTTTTTTTTTTAAATAGATGTATTAATTTTACTTTAGCTTAATATGAAATGTTTAAATTTGCAGATTTTCGTCGTTATGTTCCTGTGTATCTGTTTGGATCAGCTGGTGTTGTTTTATTGAACTCTGTTGCACTAATGACAGAACTGATACTGAAAACAGGTTAGTGAACACAACACTTTAAAATACAATATTTATATAATTAGTTTGAGAGAAGATGTTTCCATTATATATAGTGTTACTGGTCTATATACATTATAAGCTTATTAATATATTAATTTAGAGTTAATTTCAAATCTTTATTAAGTGACTGATAACAAAACTGCTATAATATTTAAATAATTATATACACTCTTCTTTTTCAGTTAATGGTGATCGTACCATTGGAGATATGAGATTCACTATCTTTCCTTCTGAATGTGTCTTTACCATGTTGGTGCTGATATTAGGATTATTTGCATCCAGTGAGTATTATTATGTTGGCTTGAGAAAGTATTGAATTTAAATTTATCATTCTTCTGAGACTAAAACTACTGACACTATCTCCTCATATGACTTTAAAATGAGCAGCTTCTGAATAATCCTGCTTTTTTTCATTCACTGTCTCTGATCTCACAGGGATCAAAACATGTCTGCAGTCATGTCAGGTTAGTATCATCATTAATAAACAGACCTGCAATATCAGAAAGAGTTCCACTTCATATTAAAGATGCACTCAGTAATTTTATCGTCATGTTTTTCTGGCCCGTTTTAATAATAACACATTATTATTTTATTGAGTAAATATAAGTACAGGTTATACTTTTACAGCTCTGATGAGGGATTTCTGTGATAAAGTGAGTGTGAAGCTAGTAAATGTGAAACCTGTCAGACCCCAATAACAGTATATTAGAAAATCTACCAGCAGGGGCTAAATTTGATAAAACTAGAAGTGACTTGTCAATAGAATTTGAATTGTCATTTTCTCAACTTGAAAGATGGCAAATGCTTCTATGTTCTCTCTACTGATGAGTTATAAATGAGGTGTGTTATAAGGGAGACTTCCAGTGTGTGCTAGACACACCAGGACTGAGAAACACTGCTGTAGAAATGGTTGAAAATACATCAAAAATAAATAAATAATAAAATCTTGTCTCAAACCCAGAATGCAGCAGGATCTGATGAAACTCCAGCCAATAATTCAAACCAGAATATAACAGGACCACATGAAATGATTCCTTTCTTGAATCAAGATCAGGATGCTGGTGGGAGAAACAGACGGCACTCAGTCTGATTCAGCGGAATCACACACATGATCAATAATGAGGGAAAAAGACTAACACACTATCACACTGACAGTGATTTAAGATTGAAGTTCAAATTCTGCTGTTTTTAAAAATTGTTTATATTTATATTTTGACATGTTTTTATCAAACTGTAATGAGCCCAGTTTGACTGTCACTGTCTGTCCAGCAATCCCTGTGGCTGCTGAGTCTGCTAGGTGGCGTCTGTACATGCCTAAACCTGCCACGCTGGAAGCTATTGACTTGTGCTGTTTTCTGAGTTCTGAGATGACCGCCTGAGTTCCTTTTACTAGTTCTTCATACCTCAAGATATACAAGGATGCGCAGACTGCCTTTGTTGAAGTTTTCTCCTTTCTATTTAATAAATATCAGTAACCATCCTTTGCTTTTAGGTCCTTTGTTTATCCAGACAACTGTGTCAGACATTTCGGGGAGTATTCTTGTTTATGTGAGTGTTTAGTATGAGCTCCACCAGAGGGCATTCCATCCCTGACTCTTGGCACTCTACCTGGGACTCCATTTCCCATAATCCTCTGCCTAGGACTCACTCTACAGACACACCCCATTTCCATCTAGGAGGAAATATTTATCCATATTTCCGCTCCCTCTGCTGCTTCTTGGGTTACTTCCTGTCTGGTGGCCATATAAGGAGGCCTAAACCAAACAGGCCTCGTGAAGTATTGTTTTGCTTGTGCGGACTCTACCAAGCGTTTTTCCTGATTTCATTGCCTTGTTTTGATATTTCCACGGTTTCGTTTCTTGTCATTTCGTTTCTTTCTGTTTCTTTGCCATAGTTTTTGCCTTGTTCCATTGCCTTGTTTATTTGTCACTTTGGACTGCTCACCGGTATTCGGACTCTGCCTGTTTATTTGGTTTTCGCTTTTGTCTTGCCTACGTTTCATTGTTTGTTTGGAGATTGACCCTGCCTGTCTTGACTACGGTCTGTTTAATAAAGCTCGCATCTGGATCTTGCACGCTTCCCTGGAGTCCCGTTACAGCAACAATGTGGGGATTGTAGTGGACAGCACATTCCAGGGCCAAGTTTATTGGTGGGCCCCTTCCTGACCATAATAGTGGACAGAGGTTTGCTACATTTTGATTGGGTCTTGGTGAGCCAACATAAGCAAACTGTCCAATGCCATAAGATAAAGATGCCAGGACAACAGCCAGATCTCTTAGAGCACAAGAAGAAGACCTTTGGTACAAAGCCCGGGAAGGACAGAACTTCCTATTGGTCAAAATGCAGTTTGTGCCCTTCACCCAACTTGAGACTGATTCCTAAGGGTTTGGCCCGTGACCGACCATAAAAATTCCTTAGGACCTCCAGATGCAGCAGCAGTGGGTGAAACTAAGAGAGATCGTGGAGATCCATCCAAATCTATTCATAACTGTTTTCAAACCTTAAAACTGATGCACACAACAACACACACATCTTATACTTATTCAGAGAAATAAGTACTCCTTGTGACAGCAACGTGTAGTGCAACATTTTACACAAACTTAGCTGTTTATGGACAAATGATGCATGCATGACAGTTCAATCTTTTCCCATCATGTTTGGACTTAATGTGTTCGTAACATTGCCAAATGCATTATGGTTATAGTTTGGAAAATGAGAAATGCACCGGTAAAACTATAAGACATAAGACTATGCAAATAAATTCCATAGGAGGAAAGAAGGGTGGGCCACCATGTGTCCCCCCACCTTGATGGAACCAGTCAATCACAGCATGGCACGTCCAGGGGACGTTAACAGAAACACCAGCGTTCTGAGTTTGCCGCCCGTCAGGGTGAGACAATAGCAGATCACCTATGTTCTGAGTCTGCTACCTGTGAAGGAAAAGGCACAAACAGGACAACCTCCATTCTGAGTCTGAGCCCTGCCCTACCAAGTCCAAGTCTCCAGCTTTTGAGGCAGCAACAGATACGATCACGTTCTGAGCCTCCAGCCTGCAGGGGAAAAGATAATCTACATCCTGAGTCTCCATCCTAGGGAGACAAAGCGGATTGACCAAGTTCTGAGTCTCTAGCCCAGAGAGGCAGAAGACACAGACATTTGCAAAAAGGTTAAGCTCAGACGAGCAAACCTTCACTTTAGGTACTTTTGCTTGCTTGTTCCAAGCTAAGGACCTTCAGCACCTACTCCAGGGCCACATGTGCGTGTTCCAGATCTTAGGACCCTTGGTGCTCCAGGAGATCAGCATCCTACAGTGCTTCATCTTCAAAGCTGTTGAAACGGATTCCTGCTCCTTTCCCCACTGTACTGCCACCAGCGCAACCAGTGGAAGAAGTCACCGCCACCGGACTGCTCACTCAACCACAGCGAACGTAAATATTACTTCCAAACCTCTTCCAGAGACCTTGGCATTGTTGTATATTATCAGTATATGATTTTCTAATTTACACTAGATATTATATAGCTGATTGCAGTTGATAACAAATCTTACACATATTTGTTTGATGCATAATAAGGTTCTTCATCTTATTTGTTTCAGAGTAGCAACAGTTTATCTTTCTAGATAACGTAGCTCTGACATAGCAACATCCAACATTATCCCTTGCATTTTATGCATCTTATGCACTTTATTCCTGTTTCATTCATGGTATTCATTTAGTAGTTGTTGATTACTCTTGTCTATCTTTTGTTAATAAAATTTATTTTATTACAACTTGTGTCTTCCTTGTGTTGATAATACAGAAGAGGTTCTACAAGTTAGAGATCCCACCAATCTTTCTTATGTGATGTACTCATAACCACACATTAAATGACATGTGATTCAAGAATCATAACATCAGGTGTGACATGAGTACCCATCACTACCCTATTTCACCTCCCTAGGTTGGCGAAAGTTAAATTCACTACATTAATTGGCGTCCCTAGGTTGGCGAAAGCAAAATTTATACAGGATCCACATGCAGGCTTTATTTATTTTGTAGTCAAAACAGACAGGCTTATACAGAGAATTCCACTCAGGTTTTACAGTTTCGTCTAAGCCAATAAATAAATAAATAAAAGATTGTCATGGTGTATCCACTTTGTTTTTTTGTTAAAAACCCTTTTTGTTAAAACATAAGCACTATACAAAGTTTTACCTTTAGCTGACAATAAATAAAACCATATAGTTTCTAGATTTTAAAAACAGACCTGTACATCCATCTAAATTAGGTAGCAGCTTTAAACAAGGAAAGGAATCCTGCACATTGGGGGTACTTTCCCCAGAATGATAGTCCTTCAACATTTGTTCTTTATCAGCTGCAAGTGCTGCCTTTAATTTACACAAAAAAGATGGAAATGCCCAAATGCTGGGATATTAACTATATCTTTATTTAACATTTTCTAAATTTGGGCCAACCAAAGTCAACAACTGCCCCAAAGTTGTAACTCAAGATTTTTGGAGTGCGGAACTGAGTCTATATAAATTGCAACTGTCTGATACATCAAGACGGGCTCCGAATATCAAAGGCTCCTCCAGCAGCCAATAGACAGAACATGAGCTTTCAACCTTTTGAATTTGAAACAAATTCCACAGTTTAAAAAAAAAAAAAATCCTGTAAAAAATGGCACCTTAGACAAGTCTATTTTCAAAGGATCTAACCAAAAAAGAAATTTTTCCAACCCAAATCCCCCATAGTTATGCAGTATAGTACAGGCAACAGCTCTCTTACTCAAATCTAATGCACCATCAAAGAGTCTTTATAAAAATTGTAGCCGAAAAGCAGCAGTTATACTTTGTAAAGTAAGTTATACTTTTGTATACTTTGTAAGTGTATTAGTCCTTGTCATCCTCCTTCCTTTAGGCAGATATAAACTACTCTGATGTACCCAGTGAAGACTGTCCCTGAAGAAATCCACAAGAATAGCTTGAATTTGAGCTAACAGATGAACTGGAGGGTCCACACAGGCGCGTCCTGTTTGGAATCAGCCATTTCCATTTTCCAAGGCGACCCTTGATTTTTTTCTTAAGAACCCCTTCCCAGATTTTGTGTTGGGACAAACCATCACCTAAAAAAACTCCTGAATATTTAATACCTCCTTTTCCCCAACACAACCCATCAGGAAGATTCAGTTTACCACCAGCCCACTGACCAACTAATAATGTTTTACAACATTTTGGAAAACAGCTTATAATCACTGCAAAGATGTGAGATGGAACACCAGCATTTAATGTCAGTGAGATCTCTCTTTTCTGTACGAGAGTGATTTTCGCTTTACGGCAACTCAACGGCAGCTTGTCCTCCGACAAACTGCTATTCTGTACCTGTAGCAAGTCTACTCCCAATTTAATCCAATAAGATTAAAAAAAAAAAAAAAATCAACTGGGAGACCATCAACTCTGGGGGCTCTCCCAGACTCCATGCCTTGGAGAGCCTTATGCAACTCTCCCAAACTCAGAGATCTGGAGAGAGCAGCATTACCCTCCTCAGACATCTAGGATAAAGCATCAAAGAAAACATTTTCCTCCCTACTATCTAAATTAAGCTCACTTCTGTAAAGGTTCTGATAAAAACTAGCAGCTCTTCTCTGGATGTCTACAGGGTCCACTAATAGCCCCCCATCTTCAGAACGCAATGCCTCAATAAGGCGTCTTTAGCCATTCATTTTCCCAAGGCTGAAAAAATATTTAGACGGTACATCCATTTGATCAGTGTTTTGAAATCTTGACCAGACCAGTGCCTCCTGTGTTTTATGTCCAAGATGATCAGCTAACTGTGCTTTTTTTTTTTCTTCAAACAGGCATCTAGATAATAGTCTCCAGTAGAATCACATGCAGAAATATGTAGAGCTGGACTGGAATTGAGTATCACTGTTCTAAAACACCACATACCTGTCTTTTGCCTTTGTTTTCTGAAGTCTGCCCTCCATTATCTGAAGTCCCAATACTGCCGGTAAACATGGTCTATCCTATATCTGACTGGTCTTGGGCCCCCACAGGTGAGCTAATCTCAACCAGGCCAGCAGCAATCGGTCTATTACCAGGAGATCCATTCCACGCGACCAGCTCTGTCTCAGCCCGCCGCTCACCTGATGGCCTCAACGGCTGGTCTAGCTCAACTGCGTCAGTAGCGATACTGCCATCACTCTCCCCAATACCTTCCGCTTCTTTCAGTTTATCGGGACAATTTTTAATCAAGTCAAAATCACTTTCCCACAACCGAAACACTTTGTTTTTGCAGTTGTATGCAGTTCTATATTTATAAAGTTTTGTTGTTGTTGTTACAAATTACTTTCCATGCCGCTAATACTTGTATGTGGTGTATTATGAAGTGAAAATCAATTTTTCTTTTAAAGCATTTAGTTCAATGTGTGGTATATATATATATATATATATATATATATATATATATATATATATATATATATATATATAATGAAGCTATATTCCTCTCATATTGACCATTTTGTTATTACCTGTGCTAACTAATGCTAATGAATTACACATTATTGACATTTCCATCAAAAAACTGACTTGCATTTGCAGGTACATGTACTGATTCATAAAGATGATGGTATACTGGTAATATGTAAGTGTTCATACTGAAACATTTTGATTATTTTCTATTATTTTACACAATATTAATCATAAAAACTATAGTCAGAAGAAAACCACAGTCAGATAATATCAAACCTCTAAAAAGATGTTTCATACAGCAATGTTTTCCTGATCAAGAAGTTTCAGTCACTCCAAAGCTGAGCTTTAAGAACCGGTTTATTTTGATTCCTTTAGTTCCACACATCTTTACTGATCACAGATAAGAAATTAAACAGGTCACATTAGCCACAAGCTCATATAAACAATACCTTTTGACTGTGTCCCAGAGAGATCATATATATTTTAATACATATTACATAGCTAATGTTCTTCTTCTTCTTCTTCTTTTTTCTTTGTGGCACTGTTTTTCTGGTTTACTAGTGGTGAAGTAACATGAAATTGACTGTGGTAAAATTAAATAAGTGCAAATAGATTTATAAAACTAACTGGTAATTAAGTTTTTCTGTCAGTCAAGTCTGTGTAAAATGTCTAAATTGCGTGTAACTGCAATTCAAAAATACAGGCTGAGAGTGCTGTTTAATGTGCAATATGAATGTTTAATGTGAATGTTTAATGTGTAATATGAACTGGGAATTGTCTCATGATGAAAACGTATCTCTGGGAATTTTTCGCAAGATGCGAAATACATGCCAATAAGTACATATCACTGCAGTTTCCAACAGAAATGAACACTAGAGGCAGTAAATCAGCGAACACTTGTAATCATTTTTGTACAAAGTTCTGAACAGAGCTCCATATGTTTAGCTTTACAAGTGTAACAAGCTTGCTTGGTAGCTCAGCCGGCATGGAACTGGACTTTTATAGGATGCGGAATCCTTGCGTATAAATCCCTTCAGAAACATGAGAGATTGAAAAACAAGCTAAAATGGCATGCTTGCAATTGCGTTTTTACATCACATTCCCTTTTATTCATACTATCGGGTAGGTTTATGTGCAGTTCAGATGGTACGATATATTAAAACGACATGGAGCATCAAAAGATATCCTCATGACTCTTTGTGATGCTTCAGGAGTTTATTTATTTATGTGTTTATTTATTTATTGCCTTTTTACAATGTATATTTATTGTTGTGGTTAGCCAAGCTTTTTAGCTTATCTTGTGACTTCACCTCCCACCCACCAACTTAATCAGAACTGGTTTATCTGGATTAGCTGCAGTCAAAGAAAGTAAAACAGGTTTAAACATACTGCCTTCATGCACATTATTGTTAACTTAGAAACCTGTGACAGTATTAGACATAATCATGATTTAAACTGAACATGGAGCTGCTTATGTTCATTGTTGTGGCTGTTATTCCACTTATATCAGATGGTATGTACATTGTTTTTCTCTCTTTCAGCTTATTATAAAGAAAAATCACAGAATTAATTAAATTAATTTAACTAATTATTAAATTGTCCTGTAGCATCACCCAATTTTGACCCAACTTTAGCTGTCTCGTTTAGTTTACACTCTAAGTAAATTGGTCTCTCTGGCAAGATTTCCAATTCGTCGGTCACCAATGTGATGTACTCTGTTTTCCCCCTTTCAGGGAATGGGGGTTACACAAGTAACTGAGACATTCTTTACTTACCACTTTTAAACTTTCTTCAGGGTTCCTCCGGCTTTCATCTGTTTTATTGCTTTGTTTACTTAGGAGATGATGATATTTCTTTCTGATCATTAAGTAAAGTTTTGTTCACTGCATTTTTCATGTGAAGGTCTATAAATTGTCATGTTAGTAAACCAGGTTATGGTTTAATGTTAGTAATATAAATCTCAGCAAATATTATCAGCTATTAGAGTGATTTCTTTCATGTGTCTAGTGTCAATAAGTATTTATACTCAGTAATTATAGTGCTCTTTAAAAGCACACTTTTGAAAGTTTTACACGTGATGTTTTGATCTTTTTATTTAGTGTTTTGACTTTCTATCATTTATCTGTTTCTGTTATCTCATAGTTGTTTTGTTTTTCACGGGTTACACATACTTGGTTGCCTAATATGACCTACATTACAACCATTTTTTTCTTATAGAAACTGAAAGCAGCTTGTTATTATACGTGTTATAAATTAAATTCCGTTTCTGAGATTGACATCTCAAAAACAAAATTTAATTTATAACAGATATAATATATTTTCTTTTATCCACTGGCTCAGTGGGTAGCCTTGTCACCTCACAGCAAGAAGGTCTCCAGAGTCCAAGCTGATGTTTTCCCCAAGTGGTTTAGGATGGATAATGATTTTTCTGTAGAATTTGTAAGATCTATGATTAGATTCACCTACATAAATGTTTGTGCATATCATGATAATGATTTCTGTGAGTATGCATCTATTTACTCCTTAAGCCTTGTTTTAGGCTAATCTACCTCTGTTTGCAGGGTTGATTGTTCGCGGTCCCTCTGACCCTCTGGTTGCTCCTCTGGGATCTTCAGTGGTTTTGCCCTGTTATGTTAATGAGCTCTTACTAATGGAGGGTCTGGAAGTGGAATGGAGAAGAACAGACTCAAACACTCTGGTTCATCTGTATCAAGATGGTGAGAGTCGACCAGAGTCCCAGCAGCAGGATTATCGTGATAGAGCTCATTTCTTTACTGAGCAGATTCAACATGGAAACTTCTCCCTCCGTCTGGACAATCTAATAGCTGAAGATGAGGGACGATATACATGTAGAGTTCACAGTCAGCAGGATTCTGGAAAGACTGTGGTTCAAATAAAGGATGTTGGTATGTTTGGACTAAATTAGATCTGGTTTAAAGTTAATTTAGTAGTTCATTAAAATATTTTATGCTTATACTTTGGCTTATTTTCTTTCAGAGCGTTTTCTAGTATCAGGCTCAGATGAGTCCATACCTGCATCTGTGGGTGAGGACGTCACTCTGAACTGCTATGTAGACTCTCAGATCACACCTAAAAACATTGAAGAGGTCTCATGGAAGAAAAAAGATGAAGATGAAGATATTCTGGTTCTGCTCTACCAAAACAATGAGACTTTACCAGATTCATCAGATGAGCGATACAGAGACAGAGCTGAGTTCTTCACTGCTGAAATCCCCAAAGGAAACTTCTCTCTCAGACTGAAGAGTGTCAGAACTGAGGATAAAGGAGTTTACATGTGTCAAGTGTTTGCTGGAGGACTTTCAGCCAATGCAACTGCAGAACTGGACAGACTGGGTGAGTCACAGATACAAACAAACATTAAAAAAAATAAAAAATAGTTAGATGGAGATTGCTACATACTGTTGCTCTTTGGAAAAGGAAAAGCAGTCTTTGAAGTAACTAAATATTGAAGGCCTTTTTCAACGCCTGTGAGTTTGGATCAATACATTTAATTCCTGCATTTTTTAAAAGGTTTCTCCGTTTCACACATAATGGTGTTGATTCTCTGTATTTCTGCATCTGGATCTGCTCTTCTCTTCTGCATCCTGATCTACTGCAAATCACTAAATAATGGTATGTTTAAATACTTAATAACTAAGTTTAAATAATAATAATTTCCTTTGCACTGTAATAAATGTTTCAATGTTTACAGTCTGCATACATAACTTTATTCAAGTTTAAGTCTATAAATCTATGAACAACAGTCACAAAAAACTCACATTACATGGCTAAGTGAATGACAGTATCAGTCTGATAACATAATAAAGATGAACAGACAGTAATGTACTGTATTTGATCTTCAGCCTCCCCTACTATAATTAGTGTCAGGACTCTTGGGTTTCTTCATGCGTTTATTCCAAATATTATGATGTTTGTGGCTTTTGTCTTCTGGGGTCTTACAGAAGGTGAGTGTTTCAAATCTACTTATTATTTTAATTCTGCATTTGATAATGTCTGCATATTTAAAATATATATGTGCTAATTTTTAATCAAAGATCTGAATGTGTTACAGGATATCTGTATGAGACAGTCCTTTGTTGTGCTCTTTATTTACTGCGGCCTCTGATGTTGATTTATGTTGCGCCATATTTAACGAATATGTCTGGTTTGTATTTTTACATAATACATCATTTCATAATCTTTGTGAACATTTTATGCATTTCTATAACATGAATTACAGCAAAATCTGCAAATTGTAAATATTATTTTTATTTCTATAATTTAACATCCTACAGTATATAATAAACCTATTTCTATTTACAGGTGAAGCTCTTTTTACTGAAATTTTCATTTTTGTAGTTGTTTACTGTTCAGGTTTGTAAATTCAAAAATTCAACTACAGTGTTTATGATAAATCTTATAATCTCTCAACAACTGAATTACTCTGTATTAAAAGTGTCATTCATGTAGGTTTGCCAAAATGTGTGTGTGTGTGTGTGTGTGTGTGTGTGTGTGTGTGCGCGTGCGTGTGTGTTATTTGCTATTCTATTTCAGTTATTGTGAGTGATTCTTGGAAAACAATCACACATTATGCTGAAACTGACAAAGTTGTAGTAATGGTTTTGTTTGGAGTCATCATTCTGTTTATTGTCATCGGACTCATTTACTGTAAGTATTTCTTTCTGTTCCTCATTTACACAAAGTTCTGTGAACTGAGTTTTGTCAACTTACCTAGCATTGGTTTATGCATGTGAACTTTTTCCTCTCAGATGTTGCCTTTCTAATAAAGAAGGGAAGGGCTTACACGCCATAATTCATTCTGCCGTTCTTACACACGTATGTTCTCTTTTCACATGCATACATTTTTGCTGTCATAGTCACACATTTCAATACACAATTGCTCTCATGTTTACATATTTTAATGCACACATTACTTCATTTATAAATACTTTTATTTGTAGAAATAAATAAAAATGAAAGAAGAATATAAGTGTGTGACAGCAGAAATGTGTGTATGAAAAAAGAATGCAAGTGTTTTTTATGTTATCATGTTTTTATTGTTTTTATTGTGTTAGTTAGCTGTATTTTTGTTGTTTTTTATTTGATCAGAATAACCCAGCTACAGTTTGATTGAGATTAATTGGAATGCACCATGAAAAATTGCAATTCCATTTTTTGCAAATGAACTCTTCATATGTATGTGAAAGAAGAATTTAAGTGTGTGAGAGTGCCAGAATGAATTATGGCTCATATGAATTAAAAGGATAGTTTATGTTCATGTGTAATGTACTCAACCTTGTGTGGTTCAAGCACCAGCAAATAATTTCATGTGACTCCTCTTGCTTAATCAAAGTTTTTGGGTGAATCATCCCTTTATGCTTTTATTTATTTTATTTTTTTAGTATTGGCAAGAAAAAAGATGAATTCCTATGGAGAGACATGTAAATGGTTATGGCATAAATTAGCATTTTCATCTGCATTCATCTTCGTACTTTTTCCTTCATTACAATTCGCTGTCGTAGCCTTTGCTTTTGGGGCTGCCAGAGGAGGTTAGTGGGATTTTATTAAACCTGTGCTTTCTTTTCTGAGAAATACAATAAAAATATTCACAAATGAAAACAATAATAACTCAGCTGAAAACGCCTAACACAGAGAGAATTAATCAAAGTAATATAATATGTTTTACATATGCTCAGTAGCAGTATTTAAATAAGAGATGTAGGCTAAATGAAGACCATTTGGGGCTATGTGTATGAACTTTCATGTTAATAAATGCTTTTCATTGCCATTGTGCAAGCAGCTTGCCAAAAAAAAAAAAAAAAAACTATCTGAGCATAAGAAACATTCAAAGAGATAGGAACTGTACTTGCATGATTGCCCGAGAAGTGTTTCAGTAATGACCAATGAATGAAATGACTTACCTTAGGCCCCAGTCCCGAAAGAAGACATTTTTATTATATATATATAATCACCCCCGATCAAGGTTAGAGCACGCACCCTCTGCTTGTCCCTTTTTTTTTTAAAGTTTATGCTAATAAGACAATTTATTTAACAACAAACCAAAGATTCTAGAGCGCTTACGCTATAATCCTTCATTAAACTGACAGAACAGCTGATTAGGACGTTCAAAAAGATTTCTAAACTTAAAAAAGTCGACTAAAAAAGGCAGTGAGGTGCGTCTCACGTTTTCAAACCTGAAAACTGATCTTGTTCAGTCTCTAGCAAATAAGTTCCTGGCTGCAGCTCACTTAAAGCTGCTTTATGTAATTTCTTAAATCAACTCATAAACTTGCAATGTAAGGCTCGTTGCCTTCCATTGTCAGCTGTGCTCGTTCCTGTTGGATGTCCTTAATCTAAAAACCCGCATGAGTGTCGCATCTGAGGAGGAGGGGGTGGGAGTAACAATGTTTTGAATTTGGACTTCAGTACCCAATATCACATACTGCACCTTTAATAGTCACTGGTGCAGCTAAAAACAAGGACTTCTAAAGTCTACATTTAAAAACTCTACTGAGCACTAAGAATAATTTTCAGTGTTTATGATCAGATTTAAATCTGTCAGTGTGCTTGTCAGTAAATCTTAAGTGTGTTATTCTTCTGTTTTTAGGGATTTTTGTTCCCATAATTGTCTTAGCGTTCTCTTTTCTTTCATTTTCCTGTTTGTTAAAACTGCAAAGAGAGAAAAGATGTAAGTATGCAACCAGTTCAACTGACTATACCTCTACTTAATCAGTCTATCAATCTAAACACAGATCCAGTTCCTGATGATCCTTAAAGCTCTTTCCATTTAATTCTAAATGTTTCAAATACCAGTCTTGTCTAATTTGAATGTACATGTCAGTTCTCAGTCCCACTGCATATAGGGACTTTATACGTGGTTTAAGTGTGAGATGTTTTCTCTGTTACTTGAATTTTCACATTTAGTGAAGCCATTTTAAATAATTAAATGTCTTTTTCAGGTTTAGAATTACTCAGTAAAATAGTATGGATAACCCTCATGTTTATCTCGAATGCAGTAATGATTCATTTCTACATCACAATATTGGCAAAAGAAAGAGGTATACTTATTTTCTGATAATGGAAAGTATTAAAGCCTCTTTGTTTATCTTATATATCTGGGTTAAACATCCATGTTTTACTCAGTTAAGCTCAGTAAATATTTGTACAGTAAAAACTTCTGTGTACAGATGCTGCAGGATCGATCTGTACGGCTGTATTTCAGCAAGTTTTGTGGATGATCACAATATACAAAATCATGGCAAAGGCTCGGGGTAAGTATATGAGGCCCGAATCTTATATTATTATTATTATTATTATTAGCAGTGTTGGAGAGTAACTAGTTACATGTAATGGAATGACGTAATTTAATTACACAATAAATGTAATTGTAATTAGTTACAGTTACAAAGAAAAATTGTGTAATTAAATTACAGTTACTTATGAAAATGTTAATGATTACGGAGTTACATCTGAATTTTTTAACACTACAAACTTTAACACATACACATATTGACTTCTTTCATAAATTGCACTGACTGCTCTAAAATGAGACACCAATGTCCAGGAGTTCAGGACACAGAATAGGACACATGCTTGTTTTGATAACTCTTTTACTTCCTATTTGGGTTTATGCATATACTTTATTTTTTAAGATTAATTGTTTTTTTTTTTCCAAGGCATTGTTAGATGCCAGTTTTTCCTGTTAAAACTATGTAAACATTTGATTTTAAAACTAGTATCATAGCTATTAAACAATTTGATTTTTTTTTAACCTCAGAATGATCTCAAAGTAAATAAGAGGTGTTAAGTCTGAATTTGTAGTGGCTATGCTTTAAATTAAATTATTATATGGCTCTGTGGAATGCTTGATTCTGATTGGTCAGTCATGACATTCCAAGGTATGTTATTTCCCGATAACAACTGGTAAAAGCTAATAACACAGACTCATCCAGGCAACTTAAGTTGGTGCTATATGCTTGATAGTTTTCTTGGTGGAAGCATTGCGTTTGGATAGCCAATGAAATATTAAAACTCAATTCAATATTATGTGTACAGTTTCTTAATTCTGTTATCCTGGTATCGTGGACTCACTCTCTTGTTTTAGACAAACGCAGCTACTGTCATTTTGTTTTGTACACTGTAATGGATTATAAGATAACTAACAAACTATTACTGTAAGTACTGTAAATGTTGTGTAATAAAAGTGGTATGGCTGCATCGTATCCCATAAATGTCCGTCTAGTTTGAACTTGCCGCCTGCTAGCAACTGATTTCTTCATGGAAGCTTTGCGTTCAAATATTTCAACTCAGATCAGTGTTTCATGTCTAATGATTTACTTTTGTGGCAACCAGCTGTGTAATAAGTGGGATAATGTACATCCAGCCAGTTGTTATCACAAAATAAAGATGTATATTATCCCTTACTTATTATAATCTTAATTCAAGTGATAAAGGATTTTAAAAGTCTGACAGTAATCAGTGTCAAGTGCTACTGTAAGGTTAACTCTGCCTGGTTTGAATGCTTCAAAATGATTAACAGTTGAAAATATTAGAAATTTAGAAAAGTAATCAAATGTAATAAGTTACATTTCTTTAATAAAGTAATTGAAAAGTTTTACTACTTATTACATTTTAAAAAGAGTAACTTGTAATCTGTAACCTATTACATTTCCAAAGTAACCTTCCCAACACTGATTATTAGTAGCATATCTTGTATTTCTCACCAAGTATTGAGGTCATTTTCCTATTGATTGCAACACATTCAGAGCTGCTGTCTGTTCTTACTAAAAGTATGGTGGGTATGAAATAGCCAGAATGCATGTGTAAAATTGAGAACAAAAATCTGACCAATACCATAATGAAATATGGCCAAATCTGTGATTTTTTTGTAATTTTTATTTATCTATTTATTTTTATTTATTTATTTTTTTGGTCTGTGACTCTGTGCATGGCTGTAGCTGGGGTTTGCAGGGCTCCAGTGTAGGTTGTACTCATGGGCCCAGTTTGAAATTGTGTAAATTGCACAAATAAATAAATAGAACAAAGATTAAGACAAGGATATACGTTTTTTCAAGTTTGTAGGTGTTCAGGTACAGAAACCAAATAATCAAACTAAATAATCAAATGTAAAATAGCATTTTAAGTCTTCAATCTATAAATTAAGAGCAGTGAGTGATTTCCTCTGGGTTTTTTCTTTTTTCTTTTACTCTTTCGATTAACATTAAGGATTTCATAGTTAGAATATAATTTTAAAGAAATATTAATCTTTCATCTATTACAGATCTAACCGCCACCTATAAAATTATTTTGTATGTGCTTGGATCAGTTGTTGCTGTTGTACTGGGCTCTGTTGCTCTGATGACTGAACTGGTTGTAAAAACAGGTTAGTAAACATCATACAGTTGAATTTCAGGGGTCGGAAAATTTATTTTCTACTAAGTTATAAAAGAAAATCCCTATTTAAAATCCTAGTTATATATAGTTTAAATGTCAATAAAGCAGCCCCTCTAACTGGTCTCTCTAACCTCTCTTTTTGATGTAATCACTGACAAGCACAAAACATTAATAATGAATTTGTTGTTGTTGTAATTTTATTAGTTATTGTGTATTTTTTTTATTCTCAGTTAATGGTAAACGTCCAGTGTGTTTTCTGAGAATCATTGTATTTTCCTCTGAAACCATCTTTGCCTTTTCTCTGCTGATTCTGCATATGTTTGAACACTGTAAGTACAACTGCAATTTTTAAACCTGTTCAATGACTTTTACGTGTCTACAAGAGAACATTTAAACTCTTGATTACCATGAATATGACTTAAAATCTGACCACTGATCATTTATCTTTGTTCATCGAGCAGATTAGTGTCTATAGTCTAATGTAAGGAGCCATGTATATCATAAACAGATTACCTGACACAGTATGTTTAATTGCTGAGAGACTCAAACGCACTCAAGCATCAGTTTAATTCACTAAGAAATAAACTCACAGGTTATATCAACTTTTTTTTTTTTTTTTTTAATGGCAATTATGTATGTAAAGTGTAATTAATTCATTCATTAATTTATACTAAATATCTATATACTAAATACCTAAAAAAAGTACTAAATACCCTCAACATGATCATTAAATTCATTCAGAAAGGTTTAGACCTGATAAATGGCAGAAACTGATAATCAAGAGCAAGTATTTCATGAATGCGTCTGTGGATCAAAGTAGTAATTTGTTACACCATCTGATGCTTTATACATTTGTGGTTTAACTGATGCTTTACTAAAATTATATTTCCTCTCAGGGATTTCTGATACAAAGTGTCTGCAGCATTGTCAGGTTAGTGTCACTGCATTGGTTAGAAATTTACAATCAGCCTGAAATTAACTTCACACATATTTAATGTACATAAAAATATGCATTTACATACATCTTATTCAGAAAGCAGTGAGGACAAATGACATTACAGTAACCAGATCAAAACAGGACTCTTATTTGAACATCTTCTAGATCATATTTATTAAATATTATTGATCTGCAATTAAAGGTCATTTACTTCATATAAATATTGTTTAATTTATCTGTCTTATTCTGAACCTAGAATGCAACAGGAGCTGATGAAACTCCAACTAATAGATCAAACCAGCACACAGCAGCATCACATGAAATGAATCTTCTACTGAATAGACAAGTTCAGGGAGCTGATAGGAGAAACAGAAGAAACTCAGTCTGATTCAGTGATTTCACAAACAATGAAGACAAAGGCATTTTAGTGGATTTCTGTGGAATATTAAACTTCAGTGAAATTAAGTTGCAGCACAATGAACCTCATTTACTTGCATCTCCTACAGAGAAACTCTGCTGGAGAAAAATTGGCCTTACTTACCTTACTTCAGCAGTTATGCCAGTGTTGTGCAGTAGGAGGCAATATGCACCTTTAAGTACGTTTGTCAACCACCATTATAAGAAAAAGAAGACGATCAAATGTGCAAAAAAAAAAAAAAAAAAAACAAGCTGCGTCCAAAACCAAATACTTCCCTATTATATGATATAGGCAAAAAGCAGTAGGCGAAGGAATAAATATGTATAAACTCGTAGTATTCAAGAGCAGACAAGAATTACCTGGCTTGTGTACTAATTCTCGTGAGATTCCAACGTGTAAATTGCGTCCGAATATGCCTACTTACGTACAGTATTATGCAGTAGTATTCAGTATTCATAAAAGAGTAGCCGAGGAATCCCCATATGTCCTACTGCTTCAGCCCATATTCTGAAATGCTACACTTGCGGTCGTGGCCATTTGACAGCACGTGCACGCTACACAAAGTAAATGCGCAAGACCAGATCTTAAAAATGCCAAAATGCAGTGCCCTTAACGCACACTAATTATTGAAAATAAAAATAAATCTCTGTAAACAATTGCATTTTTACAACATTCATGTGTCCCATCTGGTAACTAAAAGATCTATACACACCTATGGCAAGCCGTTTTAACATTTAATCTAAAAGCCGTACTAGTATCTATTTTCATGCTACTAGTACTTATTTTTTAGTTACTAGTATCTTTTCCATTAAGTACTAGTACTTATTCATTAGCTACTAGTACTTATTCTTTAGCTACTAGTGCTTGTTGTTTAGCTACTAGTACCTTTTTAAAAGATACTAGTACTTATTCATTAGATACTAGTTCTTATTTATTAGATACCAGTACTCATTCATTAGATACTAGTACCTATTAAATAGACACTAGTACTTATTTATTAGATACTAGTACTTATTCATTAGATACTAGTACTTAATTAATAGATACGAGTACTTATTCATTAGATACAAGTATCTATTTAATAGATACTGGTACTTATTTGTTAGATACTAGTATCTATTAAATAGATACTAGTACTTATTTATTAGATACTAGTACTTATTTCAATAGTGACTAGTAACTATTCTGTTGTTACTAGTAAAACATTTTAAATTTTACCATTGATTTTTATGTGATCTGTCATTGAGATATCAACTTTTCAGTTTTGACTAGTATGTATTCCAGTTGTGACTAGTACATAATTTTTATGTACTAGTAGTTAAACATTAGGTACTAGTACTTATTTTTTAGATACTAGTACCTATTATTAGATACTAGTACTTAATCATTACATACTAGTATTTATTTATTGGATACTCTAACCTATTAAATAGATACTAGTTCTTAATTATTACGTACTAGTATTTATTCATTATATACTAGTTCTTATTTATTTGATACTAGTACTTATTTAATAGGTACTAGTACCTTGTAATTAGATACTAGTTCTTATTTGTTACATACTAGTACTTATTGATTAGCAACAAGTATTTATTCAAAAGATACTAGTACAAATTTATTAGATACTAGTACTTATTTGAAATGTTACTAGTAAGATTTTTTATTTCGCTAGTAAAATGTTTAATTGAACTCTACTGTGGCCATTCAGACTAGTCATAACTTAAGACGAGTAAAAAAGCAGATCTGACTAGTAAGATAAAAATTGTTACTAGTAATAATTGTGAAAGATACTAGTGTCTAATAAATAAGTTCTAGTACCTAATAAATAACTACTAGTATATATTAATTAGTTACCAGTATCTATTCAATAAGTACTAGTATCTAATGAATGCTTACTAGTAATATTTAAATAGATACCAGTCACTATTGCAGTAATTACTAGTCAGAAATGAAAAGATGATATCAAAAACAAAATAACTACCCTTCCCTGTTCATTTGGAGATATCTTTAACCTCATAAAGAACTAGTAAGAATGTATTTGGAGATATCTTCTTTTAAAAAGATCATTACATAAACATGAGTACATCTCCACCGTCCAATCAGAGTCCACATGGTAATACAATACATTAATATGCTGAATTAATTTGATTGTTAAGTAGGGCTAAATGGCTTTGTATGTTAGCCTACCTTGCTAATTGGTTACCATGAAAACACAAGGAAAGATTACAAACCTGTTGTCCAACAAAAGTATAATGATATGTTTAGTCCAAATACACTTCACAACACCAGCTGAGTCTTTGAAATAACGTATGTTTGTGATCTGACATGGTTTTATTAAACAGAGGCAGAAATCATGCTACTTTATACTATTCTAAATGGTGATAAAGGCTATAGGTTAGCATTGCGTTTTAAATTTACTTTATTTTTATAAAAAATACCCGAGATGGCTTGAAGAACACAGATAAAAGCCATATATTGTCACAATAATTGTTTATTTTATTCATGTTTCATCAGTAAAACGTCTATCTAGAGCAAAAGCTGAAAGCCTTTGTCCATAGAAGGGATTTCCTGGAACGTCATCAGTGAGTCTCAATTGTGGAGGGCGCCCTCCGGCGACGAGTATGAATGAAAAAGAAATTACATTAACTGAGTCCTCATTATTGCTCACAAAACCCTGATTTGGGTAAAAAATAGCAAAGATAATTAAGAACTTTGAGGTAAACATTTGCAAATCCTTAAGTTTTCCTCAGTGTAGAGAAGTGTACTTTTTATTTTTCTTGCAGCTATGTTTATTATTATATTTATTCTTAAATGCTCAGTTTTTTATATTATAGTGAAATAGTGTTATCACAAAAGTAATATTCCTTATTTTGTTTAATGTTTCTATATAAAACTAATAACCATAATCTGGATGCTCATTTTAACCGGTTAACCGTTAACCGACAGAAAGAATTTTGACCGATTAATACAATCAGGTAAACGGTTTTAAAAGGTCTTTTTTTCAGTAATTCAGTAATCAAAATATTTTAAAACGTTTTCTGGATGGTTGAAATAAAATGAAATAGCATTTTTGAGAGAAAAAAGATAAATCGCTTAGGCCTATAACGTTAAGTCGCATTTTATTATTACATTCAGAAAGACCTGGTGTCGACGCGAAATATTTACAATACACTATAAACATAGGCTAGGCTATTTTAGTTCCCCTCACTCCACAAAAAATCCTTTCATTTTAACAGTATTTAGAAAAGAACAAGAATGAAAAATATAAGAAGCTCGGCGACAAGCCAAAACCAAACCATTTAGGCTAAAGCGAAACTGAAACTAACACTGGGTCTCATACGACACAAATCCAAATGTCTCCGTATTCAAGATGTATTTGAATGCTAAAATATGATTTGTTATGTAAACCTGGTTTTGTACTTCTCGCATTACAATATCCACATAAAAAAAAATGTTTGGCATAATATCACGACAGTACGTTGATAACGATTAAGCAGTGTGATTTTTTCCCCCCATATGTTTGGCTGATTGTGTGTGCGTGCGGCGCCGGCGCAATCACTTGATTTTCCTTGAGGGGAAACGACTCTTTACAGATGATCGAAACTGTAAACTGTTTGCTGTTTGTAAAATAAAGAAAAATAGGATGCCGCTTTCAGCCGTCTTCCTTTCACGCAGCACAAAAATGAACCAAAACTCTGCACACTAGCTACTTGTTGCACTTTTGTTTGTTTGTTTTATTAAGTAAAAAGATTTATCTTATAGGCCTATTCATTCATTATATATATATAGCCTAGCTTTATGATGTTTTTCTCCATTCGCAGAAGCTGCAGGTGATGCGACGTGTCCATGTGAATCCTCATGTTCTGTTGTTTGCTGCTTTTGGGCATGTAAAATTAATCCCGGAAAACAAATGTTGGTGTTTTAACGGGTCACAGACACTTATCCTTTCTAAAATAATTAAATTCTAATTTAAAATAATCTTGTCGGTTAACGGTTAATAATCGGTTAACAAGCGTCGGCTGTCGGTTAGGAAAAATAACCGAAATTAACATCCCTACCATAATCATTATTAGTCATATTGTTATATAAAAACAACATTTTTGGCCAAATTGTGCAGCCCTAGAAGTACAGCACACCTTTTTGTTTTATTTTATTAATAATATTTTTTGTCCTTTTTTCCAAATAAAGAAAATGCTTGTCCGAAAACCATAAGGGTTTGGAATCGGTATGCCCTGTACAGAACATTTATGTAAAAAACATTAAATGTCTGTAGCAGTGCTATATGCAAAAAAAGTTAACATACAACCCTGATATGATATTCATTGTTTTTACTGGAGGAAAAAAAGAGGAAATTAATACATAATACAATTTATGTCATTTCTCCATTCTGCCACCAGAGGGCACCCGATGACCAACCAAACACACACTTTAGGCTACTATGTTTACGAAATTACAGCGTCTACAAAACTGGCAAAAAAAAAAAAAAGTTTTCTATGTGCTTGAGTACAAATGATTGTTTTTTTTTTTTTTTTTCTATGTGGTTTTATCAAAAAAAAAAAAAAAAAAGTACATTGGTCACCTTGTTTCCGTTTCCTCTCTAATCTCTCTCGTATGTGGCTGGTTCATTAATATTCAACATACGATTACCATACTGGCAGAAATGCAAATTCAAAAAGTACTAGTATCTATTAAGTTCAGGATATCTCTGGTCTAAAAAGTTACTAGTAACTAAAAAATAAGTACTAGTTCTATTTTTTCTTAACAGAGAGATTGTAATTAAATACTAGTCACTGTTGGAATAAGTACTAGTATCTAAAACATAAGTACTAGTATCTAATGAATAAGTACTAGTATCTAATGAATAAGTACTAGTAACTTTACAAAAGGCACTAGTAGCTAAAGAATAAGCACTAGTAGCTAATGAATAAGTACTAGTACTTAATGGAAAAGATACTAGTATCTAAAAAATAAGTACTGGTAGCATGAAAATAGATACTAGTACGGCTTTTAGATTAAATGTTAAAACGGCTTGCCATACACACCTGCGGTCTTCATCCTCACTTGAATGTCAAGTAGTCAAGTGCAAAGACCGCAAGTGTGGGTATTTGGACAGGGCAAGAGAGCTGTGACAACAGAAGTTTGAAACGCTTGATCGTCACGTGATTTTAGAAGTGAAAGTAAAAATGAAAGTGAAATAAGCGTTTATTCTGCCGCACTGCGCAAGCAGAGCGGTCCGTCAGCCAAGGACGTAGATTTGCTCTGGACATTGGTGGGGACCTTCTTTTTTTTTTTCTGCCGCCATCCTCACATGTATGTCACCCAACACACCTTCTTGCACGGGAAAAAAAATCCACTGCATTTGGTGCTGCTTGTATCTGAACGCAGCCATAGCCTCTCACATGATAGCAGGGAAAGGCACAGCCAATCAAAATGTTCATATGTGTTTTGGGGGCGGGAGGACTCAAGGAGAGGACGTGATTTATCCCTTTCTGCGTGTCTAGGTTAATGTTGACAGCACGATTTTTTTTTTTTTTTAAGTGGATTAAATTATTGGTGGGGACATTTCAATGGTCGGAGGATATTGGTGGGGATACATCCCCTCCGTCCACCCTAAATCTACGCCCCTGCCGTCAGCAGTAATATCTGCGATAATTTGCCGCTTATAGACATGACCGTTTGGTTTAATTTCGCATTTTGGAAGATGCAGCCACCGAACTGTGTGTTGATTTCAGTATTACTGATGATTGCTGATGGTACGTATGATCTAATTTACACTTATTCAGGGCAGGTCAAGGGCTTTGATTCGAAATGCTGAATGATGAATGATGAAATGATGAAATGTTGGTATGCCTCCTGATATTTTAAATAAATGAATATATGAATGAATAAATGCATGAACGAATAAATAAATAAATAAATAATCAGCGTTAAATGTGCAGTGCTATTGGATAATTTCTCAAAAATGACTGTTCTATATTGTCTTCCTCAATTTTTATTATTTGAATGGCATCATATGTTATTACTTTTATATTTCACTTAAATCTGATGCATGTTCAAAGCTTATACACCTTGATTACGTTAATAAATGTGTAATCCTTTTATTTATTTATTTATTTGCTATTTTGAGAGTTAAAGACACTGGGAGAAGGGTTTCTTTGGGCTTACTGGGGCTTAAGCCTTCGTGTTGGTGTGACAGAGTGTCTGCCTTAGTGTTTTTAGAATCATACGTTACGTAGTGGTGAAATCAAACCGTCTGAAAAAGAGTGCCCATCGGGCTTGTCTGAGGTTCGGTCTCTTGTCAGATCGTAAATACTCTAAGCTATTGTGGTCGGTAAGAATAACAAAGGGATGTATAGGCCCCTCTAGCCAGTGACGTACGGTGTACATTTTAGGACATCCTCAGACATCAGTCATAAAATGAAAAGGCGTCATGCCTCAGACTAAAAGGCTTCAGTCACTGGACAAAACGGCTTCGTGCCTCAGACTAAAAGGCTTCAGGTCTCAGGAAAAACAGGTGTCAGGTTTCGTACAATTAGGCATCAGACGAAACGGACTCAGATTAAAAGGCGTCAGACGAAACAGACTCAGGTTAAAAGGCATCAGACGAAAAGACGTCGGGCGAACGTGTGACGTCAGCAGTCACGCCCATTCGCGATATATCGCCTACGCATATACATATATATATATATATATATATATATATATATATATATATATATACATATATATATATATATATATATATATACATATATATATATATATATATATATATATATATATATATATATATATATATATATATATATATATTAGGCGTGGTTTACACGCCCATATCACATATGTCACCTTGATTTCCCCATCCCCGTTCATACTTCCCCGAAAGTATGTTAAAGCAATTTATGACATTTTCGGGGATCTAAATAAAATAATGTTGTCCTTCCTTTAATACAAGTTGCATTAGGCTAATTGTTAATAAAAACCTTTAAACCTTACCTTGTTCATTCATGTAATGAGATTCACATTAATTATGATTGATTTTGACCCAAGGCAAATTTTAAATGTATCAAATTTAAAATTATAGGAATTATAGGAATTATATTTTGGTGTATTGTAAAATATTGTAAAATTATTGTAAAAGTTGGTATTGTATACTTGTCATTTAGTTTTCTAAAGATGTGATCCACTTATCACAAAGTGTTAACGTTTGAATGACAGAATCAACAGTTCTCCATATGCAGTAGGCTACACATACACATGCTGAATGCATTGATAGATTATATAACATGACATTGACCTTTAGGTCTTGTTCATCACTACTTAATATGATATTTGCGCAGGTCCTCCACATACTTAAAGATGAATAAAAACAAAACATCCATTGCTTCTTGGGTTATTTCATATTTATTATTTTACAAAAATAATTCAGTAAAAAAATAGACAAAAATATACACTATCAGTCGAAAGTTTTTATTTTTATGATTTTTTTAAAGAATTCTCTTCTGCTCATCAAGCCTGAATTTATTTTATCCAAATAACAGCAAAAGCAGTAATATTGTGAAATATATATATATATATATATATATATATATATTTTTTCAGGATTCTTTGATGAATAGAAAGATACAAAGATCAGTATTTATCTGAAATAAAATGTTTTTGTAACAGTATACACTATACCATTCAAAAGCTTGGAGTCCTTATTTAGCAAGGATGCTTTAAAATAATCAAAAGTGATGATAAAGACATTTATAATGCCACAAAAGATTTCTATTTCAGATGAATGAATTCAAATGCTGTTCTTCTGAACTTTATCAAAGAAACATGAAAAAAATGTTTGCTTGCTGTTTTCAACACAATAATAATACATATGTTTTTTGAACAGCAAATCAGGATATTAGGATGATTTCTGAATGATAATGTGACTGGAGTAATGATGTTAAAAATTCAGCTTTGAAATCACAGGAATAAATAGCATTTTAATAGAAATAAAGAAAACCGTTTCAAAAAAACAAAACAAAAAAAAACAGTTATTTTAAATAATAAAAATATTGTAACATTTGACTGTTTTTGCTGTACTCTGGATAAAATAAATAAATGCAGCGTTGGTGAACAGAAGAGGATTCTTAAAAAAAAGAAAAAAAAAAAAACATTAAAAATCTTTCTGTTCAAAAACTTTTGACTGGTACTGTTTGACAAAAGTTATGTTCCAACTCTCATAAAGTGCGAGCAGTTGAATGATCAAATAAACAGTTCTTGATATGCAGTACACATACAGTATCTCAAAAGTGAGTACACCCCTCACATTTCATCAATCATTTTAGTATATATTCTCAAGGGACAATACTATAGAAATTAAACTTGGATATATTTTGAAGTAGTCAATGTGCACCTTGTATAGCAGTGTATATTTACTGTCCCCTAAAAATAACTTGACATACAGCCATTATTGTAAAACAGCTGGCAACAAAAGCGAGTACACCTATGTCATTTAACCATGCAAAGCCACATGTCCTATTCATCATGTTCATGTTTTTGTCTGCTTGACAGGACCATACAAAGTTGTGTATCTTGTATTAGAGCAGTTAAAATTTGGTGCTTTGTGTACAATTCTCTCATATTGACCACTGGATGTTCAACAAGGCACCTCATGGCAAAGAACTCTCTGAAGATTTGAGAATTAGAATTGTTGCTCTCCACAAAGATGGACTAGACTATACGAGGTTCAGTAACAACCTGAAACTGAGTTACAGTACTGTGGCCAGGGTCATACAGAGGTTTTTCAAGATGGGTTCCATTCAGGATAGGCCTCGCAAGGGTCGATCAATGAAGTTGAGTGCTCGTTCTGTGTGTCAGGTGCAGAACCTGGCTTCAAAAAACAGATGCATGAGTGCTGCCAGCATTGCTTTAGAGGTTGCAGAAGTAGAAGGTCAGCTTGTCCTTGTAGAAGTCGGTTTGCAATGGCATCATCCGAGAAGGAAGCCTCTTCTGAAGCTGGCTTACAAGAAAGCCTGCAAACAGTTTGCTGAAGACAACCTGTCCAAGAGCATGAATTACTGGAACCATGTCCTATGGTCTGATGAAACTATGATAAACTTCTTTGGCTCAGATGGTGTCCAGCATGTGTGGTGATGCCCTGGTGAGGAGTACCAAGAAAATTGTATCTCTCCTACAGTCAAGCATGGTAGTGGTAGCATCATGGTCTGGGGCTGCATGAGTGCTGCTGGTACTGGGGAGCTGTGGTTCAATGAGGGAAACATGGATTCCATTATGTACTGTACATTTCTGAAGCAGAACATGATGCCTTCCCTTCAGAAACTGGGGCGAACGGCAGTTTTCCAACATGTTTTCAAACACACCACCAAGATGACAACTGCCTTGCTGAGAAAGGTGCAGGTGAAGGTGATCTGACCTGAACCCTATTGAGCACCTTTGGGGCATCCTCAAGCGGAAGGTGGAGAAGCAACATGTGTCTAACATCCAGCACAGATTTGAAGAGGATCCCAGCAACAACCTGTGTGCTCTGGTGAATTCCATGCACAGAATGATTGAGGCAGATAGATAACAATGGTGCTAACACAAAATACTGACACTTTGGACACAGTTTTGACAAGTTCACTACAAGTTTGTTGCCAGCTGTTGTACAATAATGGCTGTATGTCGAGTTATTTTAAGGGGACAATAAATATACACTACTATACAAGCTGCACATTGACTACTCTAAAATATAAAATATAAGTTTCATTTCTATAGTAGCGTCCCTTGAGAAGATATACTAAAATTATTGCTGAAATGTGAGTGGTGTACTCACTTTTGTGAGATACTGTACATACATACATAGGCTACACAGAGAGATTCCTTGCTCTGATAGATTATTCACAGAAAATGGCACGGACCTTTAGGCCTTGTTTGTGAAGACCATTTGTAATGAAAGTGTCCAGTTCCTCCAGATCTCAATCTCAAAGATTAATAAAAAAACATATCTTGCTTCATCCGATTCTCCCCCGAGGTAGTCTTTGATGGCATTCTGTTGATTTTTACTGTCCATCTGGAGAAAGGCAGGCCATTTCACCACCCTACAGAATAACTCACGGTGACTCTGTGTCCAGCAATGTCCCCTGCATGTGGTCCCTTGCATGTGGTCCTCCAAGTAAATAGTAATGAGTCATTTTCTTTACTGGTGAAACTGCAGCAGGCCCCTCATCCCTGGATAACTGCCCTGCATCAGGCTTGGATTGAAAATCTGTAGAATGATGAAAAACATTGACAAACATTATGTGATCTTTCCATTAATACAGAAGAATACAAAGATAATTTGTGATAGATACACAGTTATCCAGCAAGATGTAGTTACATGATGCGGTTGCTCAACCAAGCTACTGTGCATGGGTACTGTGATCAGTGTACACTGCCCTCCAAAAGTTTGGAAACACCCCTGGCAAAGTGTGGTTTTGTACGATATCAGCATAAATCCTTATAATTTTTTGGTGCAAATACATTAAAGTAATTTGACATTATCATTGAAGACCAGTAATAATAATTTTCATTTTGATTACATAATAATGGCAATATATACATGTCAAAGTCAGACATGCCCCTTTGCCAGCTGTGATGCCTGGTTACTGGTTTAAACTTGGCCCAGGTTTTTAAAAGATTTTTGGGTCAGCACACCTTAATTGATTGGCTTTTAGCTTTAGAATACAATGAATTTAGGCCCAGATTATACAGAGCTGTAATAGCTGCTAGTGGTGGATATTTTGATACATCGAAAATTTAAGTTTTTTCTATGTATAAACTGTTTATGTAATAAAATATGTTTTCGTAGTTTGTGTTGTCCCTTATCAGTGCAAAATTATCACAAATTAAAAAGGATTCACGCCAATATTGTCGAAAACCCCACTTTTCTAGGGCATTTCCAAACTTTTGGAGGGCAGTGTATATCATTAAAGATGTCATAATGTATGTATTTAAGTGTTTTGTGTGTCTGAGTGGTTGGGATTAGTGTTATGTGTGTATGTGCAAAAATTGCACACTGAATCAGCATTAATTTTATTGAATCATCTGATATCTGTCTATCTAAACATGTATACATGTATGTATTTGTATACACACACACACACACACACACACACACACACACACACACACACACACACAGTGTACTGATTCATACATTATGACATAAAATGAATGCTGAATCAACGTGCATTTTTTCATCTCACCCTCTACCTCTTTCTCTCTCTCTCTCTCTCTCTCTCTCTCGCCCGCGCGCGCACGCACGCACACACACACACACACACACACACACACACACACACACACACACACACACACATATTGCTAAAACATGCCTTTGTAGTTCAAAACATATAAGTTACTAAGTGTACCGAACTGTTATGCACACATTGTTAAAGTTTTTGTTTTTTTACTTACCGACACAGCAAACAACTACTTCTTTTTAGCGGTTTGCAAACAACAGCACTTGCACGATGCTTCTTCCTGTTTCAAAATGAATGAAAATGTGACATATTTGGACATGGGCGTGGCTTTTGACGTCACATTCCTCGTAGCTTCGTTTGATGCCTTTTAATCTGAGTCCGTTTTGTCTGATGCCTTTTAATCTGAGTCCGTTTCTTCTGATGCCTAATTGTACGAGACCTGACACCCGACACCTGACGTCGTTTTAACTGAGACCTGAAGCCTTTCGGTCTGAGGCACGATGCCGTTCTGTCTAGTGACTGAAGCCTTTTAATCTGAGGCATGACGCCTTTTCATTTTATGACTGATGTCTGAGGATGTCCTAAAATGTACACCGTAGTGACGCCATTCCTCCATCGCTGATTTCATGGCCAATAGTTACCGGTTTCTGACATCATAGTTTTGTTCGGCTGAGCTGAGTTTGTGAGAAAAATAGGCACAGGGATAGAGCTTGGGTGGAAAACCATGTCATTGTCAAAGGATGGCTCCAATGCCAGTATTTTAAGTGTGTCCAACTCGACTATGAATGGAAGTTAAGCATCAGGATGATGGAGAATGGGAGCAGATGTGAAACGTGATTTGAGTTCTGTAAAAGCCTCCAGAGCTGTGGTGGTCCATCTGAGATGAGAAGAATTTCTTTTGGTCATGGAAGTTCAGCCATAGAACAGTAGAACTCAGTGGCGTACCGCACATCTTAGAGGCCCCCCGCAAAGAACGAGATGGGGCCCCTCCCACCAGCAGTGCTGTCATGCATGGATATGTATTGTGCACCTGAGTCCGTCCCTCCATTTACATAACGGATTTATCAGTAATGAATGTTACTGACGTTATTATTGAATAGCATATATAGTCTATATTATGTGTGTATTTGATATTGCTTTTCAGTCGGACTGAAATCCCTGCAGGAATAAATATATTTAGTCTATGAACTTGGAGGCAAAAGTGCCGCTGCTTTGATTTGATTGTTATTTTAGCAATAGCAGGAAGATTCCTTAACAATAATAATACACATACCTGTTATGCCACGTCTGCATTTTATTTAATAGTAAGCTCAATAAAATCAGTGTACGCCAACACGTTTTAGTTCAAACACTGTCCTATACATACGACTCGCTAACTCTTAAAAAAAAAAAAAAGTGAGAAAATGAACAGTAAAAAAAAAACGAGGAGAAAAACAAATTAAAGTAGTAACTATAAATGCTACATTTCGATAAAAAAAATTAACTTTCTTAACATATACCAACTTTTGTAATTATCATATTCTTTTTATGAACTGACAATCACAAACGAGCAAAACTCCACCGAATCCTTTGCGCTCTCCGAGCGTTTTGGTGTGCAAAGCCTTTGACTGCTGCTTAATGTCGATGTTGCGAGCATGTGCATTCTCGATTCTTAGAAGAGCTAAACTGGACAGCCTTTCTTGTAACATTGTGCTCCGGAGAAATGTCTTGATCACTTTAAATTTTGAGAACGAACGGTAAATTTAATCGCAAAATCTGGTGCTAAGTAGTGAACCGCTAAAGCCATTGAAACAGTCATTGTCAGACAGGGGCGGATCTACCGGGGTGGCCTAAGAAAAAGCTGTGCCACCCCACCTGCCACCCCAGAATTATCACAGAATAAAATATAAATGTAAGCAGTGTTTCATGTGCTGCTTTTCAGCCGCAGCGATGACAGCGTAACGCAAAATAATGGCAAAAAACACGTCTTTCAATAAAATGTGCACGATAGTTGCAAGCGCACGCAGCGCTCCCAGTGTATTCGACTTCATTCACAAATGACTCTTATGAACCGGTTCGTTTTGAGTCAAAAACACAAAGCGCGGCTCAGTTCACTAACGAACTGTTTTACATTTGTTAGTGAATCAGATAATTACTGCTTCTCGGCTAACTCAGAAGTCCTCTGAGACATCCAATCCCGTCCGGATATGTCTGAGATTCATCGCGTAATTGTTTGGTGATCCGATTCTCTGACCGCTCGCACCACTTTCATCATGGATATAGGCCTTTTTGCCGTATCCGACGAAACAATAATAGCATGAAATCAATAAGAAGATGTCGATCACGGAAAGCACCAAGTCAATAAACAACAACAGGTTATAAATGTTTCTGAACGTTTAAAAGACAAATTTATGCTGGCTTGTCTTAAGATTTGTTTAAAAACATAAATAGTTTGGTCAGTTACATGTTCCAGATGTTTGCTAAAGTGTTGCTAGTTGGTTGCTAAGATATTCTGGGTGGTTGCTAGGCTCTTGCTTTGCAGTTGCTGGGGAGTTGCTAGATTTTATGGTTGATTGTGTGTTATGAGTGATTACAGACATTCCCACCTCTGTTAATAACAGAAAATCAAACATTATTTCCAAAACTGATCCAGTTTCAGTGCTTTGATATTTGACTTGACTTGCACTAAAACGTGATTTATACCATCTAAGTAGTAATTTAATAGAATCGCATGTCTTCTTTAGTGATACAAGCACATTTACTGTATAACCTGTTGAAGGTATATATATATATTGGACATTGAAATGTTATTTATTTTTAACAGTATAGATGATTACTTAATGGTAATGCAATATTTGTGAACACAGCTGTGTATGTCAGACTATAAATCCACAAAAACTACGCATGGGGGCTTTCTTTGATGTTGCCACCGCTCATAGACCCCATCCCAGCCCTTTGCCACCCTAAAAATTATTTTCTAGATCCGCCCCTGTTGTCAGAGAAGCGCATCAGCAGACCAGGGCACAAAAACATAGGCTACCTAAATATATTTCACTTAAATCATAAACTGATTAACAAAACGAAACGATAAAAAAAAAGTTTCGATTCGTTGTGACACGATCCAAAGTTGACTTTTAAATGCTCTAAAACGACTTTTCTCAGTCAGAAAACGTTAGTTATGCAGTTTCATGAATAAAGCTGAGCCACATTAAAAAATTTTCATATGCATAAAAGGAATGCTATTTGCAATGCAGGAAAACACTTCTTGATGTGTTAGAAGCTTTATGCATTAGTTAGAGCCTCAATGCATTAAAACGCTTATTCAAGGACTTCTAGGATCACTAATAGCGATTTTATGCATCCCAGTTTATGAAAAGAAGGCTTGCTCAGAAATGCTCTAAAACGACTTTTCTCAGTCAGAAAACGTTAGTTATGGAGTTTCATCAATAAAGCTGAGCCACATTAAAAAAATTTTCATATGCATAAAAGGAATGTTATTTGCAATGCAGGAAAACACTTCTTGATGTGTTAGAAGCTTTATGCATATGAAATTTAGTTAGAGCCTCAATGCATTAAAACGCTTATTCAAGGACTTCTAGGATCACTAATAGCGATTTTATGCATCCCAGTTTATGAAAAGAAGGCTTGCTCAGAAATGCTCTAAAACGCATTTTCTCGGTCAGAAAACGCTAGTTATGCAGTTTGATGGAAAAAGCTGAGTCACATTAAAAATATTTCATATGCATGAAAGGAATGTTATTTGCAATGCAGGAAAACACTTCTTGATGTGTTAGAAGTTTTTACTTCTTGTTAGTAAGACATATGGGCTCAATAAATTATGCTCTTGGGCACAGTAAGCAAGCTAACATGCAGTACAATCTATATCTTTCCATCGATCTAAATATAAATGCATTTTAATCTATGTATTTTTAAGCTTCCTCTGCAAGCGACGTTTTTTATTAGTGCGCATGCGCATAAATGCATACGGGAACCCCGGAGTATGACGTAAGAGGGAACCCGCGATGAATGAAACATCAAATAAAGTGAAATAACATGGAACAAAAATAGTAAATTAGTCATCAGGTGCCCTGTTTAATATAGCTACATTTTAGAGATCTTTAATAAGTTAAATAGCATAAATTATTACTCGGGGATGTCATTAACAACGGCCCTCCATTGTTGAACTAATGTGGTTCAAACGACGGAGATGCGACCGTGTTCGGGAAACTAGTCGTGACTAGCTAGTTCGTTTCCACATCAATGCATCGCACTATGGAGGTTAATCAGCGAGTTACGTCGTTGTACGGGAAACGCACCCCAGCATGACTAAATTACGAATAACAGTTGGGAAAACAATGCAGCGATCGCGCCGGCGCCTCAGCGCTCACACAACATTTTTGCTACCTTGACATCGCAGCCTGTTCTTTATCAAAATACAATACATTTAAAGAAACACAAAAGTTACAGTGCTCAATTTGAATAGTCCGTTGTTGCATTCAGCGTGACCAGTGCCTCACTGTGCTGTTATAGTCTTTGTGAAGGATAATGTTGTGGAGAGAAGGGAATAAAATAGCCTAGTTGTGTTTATAATGTTTGTAAACATTTTGATTTAGGCTACCGGTCAGGGGCGGATCTAGAAAATAATTTTTAGGGTGGCAAAGGGGTGGCATGGAGTCTATGAGGGGTGGCAACACCAAAGCAAGCCCCCATGCATAGTTTTTGGGGATTTATAGTCTGACATACACAGTTGTGTTCACAAATATTGCATTACCATTAAGTAGCCTAATCATCTATACTGTTTAAAATGGAAAAAAAAATGATAACATTTCAATATCCATCATGGCACCAAGTCAATAAACAACAACAGGTTATAAATGTTTCTGAGCTTCTATCACTAAAAAAAGACATGCAATTTTATTAAATTACTACTTAGATGGTATAAATCATGTTTTAGTGCAAGTTTGAGATGTTAATGTTGATGATTTAATGTTAATTTCCTAACATTAGAAAGAAATCTATATTAATATCAAAGCACTGAAACTATCAGTTTTTGAAATAATGTTATAATAATAATAATAATAATAATAATAATAATAATAATAATAATAACAACAACAACATAAATATAATAGTAATAATAATAATGATTTTCTGTTATTAACAGAGGTGGGAATGTCTGTAATCACTCATAACACACAATCAACCATATAATCTATCAACACCTCAGCAACTGCATAGCAAGAGCCTAGCAACCACCCAGAATATCCTAGCAACCAACTAATAACACTTCAGCAAACATCTAGAACATCTAACGGACCAAACTATTTATGTTTTTAAACAAGACTTTAAGACAAGCCAGCATAAATTTGTCTTTCGAACGTTTGAATCTAGTTATTACAGGTGTTCTTAAATGATTACACACAATTCAAATACAACAATGACTCTCCTGCCCAGTGAACACTCGTGAGATCAATAACACTAACAAAAAACTCTTATTAGGAATTAATTTGCAACTCAATGTCTATTACAGTATACAACATAAATTAAATTACAGATTGCTAATTCAGCAATTAACATTTGGGAAAAAAATATTTTCATTTTACTACTGTAAAGTAATTCAGCAGCACATGAAAAGTTCAAATACCAAAGAACTGTATATGGTATGCACCACAATACAGTACAGTAAAAAAAAAAATAAATAAATAAATAAAAAAGTAAATTCAGCAACCTCATTTGGCTAAATTTCATTACAATATACAGTACTATAGCAGATTCTTGGTCTCCTAACACAAGACTATATCTCTAGGTTCTCAGTTCTGCAAAAATGCAGTAGGCTACACATTTAAAAAAATATATACATTTTGACAGTCACACTATTGAAGCTGTACAACATGTGCTACAGTTTACTGTATATTGAATAGTGAAATTTCTAACATCTAATGTACTGTTACTGTACTAATTATACTGTATGTGTAAGTATAACACTGTAGATAATGTGTTCATTTCTCTCCTCTCTCTGTTGTTGGATGCAGAGATTCTGATTGGTGTGTCATCAGTTTTGCTACTTAATGTTTAACTTGCTTATTGTTAAACTTTTTGAGAAATTTGTCTTTGTTTTGAGTACTGAATGAATGGATTGGGAAGCCAACTAAAATCAGTTACATTTAGTTAACAATCGAGAAAACTGCAATACGAGCAGATGCTTACCTAACTCTGCTATTAGTTTCCGTGATCGGCATCTTCTTGTTGATTTCATGCTGTTGTTTTGTCGGATGCGGCATTACGCGATGAATCTCAGACATATCCGGACGGGATTAGATGTCTCAGAGGACTTCTGAGTTAGCCGAGAAGCAGCAATTATCTGATTCACGAACAAATGTAAAACAATTCGTTAGTGAACTGGGCCGTGCGTTGTGTTTTTGACTCAAAACGAACCGGTTCATAAGAGTCGTTTGAAGCCGAATACACTGGCGCGCGCTGCGTGCGCGTGCAACCATCGTGCACAGTTTATTAAGAGACGTGTTTTTTTTTCCCCATTATTTTGCGTTATGCTGTCATCGCCGCGGCTGAAAATTAGCACATGAAGCAGAGCTTACATTTACATTTTATTCTGAGATAATTCTGGGGTGGCAGGTGGGGTGGCACAGCTTTTTCTTAGGGTGGCACTTACCACCCCGTGCCACCCCGGTAGATCCGCCCCTGGCTGTAATTGGCTATGACTAAGCAAGATAGGTTAACCATATCAAGAATCTCTATGTGTTTTTTTTTTTTTTTTTTTTGAGTAGCCTAAAGAAAACCCTGTACTTCTTTATTATTATTATATATTCGTTCCCTCATTTACTAAGTCGTGCACACGACATTACCAAATCGTGCTGGATTTAGTTTAATCAAATCAACGAACGAGTTAGTAAGTTGTGCACACGATTTAGTAAATGTATATGTATATAAATGTAAGGAGGGAGCGAATTATTTTGTGCACACGCTTATTTGTTTATTTTTTCCTGTCATGCGCGGGGATCCATAAGCCACTGTAAGTGTAAAATTATCCACTTTGATTACGGTGCGGTTGTCTTAGAAGTAGGCCTATAGTGTTTATGACAAGTGAAATGTGAGAAAAAATTATTTTCCCCGGTTGTTATTTTTTAAAACATTAAGCCTGCTCCACTGCACTACGTTTGCGCTCACGGCTCACGTCTTTTGCAGTGTCTCGGAACACTGCCTTTTCGAATGTCCTGCGACGGCGCCCCCAAAAGGGCCCCCACGCACCGTGGGGATTGCGGGGGTGTCCCGTACGCCATAAAGCATCAGAAGTTAGCAAATCCCAAGAATCGCTGTAATTGCTGGTTGCGTTTAGTCCAGAGCAGCTTTGACTTTTCTTTTGTATGTAGCCACCCTCCTGACTAATGATGTTCACACTTCTCTGCTTTGGCGTATAACTTGTGGTCAATGAGTTGTTGTAACATTGTCCTCACATTGCACATGCTCCTAATACGTGTCAGAATTACGGTGGCCGGGAAGTGCAAAACAACATTACAAAGTGTGAAACACTTTTACGAAGCTCGAGACAAATTTACATTTTGGAAAACATTTTTACCTATCATAAAACACAATTACATGGGAAAAACGATTTTACCAAGGACGAAACAAATTTACATTTTAGAAAAAAAATTAACAAGACGCAAAACACTTTTACCAGTCCCGGAACAAATTTACAATGACAGATTCTTTACGGAAAGGGAATGTACCACACACCGGAAGTGACGCAGTGAAAGGTGTCGTTGTTGTTGGTGGTGAGCGCGGTAAATTTGTGTTGTGGAGTAAATGGCGTAAATAAAGTTTATGGTGACCGAACATGGACTGCGGCCGAGGGATGTTTTGCCCGTTTTGTGGCAAACACATGAGCAGCTTAACGTGGTTTTGCTTTACGTGTGGTTGGTGTTTGGAGTTTCTAAAGGACGCGGACCAGACATACTGCATCAATGTGTTCAATATTTTAACTAGGGCCACTCGTACGCTGTAATCGTGGACATGATATCAAGTCTACACGGTGTAAACATCTGCTTGAGGACTCTTAAAAATAAACTGAACGAAGCCGGGTTGTACCGCAGAAAGGAATATTCCTCTCCAAACTGCGTGAGTAACGCCATCAGATTGGAACTTCGTGGACCTGGACAACTATTTGGCTACCGCACGATATGGCAGGTACTTAAACAAAAGTATAAATTTCGAGTGAAGAGAGATGATGTGATGAATTTGCGCCGGGAGCTTAATCCTCGAGGGTGTGAGAGCAGAACACGCAGAAGGTTTACAAGAAGAACCTACCATTCAATGGGACCTAACTATATGTGGCACGCAGATGGTTATGATAAACTTAAGCCATTCGGTTTGGCCATATCGGAATGCATAGATGGATTTTCACGTAAAGTACTGTGGCTTGAATGTGGACCAACAAATAATAACCCAACAATGATTGCTCACTATTTCATGTCATGTGTGCGAAACCTCGGTGTCATCCCCATGAGACTGAGGACTGATTGCGGCACTGAGAACGGTATAATGGCTGCAATTCAATGTACGCTATGCCACCATCACAGTGACTACTACTCTGGCGCATCCAGCCACATGTACGGCTCATCTATAAATAACCAGCGTATTGAGTCCTGGTGGTCTATATTTTGAAAGGGAAGGTGAGTGGTCTTCATAAAGGGTCATTGCATTTTTTTGGTCATTTCATTTTCTTCTCAGGAACGAGTAATGAAAAACAAAAAACGAGCACAATAAATTTCAATACAGTACAAAATATAAAACAAATACAGCCCTACAGGAAAAGTAGTTGTTCCTGAAAAGAAAATCGAATGACCAAAAGATGCAGACCATACATTTCATTACGACTAACCATTGATTTTATTATTCAAACATATGTGTATATGCTTAAAAATATAACTACAATTTGTATCAGTTTCTATAGGTCTCAGTTCTGAATGGAGTTATTTGCAGACCTTAGAGAAGCTGGATACTTCAACGGGAGTCATGAGCATCAGTGCCTATTGAGATATTGCTTTGGTGATGTTATTCAGAAGGACTTGGATGAGTGTGTGAGACTGTGGAACAGTCACAGGATTCGCCGTTCCAGAACAGCAGCATGTCCAGGAGGAGTGCCCAATGAACTCTACTACTTACCACACAGGTGATACATTGGTAATAAACAGATAAAAGTATTATTCTAATGTTTTAGCTTAAATGAAAAGAAATGCTTATGTTTTCTATTTAACATAGGTTTGCCTCCAGAGACTGCGGATTTCAAATTGAACAGGCTGAACTGGATGCCCTTCCTGAGGCTAGCCTGTCAATGACTCCTTGTGGGGACCCAAACATGCAGGAGTACGTGGACTTTGCTATGGAACACAATCAGTTACAGAAGCCAGAGAACTGAGAGTCTGCATCAGAACTGTACATGAAAGAAATGGCTCAGCTATGAAATGGTCAAAAAGGGAGGGGTTTTGTAGTGGTGGAATACTGCTGTCTGTCTGAACACAATGTTTATGAATCTGTCACCCACAGCTTAATTGTTTTTAAGTGTGAAGTAAATTAATCAAAAATAGTAATAAGTATTTATTAATTTTTTGTAGTATATAAAACAAAACTTCTTGAACTACTTGTTTCTTTATCTAAAACAGTGATTCACAAAGGGATCCCAGTTTGAGAGTCACAAATCTAAAACATTTTCAAAATGTTGACGGTGAGAAAATTATGCTCACATACTGTTACATTATAAAAACAATTTTGGCAACTACACTTTAAAGTGAACCTTTAACAACAACGTTTTCAGAGTCTTAACTCTAGGGGTCATCCATCATTTAGCTTAAAAACAGCCAAATCCTGGACTATTTTGAATTCCAAAGTCCATTTGTGACTTAAAATGTATGAGTCTAGGAGTGGTAATTTCAAGGAGTTTGTACATGTATTTGCCATTGGGAACGCAGAGTTATCCAGGAACTGTATTTTTGGTGGTGGTTCCAAGCCAGATGGGGGAAGTGAAGACAGCCCAGTAGCAAACATCAAAACACCTTCCATAGACACAGCAGCCTGGCCTTCTGCAAAGAAAAACAATTCAGATACATAATTAGGGGTTTAAGCTCGAAGAGTCTTGGTCTTTTTTTTCTTCTGTGATTTAGGTGGTTACGTTATTACTAGATAAAACACTCTCTTTTGATGCTTATGTACTTAAAGGCGAGAAATGCTTGAACCCTGATAAATGTGAAATTTAACTGCCATGTGTTTTCTTAACTAGTTATAAAAAACAAATAAACTAACAAACCTTCACAATCAAGGAGATAGTCTGCCCAGTAGCCCATGGTTTGACTTTATTTAAGTTTTCGTTTACTCCCCGAAGGACTGAGGTCAGGTTTGAAGAATATCTCAAGGTCAAAAGCAGTAAGTTGCTTTTCAGAGTGGCACAGGACAGGGGCCAGCAAAGTAGGGTGTTGCTGTAGTGCAGTCAAAAACTCCAGGGTTGAAAGACCCTCCCTGAATCTACAGAGTGAACACAAACATTGTTTCACTGCTGTGTAGTGGCAATTGAATTTAAATTAATGATGGGCATGGTTGTTCTGCTGAAATGGACAGAGTTCCGTTTCAAAACAGAAAGTCATAAGCCGCTCAAAAAATCATTATTAGCATTACTGATTTTTATTCACATGGCCTCAGATAGCTAGCGTTTTGCTACACTGAAAAATAACAAATAACAACTTACTTTGCTTAGCACTGTCCGGCTGTCGAGACGTCCCCTGTGTTTCCGTCTGGTCCGCGTCCTTTAGAAACTCCAAACACCGACCACACGTAAAGCAAAACCGCGTTAAGCTGCTCATGTGTTTGCCACAAAACGGGCAAAACATCCCTCGGCCGCAGTCCATGGTCGGTCACCATAAACTTTATTTATGCCATTTACTCCACAACACAAATTTACCGCGCTCACCACCAACAACAACACCTTTCACTGCGTCACTTCTGGTGTGTGGCACATTCCCTTTCCGTAAAGAATCTGTCATTGTAAATTTGTTTCGGGACTGGTGAAAGTGTTTTGCGTCTTGTTAATTTTTTTTCTAAAATGTAAATTTGTTTCGTCCTTTGTAAAATCGTTTTTCCCATGTAATTGTGTTTTATGATAGGTAAAAATGTTTTCCAAAATGTAAATTTGTCTCGAGCTTCGTAAAAGTGTTTCACACTTTGTAATGTTGTTTTGCACTTCCCGGCCACCGTACAGAATAGATAAGGATGTCATTGATGTAATGATTAGCATGGTCTAGCATGTCCTGAAAGACATTTTTGATGAAGGTTTGAAACACAGACAGATTATGAGCAAGCCTGAAAGGCATAATCAAATATTCATAGTGCCCAGTAGTGCTAGGAGAATAGGCTGTCTTCCACTCATCTCCCACCCTAATGTGAATGAGATTATAGGAGCTGTGTGGTTCTAAGGCCACTGGTACCAGAGCCATTGGATATCAGAACTTCACTGTGATGTCATTAAGGGCCCTGTAGTCGATGGAGGGACGCAGACTGCCATCCTTTTTCTTAACGAAGATGAAACCAGCTGAGGCAGGTGATGTGGATGGTCTGATGAACCCCTTTTTAATTCCCCTACAATCTACCCCTATTTATTCACTAAAGCCTATTCTCTGTGATGTCTCTGTTTTCTATTGTACATGTTTTGTTTTCTTTGTGTTGTTTTGGTTGCTTTATTTTGCTTGTGTTACACATTAGTATTGTTGACTTATTGTTGACTTGAGTGTTATGAAAGGCGCTTATAAATAAAATGTAATATTATTATTATTTTAAAGCTCCTCTTTGATGTAGTTCTTCATGGCATCGGACCCAGGTTGACATAAGGGAAAGATACAGCCTTTAGGCGGTGCTGTGCCTGGTAACAGTTTGATGGAGTGCTGAGGAGGTAGTTCCGATGAACTGGATTTACTGAAAGCCTCAGTGAGGGAAGGTTAAGAGGGAGAGCTGGTTCCTTTAGAGTTACAGTCTGAACATCGATTAATGAGCTGTCGGTGAGATACTTGGTTTGGCAAGAGGAGTTCCATTGAATGATCCGACCCTCCTTCCAGGAGATGAGTGGGTTATGTTGACGTAACCAAGGTAGTCAGAGAATAAATGGGTTATGAGGTGATGTGATGATGCAGAAATGAGTGCTCTTGGTGTGGGTTCTGGTTTGCAAGTGCAGATCCACGGTGGTGTACAGGACCCTTCCTTTACCGAGAGGGTGTCCATCTCACTGCCAAATGAGAGTTGCCAGAGATTTGTGTTTTGTGGGGCAATTTCATGAGACACGAAGTTCCAACTGCCCCTGAATCTAGCAGCTTGTTGTTAATTTTGTTAAATGAGGGGTGTAGTGTGGCGGTACATGTGCCACACTGTGACTGGATCTTGGTGGAGGTACATAACATTGTTGCCAAGACAACTACCAAACACCTAGCAGGATAGGAAGGGAAATCTTCTGCACCCACGACCACCTAAGAGAGGACTTCTCATTGGACCATGGGTTGGCCCTTACCAGTCCTAACTGGTAAAAGATCCATTCGAATCCATTCATACCTTTGTTTGTAGACCTTAAATGGACGTAAACTGCAACTAATACACTTCACCCTCAGATAAAGTACAGTTTACGTTGATGGCCATTGTTCACATAACAGTTCACTGAAGCAGGCCTATTAACATATTACGGTAATAAGTAAGTGATTGTTCAACAGTTTCCTATCATGTTTTGGTTTTTGCTCCTCATGAAGTGGGTAACAATTTAAAAGAAGTTTGGTGAAGAAATATTGCATGGGTAAAATGTTAAAGACACTGTTTAACTTTGTACTCTACTATATGCAAATTAGTTCCACACTAGGGCGGGTAACACCATGGCCACCTTAGACATAAGTGGCTAATTACATTCCTGGAATGGAGAGGTGCCAGATTCCAATCTTCTTCTCATCAGAAAGGAATAAATGTACCCTTCCAAAAGATCCTCCTTGTTCTGAGTCTGAGTCCTGTTACCAGTAAGACAGCAACAGAAACAATGTTCTGTGTTTTCGACGTCTGTGGTCGAAAACACAGAGAGACAATAACAGATAACACTTGTTCTGAGTCTGAGTCCTGTTATCAGGAAGATAGCAACAGAAACAACTTTTTAATCTTTTGCCCAGAGAGACTATAACAAATACCCGTTCTGTGTTTGCAACCTCTGTGGAAGGAAGCAATAACAGACACAACTGTTCTGAGTTCCAATCCTGTGAGGAAAACGACACTAACAGATAAAACGTCCTGAATTTCTGGCCTGACGAGGAAAGAGACTTCAAGACAGCTAAGGTTCAGCTCTTGAGTAAACCTTCTATATTGCATTCGACTACCCTTCAGTTGCAAAGGTCCCAGCAGTGATGGACCCCGTCTGACTCTTGCCACTCTGAAAGCAGCGCAGCTCAGTCCACAAAGGATCTCTGCATTGGCAGACACTGCCTGAAACAGCTCCTCTGTGACACAGCCAGGCTGCAAAGGACCCTGTGAAGACCCATCTGACCCCAGTCTATACTCTAAGGACCCCCTTGGCACAACAGAAGTTCAGCATCCTCCAGGTCAGCACATTGACGGTTACCGGAACGCAACTCTGTGCCCTTCCCACTGTACGCAATCTGCATCACCAGTAGAAGACGTCTCTGCTGCCGGACTGATCACCCGACCACATGGAACGTAAGAACAAACTTACCAAACCTCTTTCCTAAAGACCTTGGCTTAGTTTATACCTGCAGCCTATGTTCTCTAATCCATTTAGATAAAATTTACTTGGGGTCAGCATTACAAATAATAGCTGTATTGTGTGTTCAAAGATAAATAAATAGTTAAGTCTACCAGAGCCATTAGGTGGTTTTTCCCATAACCAGCATTAACATAGAAATCTCTTCCACTGCTACATTCAGCTCAACAGCATTACATTCTGCCATCCCGTGTTCACTCCATTTATTTGTTTCTACGATTTATTTGGTATCTTCTTTCATGTTTAGTTGTCTATTATCTATTAGCGGTGCATATTCATTTATTGGTATAATCACTAGTTGTTGTATTTACTCTTGCATATCTATTCTTAATAAATTTCATTAATCTTATTACAATTATGTTTTTCTTATGTTGATGATCCAAGGCTCTACTAGCTTTCTAAACCACCAATCTTTCAGATAAATCAGTTGACCTACTCCTTCCAGGTCATGAATCGGAAATTATTGAACAGCTTGTGGGAAGCACTCCCATATTGCCAAATTAACAGTCCTTGACTGATGCACTCAACTAAGCGAGGTGGGAATTGGTGATCTGATGTACTCACACCCGCACCTTGAGTGTCGCATGACCTAAAAATCACAGCGTTATTGGTACATGAGTCCCCTTTACTACAGGGGAAAGCCGAACCATCATTTGTCCATACTGCCGTGGCCTACTCTAAAGCCTCGCCAGTGAATATGGAGATTTTACTGGTATCGGTGGTGTACATGGTTGGTTGTTGACTGATGAATAATGAGCATTAAAGTAGAAAGCCCTTACATTTAGTTGGATTCCTGTCAATCTTGTCAAGGAGGGCCAGGTGGGGATTAACCGAGAGAGAAGTGTGTTAGCATTTACACTCAGCTGGGTAGGCACTGGGTCCAGAGGCGGCAGGTGTAAACTCAGTAGCATTTTGACGAGCGTCCTGTCAATGACGTTAATCACGCCAGCTGGTGTTGATGAATGGTGAGTTGAAAGTATAATCAGTGTCAGGTATGTGGGTGGGAATTGTAGTCCAAAAAAGGGGTTTAAATGGGTCACAAACGAGACCGCAGGTGAGTTTTTTTTTTTTTCTCTGCATTGGAGATAAACTCTGCAGGACATCAGCACTCCCAGACTGACATTGCCTATCCCGGATACACACACATTTATTTATATTGTTAAACAGCCAAGTATTTAATGAATAATGTTCATTTACTTTATAGGCTTCATTGTGCATGGTCCTTCTGGTCCTCTGGTTGCTCCTCTGGGATCTTCAGTGGTTTTACCTTGTTATGTTGATGAGTTATTACTAATGGAGGGCCTGGAGGTGGAATGGAGAAGAACAGCCCCAGAGACTCTGGTTCATTTGTATCAAGATGGTGAGAGTCGACCAGAGGCCCAGCATCAGGATTATCATGATAGAGCTCATTTCTTTACTGATCAGATTCAACATGGAAACTTCTCTCTCAGTCTGGACAATCTGAGAGCTGAAGATGAGGGACGATACACATGTAGAGTTTACAGTCAGCAGGATTCTGGAGAAACTGTGGTTCAAATAAAAGATGTTGGTAAGTGTGAGGCTTTAATTCTGGTGAAAATTTCAGTGAAATTACATGATATATATGGAATTATATTAAATTTAACCAATCTTATTCTTTCAGAGCGTTTGCTAGTATCAGGACCGAGTCGCTCCATATCTGCATATGTGAATGAGGATGTCACTCTGAACTGCTCTGTAGACTCTCACATCACGCCTGAACACTTTGAAGAGGTTTCATGGAAGAAAATGGATGAAGATGAAGATATTCTGGCTCTGCTCTACCAAAACAATAAGACTTTACCAGATTCAGCACATGAGCGATACAGAGACAGAGCTGAGTTCTTCACTGCTGAAATCCCCAAAGGAAACTTCTCTCTCAGACTGAAGAGTGTCAGAACTGAGGATAAAGGAGTTTACATGTGTCATGTGTTTGCTGGAGGACTTTCAGCCAATGTAACTGTTGTACTGGAGAGACTGGGTGAGTAGCAGATAATGATGAACATATTATACTATTATATTTTTACTTAGTAGTCATATTTTTTTTTTACTTCAGTTAATTTAAATTCCACAACATCTTACCTTACAACCCCTAGTAAATTAATGCCTATCATTTGATCCTTTTTTTTTTTTTTTTTTACCTTAGTTTCGTTGTTATACATTAAAAATTAAAAATAGAGAGAAATCTTTAACAATAATTACTTAAAGGAGAACTCCACTTCCAGAACAACAGTTTACAAATAATTTACTAACCTTGTCATCCATGATGTTCATGTCTTTCTTTCTTCAGTCGTAAAGAAATTATGTTTTTTGAGGAAAACATTTCAGCATTTTTCTCCATATAATGGAATGATAGGGTGCCCCGATTTCGAACTTCCAAAATGCAGTTTAAATGCGGCTTCAAACGATCCCAGCCGAGAAAGAAGGGTAACGATCGGTTATTTTAATAAAAATAATAGAATTGATTTACTTTTTAATGCCAAACGCTCATCTTGTCTTATACTCTGCCTGGACTGTTTTTTTCCCGGTTCATGACAGTTAGGGTGTGTCGAAAAACTTCATCTCATGTTCTCCCTCAACTTCGAAATAGTCCTATATCGGTGTTTTACTTTTTTTGTTAAGGGTGTTTGATCTTCTTTGCATGTTCACTTAGCAAAGACTGGGTTGGAACTTCTGCAGTGATGTAGAATGATTTTGAAATGATTTTTGAAGTTGAGGGAGAAAATATGATTGGAGTTTTTTGACATACCCTAACTGTCTGGAGCCAGAATACACAGAATTCAGAGAGAGAAAGGCAAGACGAGCATTTGACATTAAAAATGTATTTAAAACGTATTTTTAAAAAATTAAAATAACCGATCGCTTCGCTAGATAAGACCCTTCTTCCTCGGCTGGGATCGTTTACAACCGCATTTGGAATCGTTTGAAGTCGCATTTAGACTGCCTTTTGGAAGTTCAAAATCGGGGCACCATATCAGTCCATTATATGGAGAAAAATGCTGAAATGTTTTCCTCAAAAAACAATTTCTTTACGACTGAAGAAGGAAGGACATGAACATCTTGGATGACAAGGGGGTGAGTACATTATATGTGAATCTTTGTTTTGGAAGTGGAGTTCTCCTTTAACCAGAATTCCATTGTGCATTGAGATCAAAAGGTTGTGTTTTCAGATTAAAAGTAAAAGTAGCATGTTGTTGCCTAAAGTAAAGTCTAATATAAAGAAACAGGATATTCTTCAGGTTTATCAGACAGATTATTTTGTCCCCTAAGTAGATGCTTGTCTTTTTCTTGTGATTCACATTTAAGCTTGCAGTGTAAACATTTGAGAAAATGTCACAAAATTAGTAGAAATGCTTTTTCAAGGGCATTATATTAGGTATGTTACACAATACTGTTCCACTTTTTTTCAATAACTGTTTGTGTTTCGCAGGTTTCTCTGCTTCACACATAATGGTGTTGATTCTCTGTATTGCTGCATCTGGATCTGCTCTTCTGCTCTGCTGTCTGATCTACTGTAGGTCACCTACAAAAGGTATGTGTAACTGGAAAATATTCTTATCAGCTGTAATTAACTGTAGGGCTACAACCCAAAACTATTCTGATTATTATTCCATTCTATAATAATAACAATAGTAATAATAATAATAATAACAATAATAATAATAATAACGAAACCTATCATAATTGGAGACATAGCAAAACAAAGCATAGTTTAAAAGAAAAGCCTGTGTATTTAATCAAAATATGGTGTTTTGGCATAAAATCATCTTTCACTCTGTAATATGATTTATTAAACAGTTCAGTGTTTTAGGCTGGTAAATGATACCTGCTGGTACAAAGTTATAATGCCACCGCTTTCATAAAATCATGGTTCTGTAATTTACACAGAGATGATAATGGTATAATTACATTCAAAACTTTACACGTTACACCCATTTTCAAACATCTGTTTCCAGGCCCCCAAAATAAAATACATTTATTTATTAATTTATGTATTTTCATTTTTAGTTGAAAACTGTACTTTCTAAATGTGAATGTTTTCTATAAGTTTGGACATGGTGTAAGTCATTCCACTTGTTTAAGCTGTTGTTCCAGACTGGCCAAGCTGCACAGCTGTTACCAACAATCTCTCAGCTTAACCAGTTAATAGGTGTTCAACCTACCAAACTCTTCTAAAACCAGCTAACATACCAGTCTAACCAGGCTGAAAAAACGGCTTAGGCTGCTTCAGGTAGATTTATTTTCTGCAGATAATAAAATGTGTCCATTGTTCTTTTAAATGGATAGTTCATCTAAAAAACAAAAACAACAACAACAAAAAAATTGCTGTTAAGTTACATGCCGTCAGGCTATCCAGGGTTTAGTTGACCTTTCTTTCTTCAGTAGAACATTAAACAATATTTTTTTAAGCTGAAACTATGGTCCTTGGTGTTTCATTCTGGTTCAAACAACTGATTCACTCGTATACGTAATCACGCAAAGACATAAAGTTATATTATTAAAGCACCCAATAATATGAAATGTGGATGTTTGATACATCTAAAACATATAAAGTGAATGAACTAGTTTTCATCAACTTTATATTTAAACCATGAGAAATCATAAAAACCTGAATTTCTTCCCTTCATTCAAGTACTAAGTTCTTCGTTCAGTGACTTGAAGGAACTGGAGCACTGGATGAGCTGGCAAAAAACAGCATCATAGGATCAAATACACCTGTATATTAGCTCATTTCAAAATGACTGTTGGGCACATCTGTAAGTTTTGATCAAGTAGCTTGTAGATCTGTGCTGGCTCGAACCATGATTCCGCAGTCTGTTTTGGGTGATTCAGCTAGATTTGGTGAACTGCCAATTCACTGAAAAGAACCGGTTCAAAAGAATGATTTGTTTGAGAACCAGACACGACTCTGGATGTTCAGGTTCATCCAGTTCACTAAAAAAGGTTCAAAAGAATGATTATTTTGCAAACCAGATATCACTCCAAAGCATTTGCCTGAGGATGTGGATTATAGTTAATAACGCTGGAAATAATGTTTAGTTTCTTGCACAGACTGATTGTTACACTTCCTAAGACCCCAATGTATCATCAGGTGCAACAAACATTGATCTTGTTTTGATTGTATTGCATTTGTTTTTAACTCTCAAAGAGAGTTGGCGTATATTACAAAGGACCACAGTTTCAAATATCAATCTTATTTAATGTTCTGCTGAAGAAACTGGTTTTGGATAAACTTTTCTTTTAAAAATGAACTATCCAATTAGGTACAGAACTGCAGACAGTAACTGCATTACGAAGTAATTATGTAGCATTAGATCATCAGGAATCAAGTTCTCTTGATGCATCTGTGTATATGAAATAAAATATATAAAACATTCATTACTTAAAGGCAACATACAAACATTTTTCACCATTTGACCTTATGTTCATTTTTCAGGTTTCTTTGTCTTTCAAATAAACAATTTTTGGCCTCTGGGATCTTCAGTGGTTTTGCCCTGTTGTGTTGACAAAAGCTTATTAAAGAAAAATCTGAAGGTGGAATGGAAAAGAAAAAACAACACTCTGGTTCTGTATCAAGATGGTCGAGCAGAGTCCCAGCAGCAGAATAATCATTATAGAGCTCATTTCTGTACTGATCAGATTCAACATGGAAACTTCTCCCTTCGTCTGGATAATCTGAGATCTGAAGATGAAGGGCTTTACTCGTGTGAAGTTTACAGTGACAAGGAATGTGTGTATTCAGCAGAGATAAATTTGGCAACACGTAAGTATATGGCTACATAACATTGCTAGCTACATAACATTCTGTAATAAATAGGATTCACTTAGGTGTTCAGGAACATAGTATATATTACATGTATGGTCAAAGACTTACAGTAACATTTTCCAAAATGTCATTGTTGCAGTTGTTGACCCTTTGTTGTTAAGTCCTTGATTAGGATAAAACCTGGACAGCATGAAAGTGTTGTATGCTGTGGCACACTTTTGCTAACTAAAATATTGGGATGGGACAGTAATTAAATGAAGGAACCAGGCATTAATTTTGTGTTCAAGAGGCCCATCAGAGAGGTCAAAAAGATGGACATCAGAGGAAGGCAGAGAGTAGATATTTCTTTTGTGTCAATTAAAATCTAGTTAATTAACATTAGTTAATTAACATTAATCTGCCAGATTAATGTAGTTCACCCTCATCTGACAGTTCAGGTACTGTGAGATAACACAGACAACAAACTGTGCAGGATTTATTCATTACAATAGTAAACAAACAAACAAAAACATCACTATGTACATTAGTATAAATTGTTAATACACAATTCCTGTAGTATTATATACGGTCAAATAATTTTGTTCAGAAAAGTTTGTTCTATTGTCAGATTTGACAGAGAACTTAATGGCAAGGTCAAAAGCAACACTTTATTTTGATAGTCCACTTTAGACATTCTGCTAACAGTAAGTTACTTTTCAACTGCATGTCAACTAGTCATTAGAGTATTAGTAGACTGTCTGCTTAATATCTTCCAACACTCTTCTAAACTTTGCAAGTATATGTCAACTTATTCTACCAACGCTAAACCTAACCTAACAGTCTGCTCTGAGAGTTAGAAGACATGTAGTTGCCAATTAATGAGAATTAGTTGACATGTAGTTGCAAATTTACCTACAGTTAGAAGAATGTCTAAAGTGGACTATCAAAATAAAGTGAAACCAGGTCAAATTTTCATTGATAAATTGCAAATTACAGACATTGTAGATTTTATGACAATTTGGTTGTGAAATGTAGTACTGTAACATGTTTCAAACAAATATCTTGCATTGTTTGTTAAATTGGAAGAACATGTGGTGTTTTTCTGTTCTCATTACATTCCTAATGAAAACATGCAGGTGAGATTTTAATGATCAACAAGCTGATGTATCGGAGAGGAAATCAGAAATACACTTTGTGTGTGTGTGTGTGTGTGTGTTTGTCTGTTCCTTGTTAGAGTTCAAAGTGAAACATTCCTCTGCTCATCAGACCGCTGACCTGGGAGGTTCAGTGCGTTTATTCTGTCATGTTGACAAAAGGTTGTTGCAGAAAAATCTGAAGGTGGAATGGAGAAGAACAGACTCAGAGACTCATCTGGTTCATCTGTATCAAGATGGTGAGTGTCAACCAAAGAAGCAGCACAAGGATTATCATCACAGAGTTCATTTCCTTAAGAAGAACATTAAAGACGGAAACTTCTCCATCTGTCTGGACCATCTGAGAGCTAAAGACGCTGGAAAGTATGCATGTAAAGTTTACAGTGACCAGGATTGTGTGCATTCAGCAGACATAGAGGTGCTACTGGGTAAGTAAAAAAAAAAACTGGATTTGCTAATGTAGCTCTGTATGATATATGATGTAAAATTAGTAGTTACAAAATAAAAAATTGGATTTCCGGATTTTAGACATAATTCTCCCATATTATTATTATTATATTAAATATTGAAATATTTAAAATATTTAAATTATGGTACTTACAAACATTTCTGTAGACTTATAAACACTTCTGTAGATGCTTTATTTGAGGGTGTACTTGTCTGAGAGGTGTTTTATGCAAAGTTAAAAATACCTTTGAAAATAATGCCATTTATAACAGATACATGTATCCCCCCAAATAAATAAATAAATAAATAAATAAATAAATAAAATGTAAACTACACTGAATATCTAGTTTAACTGCTATTTGTCACAGTTTAGTTTAGTTGTTGTCCTGCGACCTAGTTTTCATTGTGGTTCTGTCTTTAATCAGTTTATTTGCACACCTGTTTTTTTTGCATGTGAGTTGATCACAATGTGCACATCTAGCCCTCTGTGTCTTTAGTTTGGGTTCGGTCTCGTCGCTATTAAATGATTGTGTGCACTCCTGTTCGTAAGCATTAAATGTTTTTGGTACCTTCCGTCTGTGTCCTCTCTTCCCACACATGCCGTGACACTATTAAGATCCTAAAATAATGATTTTGACTGTAGTAAGATAACAAGAGGAGAAAATACAAACAACAGGGTCCTGTATCTTCTGTCCTCTTAATACATGTTTGCTTAAATAAGAAGTTACAATACAATAGCCCTTACAGTTCATTTGCCTCAACAGGTATTTCACTTTATTTATTTTTCAGGGTTTGATGTTAAATATTCTCGTCACACACCTGCAATTCTGGGATCTTCAGTGGTTTTGCCCTGTAATATTAATGAAACTTTACCAGTGAAGGATTTGAAGGTGGAATGGAGAAAAAAAAACACTAAGACTCTGGTTAATGTGTATCAAGATGGTCGGATTCAACCGCAACAGGATTATCATGGCAGAGCTGATTTCTTTATGGATCAGATTCAACATGGAAACTTCTCCCTGTGTCTGGACAATCTAAGAGCTGAAGATGAGGGACAATACACATGTAGAGTTAACACCAAAAAGAAACATGTAATTTCAGCCGAGTTAGATTTGATACTGAGACTACTAGGTAAGTGAACAGATTCTTTAATCAGAAATAAAAGACATATGTACAATAACCACACTTTATCCAAATATATAAAGTGTGTTTCCTCATAAACCTCACTCAGATCTAAAATGAATACACATGATGAATTTGTACTTTGCTGTTTATTCTGTTGCCACTCGAAAAAGACAAACATTATTAAATGTTCTTACTGAATGTAATTTACATCCATTTATAACTTTATTTATTTAGTTATTTTTACATTGTATGTACATTTAAAATACCTAATAATATTGTTGATCATAACCTGACTAACCCAAAGCCTAACCCCAACCTGTATCTCGACATCAATAGCAATTAATGTGAATCTTATAAGAGTTGCAGAACATCATGTAACATACATGGACGTTTAAGACGCTTAATATTTAAAAAAAAAAAAAAAAAAAAAAAAAAAAGTACAAACAGTATATCTATTTGACTTAGGTTATTCTGTATTTTTTTTCTCTAGATCTAGTTTTCCGTCTTCAGATGTTGCTAGTCTTCTGTCCAAATATTCTGATGTTTTTTGCTTTTGTCCTCTGGGGTGTTTCTGAAGGTGAGTGTTTCAGTATTGATTGACTATTGCAGCATAATATTATGTTAGTAAAATATTTGTTTATAATATTTGGTTTTGTTTCAGGGTCTCTGAATGAGTCGGTCACTTGTTGTGCTCTTTATTTTCTGAGGCCTCTCTTGCTGCTCTGGGCGGCTCCATATATTAATAAGTTCACAGGTATGATTCATTTGATCTGTTCTTTGGAGGAGACCAGAAAATTAATTATAATGCCCAGAGATTCAAATATCATTTCATCTTTGTGTGTGCAATTTAAATGAAAGTTGATTAAAACATTAGGGTTTCAGTATGTTGATATTGTGATTGATTTAATTAAATATTCTCTGTTTTACAGGCAACACTGCAACATGGAATCTGCATCATATTCCAGTTGTAGAATATGTTGTTCTTTTAGTTGTTGTTTATTCAGGTTAACACCTATCATTTATCATGAACAACATGTAATACAAATGATTATAATATAATTATAATAAAAGACACATAAAAATGTTTTGTCATGCTTCTGACCTATATTTATATTTTGGCTGTGGTTTGATAATAGTTTCTTTTTATATCTTCCTTTCTTTCAGCTCTTTTTACAAATACTTGGGAAAAACTTCTAAATTATGCTGAGTTTGACAGAGTCGTGATAATAGTCCTATTTGTGATAGTGTTTCTGTCCTGCTTTATTAAAATCACTTACGGTAAGTATTTCTGTGTGTTTTACTCCTATCAGTCATCAGTCACCACTGAGTGAACATGAGAGATGAGATTAAATGTTGGTTTCACTTTATTTTGATGGTCCCTTTAACACATTCTGTTGACTATAAGTAATGTTGCACCTACATATCTACTAACTCTCACTAGAGTGTTAATAGAGTATTAGGTTACTTATAGTCAGTAGAATGTCTGTTGGGAAACCATCACAAGAGTAAGCAGATATTAAGCAGACAGTCTACTAATACTCTAATGAGAGTTTGTAGACATGTAGGTGCAAAGTTACTTATAGTCAACAAAATGTACAAAACCGACCATCAACATAAAGTGTTATCGAAATGTTTTATCAGATTGTCTGATTCACACTGATCTGTCTGAACATCCTTCATGACTTTGATATAATAATCTAAATGCTTTACACTATATATTTTGATACTGAACATTTTATTGTACAAATTGATATTCTATAAATGTATTACACTAACATGTTAATATCAGTTTTTATTAGACTTTATAAGAGGTTATTGAATAACTTAATTGTTCTTATTATTATTTATACATGCTTGTATAAAAACTGTCACATGCTGATTAGCCTTTCCTGTTTATTTTATTGTTGTTTTAAATGCTGTCCTGTTATATTTGAATTATAATATCAAAACTGAATCAAGTAAGAAAATGTTTGTCATATAGTTTTAGTTATAGGGATTGGGAAGAAAGGCAGAATAATTAATACATTTAACTTTGTGGCTGACATGGCATTTGAAATTCTGCCTACATCACAATTCATCCTCATGTTCTACACATTTGGATCTGCCAGCAGAGGTGAGTTCATGCTTAAAATGATTTGTATTCATTATACTCAATATATAGTATTGTGTTCAGTATCAATATACTGTATATGCTGGTTCAGATCAATACATTTTAACATTATGTTAATTCTTCTCTAATGCCATTTTAACACATTACTCACTGGGACTGATGTTTATTTATGGTTTACTTGTTGAATTACAATATCCAACATTAATATAACTACTGTCCTGTTTTAGGATTTAACATTGTTGTCATTTTACCAATATTACTACTGATGACAAATGAGCGATGGTTTTACAGATGCAGATATGAGCTTGGCTGTAAGTATATGATCCATTCTGATCTGATGTCTGTTTAAGATCATTATCTCTGTTAAATTAATCCTCAAAAAACATATATGCAATAATTGGATGTCATTTTCACTGTAACAAAGTGATTTAACACTTTTTATCTTAAATTTCTGTAATACTCCAAGAGAATAATATTTTGTTTACAGTCACACAGTGACTGGTGTTACCTCTTTTACATAGGATGCATTTACAACATGAGTTACTTTCATATGTGATTCTGTTTGTAAAGCCGGGTTCACACTACAGGATTTTTAGCCCGATTTTGACCCGATTTTCCCCTCCCGAGAATCGGAGCAAAAATCTTGTCGAGCACCTGGATCGGTCCCGATGTTCAGCACGGATTATCTGGTAATGTGAGACGTTCACAGATCGAATCTTGGGCCTCCCGATCTGCTCTCACACAAATCGGGGCCGCCCCGATCATATCAAACATGCGTAATCGGGTTGATTACGGCTATGATTACGTCAGTACTTTCGCAACAGCCAATGCGCGACTGCAAAACTGCTGTACGGTCCATTGGATAGTGAAGATGGAGGAAACTGCTTCTTATGTTTTTGTAGTAGCACTGTCTGTATAATACAGTATGTTGAAAACATACCACAACTGCATAGAGCAAGGAAAGCTCTGGAGTGAAATCATCTCAGTTTCCAACATAGTGAGTGCATAAAGCTGCTAGCACGCTAACTAACATTTGTAAACATTGGTTGCTGAAATGACGATCTGTTGCGTAAGATCACGGCGCTCCCTCCATCATGATAGTCTTAATTATATCTTGTAGTGTGTGATGCGCCACAATTTTCAAATCTTGTAGTGTGTGCATGTTTAAGATCTCAGAGAAGATAATCTGCAAAGATTCTGCTTATGTGTGCGCTGCAACCAGATTTCATAATCGGTTAGGATTTTTAAAAATCCTGTAGTGTGAGCCCGGCTTAAGCTGAAATCTGTCATTTACAGTGTTGACACATTGATTATAATGACTGCGCATCTGGTTTCTAATTTAGTTATGGTCTAGTTAAATTACAACCTATCACTCGATGCATGTAGACATGTATACTGTATGTTAAAGCACTTTAAACCACTGTAAACCCAACAGACCATTTATCTAGACATTAGAAGGTACATGTGATCATATCTCTCACACACACAAATACACACACACGTTATGGTTCCATGTTTTATGGGGACATTCCATAGGCGTAATGGTTTTTATACTGTACAGACCATATTTTCTATCGCGCTATACCCACCCTACACCTAAACTATAGCCCTCACAGGAGACTGTGTACACTTTTACTCCCACTTTTAACTCATTCTGCATGATTTATAAGCCTGTTTCCTCATGGGGACCTCACAAATGTCCCCACAAGGTCAAAATTTACTGGTATTACTATCCTTGTGGGGACGTTATGGGTCCCTATAACGTGATAAATACCAGGTACACACACACACACGTTGTGTTTACATGTTTTATGGGGACATTCCATAGGCGTAATGGTTTCTATACTGTACAAACCCTATTTTCTATCGCCCTACACCTACCCTACACCTAAACCTAGCCCTCACAGGAGACTGTGCACACTTTTACTTTCTCAAAAAAACTCATTCTGCATGATTTATAAGCCTGTTTCCTCATGGGGACCTCACAAATGGTCCCCATAATGTGATAAATACCAGATGCAGACACACAGTCTCCCTAACACACAAGAATAACTATAGTGTCATTGTTTATTTCATATGTCTGTCATGTATTTAATATATGCAAGTTCCGTTGCTTTTCAGATTCACTTTTGGTCACAAGAACAGTGATGTTAATCTTCATAATAGTGACTAATGCAGTGATTATTGGTCTCTACATAATGACACTGGAACATAAAACAGGTACAGTAATATTTTTAACACTGTTTTTTAAAACTATTCACCAAACTTTCACAAACCTCAAACTTTCAGGTCTATATCAAATATTTCAGTCAGAAACATTCTGTTTAACTTTGGTCTCAGATGACACACAAAAACTAACAAATACACAGACTACTTCAAACACTAGTGAAATCAATTACAAACACTGTTTCTAAAACCTCTTACTGGTCATCAGGAGTCAGTGGAAGAGCAGAGATGCAGTAAAATGCAACAAGGAGCATTTAGAAAAGTTTATAAAAGGTTTTCCTGTTCATGTTCCTGATAAAAATGTCATTAACTAACAGCACTGTATAGCACTACAGTAAATAGCACTTGTGAATTATACTTACCTATGCATACTGCACACACTGATTTTCACCTGCTCTGAATTCCTTTCAAAAGGCACCCTATATGCCCGCTTTATCTGACATCTGTTGTGATGCAGACTTCTAATTCAATTAGTTTCTGAGAAGGTACATTATTCTTCAGTGATTCTTATCTGAATTTCATAACCTAATTGCATTATTGGCAATAATCTCATTTACAATGGCAGTTTTTTGGTCCTTAGACAAAAACGTTCTCTACCTCCTACAGACAGTCACATTTGCACTATTCACACAGGCAACAACATTCTGTCTTTTTACCAGTAAAGCGCCATTCACACATCCGTTTCAAAATACTGGTAAATTATGTGACATCATTAACCCGAAATGACCTCTTAATGGCTGCACCTCCCAGTGTGGTGTTTGTAAGACTTCGTATTAAATGATTTCAAACCGAACTAGCCCAGAGTAGACATCTTACGTCAGCACATTCTGAACTCATACCTGCTCATACCAGTAATCTGCATTCACACACAGCATTATTCCGGTAATTTAGTGGCAATGCTACAACTTTTTACTGGTATTGTATAATGTCCTCCTGTCACCATCCATTTGCCATTTGTTGTCATGTTTTCTGATTTGATTACTTCTTTGGTTCAGCTGTGTCTTTAATTAACTGTTTGTATCAGTATAAAAGTTCTTCCTTTTGCTGCATTCAGTGTCCGGTCTCACTTATATTTATGGTGTGGTATCTCTTGTCTGTGCTGTTTACCAGTGTGTTTTGCATCAAAGACTGCGTTCTAAACCCAGTTCCCTGCCTGCCTGTCTGCAACACATTGTAACAATCACATGATTAGGATATACAGTATAAAGCTGCTGTGCACACAGAGATAGGTTTGAGTCTGATTTGTTTTATGTCCGATTTACCCACTCTTTCCTCATATTGTTATGTCTGACCTCTAACTATCCTGTATACATAAGATAAAAATCTTTATAATTAAGTTTCTTTAATGAAAATGTGATGAAGTGACGCTTTATTTCACTCTTTCTTTTTTTAATGCAGATGCTATTGGATGGGGCTGTGCACTTCTTTTTCTGCAGATACTCTGGGCCATTATGAAGTTTACATGCTATTATGGATTTATTGAGCAGGGTACAGTATCAGTCATCTTCTGTGTGATATTTTTCTGCATCACTAAGAGTACATGTACAGTTAAATACTTAAGCAGCTTATGATATTGAACAGTGCAGAACAGCTAATATTAAGCATATTTGTATTTAAAAAAAATAGTGAAAAGATACTATTTTGGGGGGAAAAAAAACTCTCCAGTATCTTTTTAATTATTATTTTAACTGTTGTAAAAAATATGGAACTGGCTGACAGACACAGTGAGCTGATGTGACTGTCATTTTTATTTTTATTATTTTTTTTTTTTCTGTGTATCTCTAAATACAATATGAATTAAACTTTAATGTTGCTAATATGAAAAATTGTTTTAAAGGATATTTAAATATTTTCATGTCCCTCCAAAATAAAATGTAAAATAAAATGATTTAGCTTCTTGTTCAAACGTCAAATTAAACGTCTAAAATTGCATTACAGATTTTCCTCGTTTTGCTCCTGTGTATGTGCTCGGATCAGTTGTTGAACTCTGTTACTCTGATGACTGAATTGATACTGAAAACAGGTGAGTGAACCGCATACATTTTATTATACAATGTTATACAATAAATTGGAGAAAAAAAAAAAAAAAAAAAAACAATCCATCTAGGTATATCAATCTCTAGCTGGAGTACCCATGAACTCTTCTAGAGGGCACTCCATCCCATACTTTTACTACTCGCGCAGAGTGGTAAATTAATACTTATTATTGATTTGAATCACTACATTATAACGAAAACAATACCTTACAAATAAAAAGAAGCAGGTTTTTACGATCAGAAATTTCTGAAACCGGTGAACCCCTGTAAACTTTTCAGTCCAAGGATCCAGTAAACGAATGTGTTCAAATGGTAAGTTTAAACGGCTCTAATACAGGGAAAACCCGACCAATTTTAATCAGAGATTGCGAAGAGTCAGGGAATAAATGAAGCAGATACCCACTTCAGGCACCACTACACCATTGGTTAAAATGTTAAATAAAAAAAAAGAAACCATCAGTGAATGGATTTAAAAGATAGATTGGATGCGTTTTATTATAGTTCTATATTATTTTATGTTTTATATAGGCTATTCCTTCAACAAATATTCATAATAACAAATTATTTCAATTTCATGCTGTCAGGGAGACGATCAAGCGCAATATCAGTTATAATCTATTTTAGTCTTTGTTATTGTTCATTCAAAATAAAATGTTAACATTGTAATAATTTTAGGGGATGAGTTAATATCTCGAGTTTACAAGTTAAATGTCTCTTGGCCACAAGTATAGCCAAACCGAAAAAAAAAACAAAAAACTAATTTTGTGTTTTAAACAAGTTTAAAATGATTACAGTTGATGGTTTAGGAGCTATATGTGCGATATAGTAACCTGTCGGATATACAGCACGCTTTCATCTATTTCTCTATTTCAGTGGCTGGTAAACAGGAAGAATAGAGTGAACAATGTAGTAATGTACGCTACATTCAAGCTTTCGACGTGAAAAAAATCTAATTATGTGTGAAAGGTTTAGCCTATTATTATGTTACTGCTGTTTAAATATACTGTACATCAGTGTTCATTTTTCATCTTCTTCTTATTATAAGTGGTTTATAGTGAGGATGTGCATTTTAAATGTCTAAAAGATTAAATATCTTAAACATTATGTGGATAAAACACAAAGAATGTGATCATACGCTTCAGTAACCATCCTACTGATTTTATTATTATTATTATTAAAAAAATGTCTTATATTATTATATATTATTATATTATATGTCTTATATTATTAAATAATATGTCTCTATAAGCCATAAAGACTTCCGTCATGTGACTCGAGTCCACATCTCTGAATTATACTGTAATAAAATACTGGCGGGATTGCATTCATTCCTGAAATAAACAATGATATAATTTAAGAAGTAAATGTATCCACTCTCTTTTTCAGTTAATGGTGATCGTACAGTTGGAGATCTGAGATTCACTGTCTTTCCTTCTGAATGTTTCTTTGCTGTATCTGTGCTGATTTCAGCATTCTTTCCATCTGGTGAGTATAAGGTGCAATTGTTTTGATTCACATGAGCTGGTCTTCACTTGTTCCCTTGCCTTTCATGTTTTTTATTTTATGTTTTGCATCTCCCAATCATTTGTCTCAAACTCCATTCAGTAGAGGTGAGCGGGGCACAACCTAACACGGGGTTAGCTGTAACATGCGTGGTTTAAATATTTCCACACATGATAGCGAATTTACGGCGTTTACTAGTTGTCATAGCAACACTATACAGAGAAAAAAGTGCGCCAAAATTTAAAAGCCTTTTGAAGATGTTGCTGAATATTTATTTTACCATAGTAAAAGTACATTTCTGGCTGAAGTAAGTTTTTCATTTCAGTTTTTAGTATTCATTTAAAATGAGACAAATCTGCTATTATTTTAATATCCAATCTGTTATTTATCAGTTTAGATAGTTTATTAATGCTTGGCAAGTCAGCAGAAGACACTAACCACTTTTATATCCCAGTCGCGCTGATGGGGAACGTTGTAACACTGCGTTACAATCTGCCCGCTATATATTAAACTACATTAGCCATGCAATTTTCACTATTTACTTTTATGGATTTTGAAAAGAAACCAGAAGAAACAGGTGAATAAAGACTAACAGCGATGTTTAATGTTGAGAAATTATTATTTTAAGAAATGTAAAGCATTTTGGCTCGTGTATGTGTCTCGTGTTCTATGAGAGCTGTGTTTGGAGGGAGGGAACTGTTTTTCTGAATGTCTAAATGAGTTTCACCTATTTGCGCAAATTGTTTTCAACTATACTGTATAGCCATGTTTTGCGATCGTGGCCGTCCCACGCATGGTTGCGATGTGTTCATTGTGTACCTCAAAAATGAGACTTTTTTTTTTTTTTTTTTAAAAAAACGCCATTATTTTATTTGAAAAAGTTAATCATTTTATTTTATTGACAAAATAGTTTAGTTTGTCCTGTATATATATATATATATATATATATATATATATATATATATATATATATATATATATATTCATTCAATCAGACAACATTTTAAGCTGTCATATGGTCATGTTACAGCGTGCCCCTCACAACGTGTACTCCACCTACGGGGCATGTTGTCACTTTACACTTACTTTCTTTTGAGGTGAATAACGAAAAACGTACACACTGTAATTATGAAACAAAGCTACATATTTGTACTAGTCAAGTGCGCCAATAACGTGGATAAAAAAAAAATTATACTTTGAACCCCACGTGGATTTACACAAACTGAGAGATTCAAAAAGTGTTAGGTTGTGCCCCGCGCTCCCCTAAATAAATGATCCCTCCTTCAGTTTCAGCAGTAACTGCTGTGATTCACTGATCCACTCACTTATTTAACATATAGATTGTGGATCTGTTTGTGTGTGTTGATTTGCTGTAAGGCTCAGAACCCACTCAATAATCTGCCATTTTCTCTGTCACAATGCTTAAAACCTCTCTGACCCACTCAATGCTAAAATCTTAGAGCATGGACATAAATAAATCTTTATATTTACTCCCTTGTTTGTTCAGGTCATTGATGGGACAATATCAGTGGTCTGTGTCAGCAAACATTGTGTTGCACTTAAAGTAAACATTGAAAAGATTAATTTTAACAGAGAATGATTAGATCCACTAATATATTTTCTCTCTCTGTTGTAACTTCACAGAGGTCGCAAAATGTCTGCAGGTTAGTATCATTTATAAGGCTGCACTGATTTAAGATCCAATGATCTGCAACATCGGCAGAGTTTTTATTTATATTTCAGTGTTTCATTTACATATCTTGCCCCAAATGCAGAATATAGGGAAATCCACACAAACCCCAGTGGAGAGATCACAGCAGAACAACAATACAGCAGAAAGACATAACATGGAAGAACTGATCTGAAGACTGATGATCACAAGGAAAGTCTAATTCAGTGGAATCACAAACAAAATCAGCAAAGACAGAAAAAGTCTGTTCCAGATACATCCCACACCAGTGTTGCCTATTAACAAGAAGCATTCTTACCATGGATTCTTTGTGTGCTTCTGTCCTCTCAAGCAACTCGTATATTAGCGACATCTGCTATGGCAAGCCGTTTTAACATTTAATTTAAAAGCCGTACTAGTATCTATTTTCATGTTACTAGTACTTATTTTTTAGTTACTAGTATCTTTTCCATTAAGTACTAGTACTTATTCATTAGATACTAGTGCTTATTCTTTAGCTAATAGTGCTTGTTGTTTAACTACTAGTACCTTTTTAAAAGATACTAGTACTTATTCATTAAAAACTAGTTCTTATTTATTAGATACCAGTACTCATTCATTAGATACTAGTACCTATTAAATAGACTCTAGTACTTATTTATTAGATACTAGTACTTAATTAATAGATACTAGTACTTATTCATTAGATACGAGTATCTATTTAATAGATACTGGTACTTATTTGTTAGATACTAGTATCTATTAAATAGATACTAGTACTTATTTATTAGATACTAGTACTTATTTCAATAGTGACTAGTAACTATTCTGTTGTTACTAGTAAAACATTTTAAATTTTACCATTGATTTCTATGTGATCTGTCATTGAGATATCAACTTTTCAGTTTTGACTAGTATGCATTCCAGTTGTGACTAGTACATAATTTTTATGTACTAGTAGTTAAACATTAGGTACTAGTACTTATTTTTTTAGATACTAGTACCTATTATTAGATACTAGTACTTAATCATTACATACTAGTATTTATTTATTGGATACTCTAACCTATTAAATAGATACTAGTTCTTAATTATTACGTACTAGTATTTATTCATTATATACTAGTTCTTATTTATTTGATACTAGTACTTATTTAATAGGTACTAGTACCTTGTAATTAGATACTAGTTCTTATTTGTTACATACTAGTACTTATTGATTAGCAACAAGTATTTATTCAAAAGATACTAGTACAAATTTATTAGATACTAGTACTTATTTGAAATGTTACTAGTAAGATTTTTTATTTCACTAGTAAAATGTTTAATTGAACTCTACTGTGGCCATTCAGACTAGTCATAACTTAAGACGAGTAAAAAAGCAGATCTGACTAGTAAGATAAAAATTGTTACTAGTAATAATTGTGAAAGATACTAGTGTCTAATAAATAAGTTCTAGTACCTAATGAATAACTACTAGTATATATTAATTAGTTACCAGTATCTATTCAATAAGTACTAGTATCTAATGAATGCTTACTAGTAATATTTAAATAGATACCAGTCACTATTGCAGTAATTACTAGTCAGAAATGAAAAGATGATATCAAAAACAAAATAACTACCCTTCCCTGTTCATTTGGAGATATCTTTAACCTCATAAAGAACTAGTAAGAATGTATTTGGAGATATCTTCTTTTAAAAAGATCATTACATAAACATGAGTACATCTCCACCGTCCAATCAGAGTCCACATGGTAATACAATACATTAATATGCTGAATTAATTTGATTGTTAAGTAGGGCTAAATGGCTTTGTATGTTAGCCTACCTTGCTAATTGGTTACCATGAAAACACAAGGAAAGATTACAAACCTGTTGTCCAACAAAAGTATAATGATATGTTTAGTCCAAATACACTTCACAACACCAGCTGAGTCTTTGAAATAACGTATGTTTGTGATCTGACATGGTTTTATTAAACAGAGGCAGAAATCATGCTACTTTATACTATTCTAAATGGTGATAAAGGCTATAGGTTAGCATTGCGTTTTAAATTTACTTTATTTTTATAAAAAATACCCGAGATGGCTTGAAGAACACAAATAAAAGCCATATATTGTCACAATAATTGTTTATTTTATTCATGTTTCATCAGTAAAACGTCTATCTACAGCAAAAGCTGAAAGCCTTTGTCCATAGAAGGGATTTCCTGGAACGTCATCAGTGAGTCTCAATTGTGGAGGGCGCCCTCCGGCGACGAGTATGAATGAAAAAGAAATTACATTAACTGAGTACTCATTATTGCTCACAAAACCCTGATTTGGGTAAAAAATAGCAAAGATAATTAAGAACTTTGAGGTAAACATTTGCAAATCCTTAAGTTTTCCCCAGTGTAGAGAAGTGTACTTTTTATTTTTCTTGCAGCTATGTTTATTATTATATTTATTCATAAATGCTCAGTTTTTTATATTATAGTGAAATAGTGTTATCACAAAAGTAATATTCCTTATTTTGTTTAATGTTTCTATATAAAACTAATAACCATAATCTGGATGCTCATTTTAACCGGTTAACCGTTAACCGACAGAAAGAATTTTGACCGATTAATACAATCAGCTAAAACGGTTTAAAAGGTCTTTTTTTCAGTAATTCAGTAATCAAAATATTTTAAAATGTTTTCTGGATGGTTGAAATAAAATGAAATAGCATTTTTGAGAGAAAAAAGATAAATCGCTTAGGCCTATAACGTTAAGTCGCATTTTATTATTACATTCAGAAAGACCTGGTGTCGACGCGAAATATTTACAATACACTATAAACATAGGCTAGGCTATTTTAGTTCCCCTCACTCCACAAAAAAATCCTTTCATTTTAACAGTATTTAGAAAAGAACAAGAATGAAAAATATAAGAAGCTCGGCGACAAGCCAAAACCAAACCATTTAGGCTAAAGCGAAACTGAAACTAACACTGGGTCTCATACGACACAAATCCAAATGTCTCCGTATTCAAGATGTATTTGAATGCTAAAATATTATTTGTTATGTAAACCTGGTTTTGTACTTCTCGCATTACAATATCCACATAAAAAAAAATGTTTGGCATAATATCACGACAGTACGTTGATAACGATTAAGCAGTGTGATTTTTTCCCCCCATATGTTTGGCTGATTGTGTGTGCGTGCGGCGCCGGCGCAATCACTTGATTTTCCTTGAGGGGAAACGACTCTTTACAGATGATCGAAACTGTAAACTGTTTGCTGTTTGTAAAATAAAGAAAAATAGGATGCCGCTTTCAGCCGTCTTCCTTTCACGCAGCACAAAAATGAACCAAAACTCTGCACACTAGCTACTTGTTGCACTTTTGTTTGTTTGTTTTATTAAGTAAAAAGATTTATCTTATAGGCCTATTCATTCATTATATATATATATAGCCTAGCTTTATGATGTTTTTCTCCATTCGCAGAAGCTGCAGGTGATGCGACGTGTCCATGTGAATCCTCATGTTCTGTTGTTTGCTGCTTTTGCGCATGTAAAATTAATCCCGGAAAACAAATGTTGGTATTTTAACGGGTCACAGACACTTATCCTATTTAAAATAATTAAATTCTAATTTAAAATAATCTTGTCGGTTAACGGTTAATAAGCGTCGGCTGTCGGTTAGGAAAAATAACCGAAATTAACATCCCTACCATAATCATTATTAGTCATATTGATATATAAAAACAACATTTTTGGCCAAATTGTGCAGCCCTAGAAGTACAGCACACCTTTTGGTTTTATTTTATTAATAATATTTTTTGTCCTTTTTTCCAAATAAAGAAAATGCTTGTCCGAAAACCATAAGGGTTTGGAATCGGTATGCCCTGTACAGAACATTTATGTAAAAACATTCAATGTCTGTAGCAGTGCTATATGCAAAAAAAGTTAACATACAACCCTGATATGATATTCATTGTTTTTACTGGAGGAAAAAAAGAGGAAATTAATACATAATACAATTTATGTCATTTCTCCATTCTGCCACCAGAGGGCACCCGATGACCAACCAAACACACACTTTAGGCTTCTATGTTTACGAAATTACAGCGTCTACAAAACTGGCAAAAAAAAAAAAAAATGTTTTCTATGTGCTTGAGTACAAATGATTGTTTTTTGTTTTTTTTCTATGTGGTTTTATCCAAAAAAAAAAAAAAAAAAAAAAAAAAAAGTACATTGGTCACCTTGTTTCCGTTTCCACTCTAATCTCTCTGGTATGTGGCTGGTTCATTAATATTCAACATACGATTACCATACTGGCAGAAATGCAAATTCAAAAAGTACTAGTATCTATTAAGTTCAGGATATCTCTGGTCTAAAAAGTTACTAGTAACTAAAATTAAGTACTAGTTCTATTTTTTCTTAACAGAGAGATTGTAATTAAATACTAGTCACTACTGGAATAAGTACTAGTATCTAAAACATAAGTACTAGTATCTAATGAATAAGTACTAGTAACTTTACAAAAGGCACTAGTAGCTAAAGAATAAGCACTAGTAGCTAATGAATAAGTACTAGTACTTAATGGAAAAGATACTAGTATCTAAAAAATAAGTACTGGTAGCATGAAAATATATACTAGTACGGCTTTTAGATTAAATGTTAAAACGGCTTGCCATACATCTGCTGCTTATGCATGTATGTCAATATACCATATTTACCCTTTTGTGAAAGGAAAAAGGCTTGGATTACAACAAATACAACAGAGCATAGAACACAAGAAAAACAAACCATTCTGAATATCATCAACATAAACAGCACCATAACAATGAATATCTGAATAACTGATTCAACTTACAGATATTTCTATGTCTGTGGTGTCTGTGGACGGTCACTATTTTCAAATGCATTATAGCTGAAATATACTGTATTTCAGTCATGACAACTTTCAGATGGACTGGCAGGGTAATGTACATGACAGTGTTAATGCATTTGGTCTTGGCGGAATAGATCTGCTACGCTGCTGCGGTAAAGCAAGTACCGAGACTTGATACTGCCAGTACATCCACAACATGCTGCTGTGAGCATGTAAGAAAATGAAGCTTCTGCCATGGCCGTCCCAGTTGCCTGACCTAAATCCTGTAGAAAATGCGTGAGGTGAACTGAAAAGAAGAAGCACCAGCATGGAGCTGGTAAACTGAAGGATCTGGAGAGATTCTGCATGAGGGAATGGTTTCTGATCGCTTGTCAGGTGTTCTCCAAACTCTTCAGGCAATAAAGGAGAAAACTCAGAGCTGTTATCTTGAATAAAGGACGTTGCAATAACTGGGTGCCAATAATTGTGGTCAGCATGAACTAGAGAAAAACATTTATCTCATAATGAGATTTTCCCCCTGCTTTCCATTGTTTTACTTCAATGATAGGTTAGAATTTTGTGAATTTTTTGAATGAAAGATTAAAAGGATAAACAATGCAGATTTATTTTCACAGCCACCTTTGCTCATATTTACCAAGGGTGCCAGTATTAGTGGAGGGCACTGTATGGCTTAACAATAGTGGCCTTTGTGAGCCTTGGCTACCATGCCGACCAGCTTAATAATAGTAGCCTACGACTATGTGTGCCTGGGCTACCATGCCAGTCGGCTTACCTATAATTAGATGCGCACTACATGTAATGTTAATTAACAAAATGGATATACATTGCAATCCGATAGATAAGACCCCAGTATCCACCTGAGAGAGAGAGAGAGAGAGAGAGAGAGAGAGAGAGAGAGACAAGTTAGCTAATAGATGCCATTTTACTCTTGTGCAGATGACAGTTAACAGGGTTACAGTGCACAGAACTCCTGGGTGGATTGACTTGAATGAACTGAAATAAAAGCAGAATACAAATTAATGGTATTTCTCTGTTTCTGACTACACAGCAGTGGTGGCGTTTCACAAAACTAAAGAATATGGTAGTGGCGTAAGGGGACAGAAAGGAAAAAAAGTTTTTTTTGTTTTTTTTTCCCCCATTAATTAAACACTGCATCATCAGAGTTGGTATTGTGACTTTATCAGACACTTGTAACTAACATTTTATGAAAAATCAAGCTCAAATGGAGTTAATGTTTTTGACCAACAAATGATGGAGATCTGCGTTTTGTCTGTCATTAGAACGGCTGTATCAAGTGCATAGTAAGTGCATAGTATACACTTTCATCAACTTACAGGTTATAACTTTTATTGTAGCCATATGGGCGCTTAGTTTTTTTTGTTTCATACACTTGGCCAAAATCTCATGATATGAACGATGAAAAGCTAAATGCAGAGGATATTTTAAAAGTACAAGAGTATATGGTTCGGTACGTACCTCGGTTCAAGGGTCAAGGTTCGATATGACTTCGGTATGACAGAAAAAAAAAATAAAAATAATAATATTATATATATATATATATATATATATATATATATATATATATATACTATGCTAGGTTTCTTTTTATTTCTTTTTAATTTTTAACACCTACTTCTGAATATACTAAATATTATATCAAATTAATATCATATATAGGCTATAAAATCTGCAGTACTTATATACATACAAGGAATAAGTACTTGAAATGTATTTAATTTAGTTAACTGATAGACAAGGGAGAAAAAAAAAAAAACAACAAAAAACTGCCACACGTAACGTAGCCCATATTTGCTGAGTTTCAGTTCAGTTTTGTGACAGAAAGGAAACTCAAATGGCAGAAAGCGACATTCTGTTTGTTTGTTTTTTTTTTTTTGTTTAAGGTGATTTTGCTGCTATTAGGAAAGTTTAAGTAATCACGCCGGCGCACACAAACACAAAACATATCAGTTCCAAGCTTCTAGCATTGCTAACTTGACAGCACAGTTGGTACTTTATCAAAATACCAAAACACAGTGAACCAAACATCAGCGCGCCCGCCTCACGGTGTCACCGTTAGAACGCGAAAGAAGTACAAAATCTATAATTTATGTAATAAATAATAGTTTAGCATTTGGATGCATCACAAATACGGAAATATTATGGAATATTTGGATTTGTGCTGAATGGGAGAGGAAGAATTATTGCGGTCGCCCCCTTCTGGATTGAGGGTGAATTGCCTGTATTCGTTGTAAGGCCTCATGCACCGAACCGAGATGCCCGTACCGTGACGGTTCGGTGTGAATACATGTATTGTTACACCCCTATTGGCGACAAATAGACAGTGAATGTAAGGCTCTTCAAACTTACAAAAACATTAGCCTTTACAGACATAGTTTTTGTGTAAAGAAAACGCTGTACTTATTCAAACATCAGTTATTTATTTACCCTTGCATTTCCAACAAGTGGAGAGCTCTCTCCAGGCTGCACTGTAAAAAAAATAAATAAATAAAAAAAAAATAAATAAAAAAACACAATTTGTTGAGTCAGCTTAAAATAATTTGTTACCCTGCTGCCTTAAAATTTTAAGTTTGGTCAACTAAAATAAGTTTAGTCAACTTGAAATGTTAAGTTGTATGAAGTAACAACTTAGATATCTGTGTTTGTTAAACTTAACAGATGGGTAAGTAACCCAGCTGCCTTTAAATTTTAAATTGATTCAACTCAAATATCTAATCTGTCACTTAGTATAAATTAACATTTCAAGTTGAATAAACTTTTTTTGAGTTGACTGAACTTAAAATTTTAACGCAGCCAAGTTACAAATAAACTGTTTTAACTGTTTAATTAAACAAATTGTTTTTTTTACAGTGTGTGCGCTGTGCGGCGCTTCATTCTGCATGGAGGCGGGGTGAAGTTACAAGGTTTCACTGACAGTTTGAGGATCCATTGGTTCAGTGACAAGCTCTTTTGAAAGCTTTTCATTGGTTAAACATCTGTAAAACCCTCAAACAGACATAATTAATACCAACAGCACTGATTTAAAATAATAACAAAATATAATAGAGAGATGAAGTTTGGATAATTTTCCATGGCACATCTGACTGGGCTAGGGTATGGCGATTCCCATACGGAGACGCCACCCGTGCTACACAGCACAGCGAAAGCACTTGTCACACAAGCACATTTCTCCGAAACTACACTACTCATAATGCATTTCACTCGGGACTACAACAACCATAGATAGTGATCTTAAGCGATATTTTCTTTTTCCCACAACACTATCATTGATATGACTGCGATAAGCAGTGTTGCCAAGTCTGCGTTTTTACTGCAGAATTGAGCTACTTTAACACTGTTGACATGGGTTATTTTTCATGCAAGCCCCTGGAATGCTAATTTTACCAGGGGAATCCTGCCAAAAAATCTGTATTTTACCCCCCAGAAGGAAATTTTTAACGGGGGATCCAGAAAACAACTTTTGACTAGTTTTGAGTAGCAATTGGGCAGGTTTTGTTGTGAACACCTGGCAACCCTGGCAATAAGCGTGTGCTCCTGACACTGCGTGCAGCTGAAACAGGGGCGGATCTAGAAAATAATTTTTAGGGTGGCAAAGGGCTGGCATGGGGTCTATGAGGGGTGGCAACATCAAAGAAAGCCCCCATGCGTAGTTTTTGTGGATTTATAGTCTGACATACACAGTTGTGTTCACAAATATTGGATTACCATTAAATAATCATCTATACTGTTAAAAAGAAATAACATTTCAATGTCCAATATATACATACATATATATATATATATATATATATATATATATATATATAACTTCAACAGGTTATACAGTAAATGTGCTTGTATCACTAAAGAAGACATGCGATTCTATTAAATTACTACTTAGATGGTATAAATCACGTTTTAGTGCAAGTTTAAGATGTTAATGTCGATGATTTAATGTTAATTTCCTAACATTAGAAAGAAATATAATATCAAAGCACTGAAACTGGATCAGTTTTGGAAATAATGTTTGATTTTCTGTTATTAACAGAGGTGGGAATGTCTGTAATCACTCATAACACACAATCAACCATAAAATCTAGCAACTCCCCAGCAACTGCAAAGCAAGAGCCTAGCAACCACCCAGAATATCCTAGCAACCAACTAGCAACACTTTAGCAAACATCTGGAACATGGAACTGACCAAACTATTTATGTTTTTAAACAAATCTTAAAACAAGCCAGCATAATTTTGTCTTTTAAACGTTTTAATCTAGTTATTACAGGTGTTCTTAAATGATTACACACAATTCAAATACAACGATGACTCTCCTGCCCAGTGAACACTCGTGAGATCAATAACACTAACAAAAAACTCTTTTTAGGAATTAATTTGCAACTCAATGTCTATTACAGTATACAACATAAATTAAATTACAGATTGCTAATTCAGCAATTAACATTTGGGAAAAAAAAATATTTTCATTTTACTACTGTAAAGTAATCTTGCAGTAGATGAAAAGCACTAGAAAATTTAAAATAACAAAGAACTGTACATGCACCACAATACAATACAGTAAAAAATTAAATTAAATTCAGCATCCTCTGCACATTTGGCTAAATTTCATTAGAGTATACAGTACTATTTAGTTTCCTGACAAAGACTATATCTCTAGGTAGTAATTTCTCAGTTCTGCAAAAAAAAAATGCGTTAGGCTACACATAAAAAAATGGTTACAAATAAAATTTGACAGTCACACGTCTGAAGGTGTACAACATGTACTACGGTTTACTGTACATATAGAATAGTGAAATTTCCATCATCTAATATACTGGTACTGTACTATAATTATACTGTATGTAAATGATTCGTTAATTTCTCTCTCTCCGTTGTTGGATGCAGAGATTCTGATTGGTGTGTCATCAGTTTTGCTACTTAATGTTTAACTTACTTATTGTTAAACTTTTTGAGAAATGTGTCTTTGTTTTTAGCACTGAATGAATGGTTTGGGAATATAAGCCAACTAACATCAGTAACATTGTGTTAACAATCGAGAAAACTGCAATACGACCAGATGCTTACCCAACTCTGCTATTAGTTTCCGTGATCGACATCTTCTTATTGATTTCATGCTATTATTGTTTCGTCGGATACGGCAAAAAGGCCTATATCCATGATGAAGCGGTCAGAGAATCGGATCACCAAACAATTACGCGATGAATCTCAGACATATCCGGACAGGATTAGATGTCTCAGAGGACTTCTGAGCTAGCCGAGAAGCAGTAATTATCTGATTCACTAACAAATGTAAAACAGTTCGTTAGTGAACTGAGCCGCGCTTTGTGTTTTTGACTCAAAACGAACCGGTTCATAAGAGTCATTTGTGAATGAAGTCGAATACACTGGGCGCGCTGCGTGCGCGTGCAACTATCGTGCACATTTTATTGAAAGACGTGTTTTTTGCCATTATTTTGCGTTACGCTGTCATCGCTGCGGCTGAAAAGCGGCACATAAAACACTGCTTACATTTATATTTTATTCTGTGATAATTCTGGGGTGGCAGAGCTTTTTCTTAGGGTGGCAGTTGCCACCCCGTGCCACCCCGGTAGATCCGCCCCTGAGCTGAAATCAACCACACACTCATCAAAACTAATGAAAACATCGACCTTAGAGTAAGGAATGTGAACACTGAAATTATGCCTATGTATCTGGCGAACCCCAGTTGAAATGCAAACAGAAGAATGCTTACTTCATTTAACCCGTTTTCATGTCTGTTATGTCCTCAGCGATTACATGCTCTAAACTGCATTTGCTCCAGCTGTATAAACACAGATGCTAAATGCTGCTGCTAATATGCTTCATATTTCACTGCTGCATACAGTGCAAACTGCTAACATGACACTTTGTTTAAACTTGTTTATGGTTGCCAATTTTAGAATTCAGTTAGACAGACCACGCAATACACAGCGACATGGGTTAAAAGAGCATTCATTTATCTTAGCACTTGATTTTGGCTGTTCTGAAGCATGCTGCAAAATATAGCAAGCACTTGTCATATATTTGAATGTTGAGCAGTGAGCTCATTTGCTACTGATACAGGAGAGAACCAATCAGCTGTGCCATGTGATGATGTCATAGGTCAGATTGAGTTAGACTGCGCCATCTTTCATGCCAGAACTCTGTATATGTTATGACTGCTGCACCTTAAAAAAAGTGTCATATTTGAATTGACTAACTTTGTGCGCTTGAATTTCTTCTTGGTTATTGAAGCCTTACAGGGCCACTTTTCTGCATTAATTTCTTGCATTTTGGTAATGACAATCTGCTAATCCAAATAAAACAAAAGCAGCTCATGTTAACCCGTTTCAAGTTGTAAACATAAATGCACAAAAACACACTGAATCGCATGTCAGCCTGCTTCACTGCTGAAATGTATTCTTGCACTTCATTCTTACTCTGTTGATTGAAGGCATAAAAAATTGTTGCACAGTGTAGATGCATTTTGCGAGTTGTAATTTTAATTAGCATTGGATTAAGAAACTATTTATGAGCTTTCCCTTACTGAAATTAACCAGGGTTTTATTATAGTAAATCGTTAATTTCCATAAGGGTTGTTGCACACAGTAGACTAATAAAAGAACAAATCTTTTTTTGCTTGCTTTGAGCAGCAGCTACGCTAATTATGTTCCTACTTGTTCTCTGTTTCTGCCATGGGATTGACATTCTGTGCTAACTAGGAATTCACAAGCTCCAGTCTGGATCCAGAACACTTAAGAAGAGATGATGCCAACCCCACAGAGGACTTCAGATGATACCAACCCTGATACAACATACAGCACTACCGAATTTTGCTACTAATTTATGGTGTTTTTTGTCTGTTTGATTACGTCATTAATTGATCTTTACCGTACATCTCGGCCATATGTACATCAACTCGACATGGTCACCATTAGTAAGCTACTACTAAATATATTGTAAAAACTTTAATTTGGTGTAAAGTTGCTTTGCAATGATATGTTTCGTCAAAAGCGCTATACAAATAAATTTTAATCTGAATTTGAATTTTTAGTCACACATGTGACCAATGGGCCGCCGTCTTTGCATGATGGGCCAGTCCTTGGCAAAAAGAAAAAAAAAGGTGTCGGTCCACTGGGAAAATGCCCGGTATTGCATGAACCAAAAAAGTCTTGTCCAAACCTCCACTGGGATAGAAAACACAGACTGGACCTCTTGCGACTTTAATTAATACACCCCTGTAGAGTGACCTTTTAATAGTAGGTTATGTTTTACAAAGAAATATAGCTATGGGCTGTATTTAGCATGAAATACATGAATATATGAAGTATGTGTTTTTGGATGAATTTAAGTTTGTGTTTAAAAATATGTGAATAACCAATTGCGTTTGCATTAATTTGGCTAGTTTATGTATAGTTCTGAGGTGGAAATTCACCAATTTTCCACACGCCAGTGTTTGCACCCGACAACAGGACAAATAAATTTGGAGCTTTGCTTTGATCTATTCAGAAAGTGTTAGAATGTTGCAGACCATTTTCTTTTCAAAGAAGTAACAATTTTCAGCTCAAATCTTTCAGATACTCAGCTGCCTAAAAATGGTTGGTAGACACAGTGCAATGAGAAAAAAATAAATAAATAAAAATCTGCTGCTACTGCAACTGGTTGATCTGGATCTGTTACAGCAGTAGCTATTTCCTGCTGAAACCAGAAAGTTGTGTGTATTTGCTTCAACATGTTTACTGCTGATCATTGACACAAAGGAAAGATCATGATTTGTGAATATGAGAAGAACAGACTCAGAGACTCTGGTTCATTTGTATCAAGGTGGTGAGAGTTGACCAGCAGCAGCATTGTCATGATAAAGCTCATTTCTTTACTGATCAGATTCAACATGGAAACTTCTCTCTCCATCTGGACAATCTGACAGCTGAAGATGAGGAACGATGTACAGTTTACAGTAAGCAGAATTCTAGAGAAAATGTGCTTTAAATAAAATATGGTGGTCAGTGAAAGCCGCTTGAAATCTGGTAACAATTTAAATCAAATGATATTTTATGTATTCTTGTTATGGAATTTTAAACCATTCTTTCGGAGTGTTTCCTATAGTGTCAGGGACCGATGAGTCCATTTCTGCTTCTGTAAGCGATATATGTATAGCGATGCTATAAGGACTTCACTCACTAATGCTTCTGTGGGTGAGGATGTAAACACTAATCACCACTGCTGAAATGTTCAGTAAAACAACATCAACATCTTGTCTTTTCTTCTGTTCATGTTTTTTCCTTCTTTCCTTCAGTAGACTTGTTAACATAAACAGCAGGTGTTATCACTATTGGTCAATCATCTCAAGCTTCATCAATCTAGCTTGAAAAGTGAACTTAATTAATGAATCAACTACATGGATAATTTCACATTCAAGATTGAACATTAAGTTTTTGTTTTTGCTGTGTAGTTTTTCATGGTTCATATATTAAAACAGGTTTTAATGCAGGCAAGAGCGAAAGTAAAAGCATTTCTTTGAACATATAGGTTGCCTGTCCTATAAAGACCACTGACTAAAAAACCCTCTTGTTTCCATAATCATTTAAAATATTTGATTTATCTCATTTTAATGCACAATGGACATTAAATGCATTTATTTATTTATTTATGTATTTATTTATTTATTTAATTGTATTTATTTAATTAATTTATTTATTTTTTACATTCATTTGTCTATTTCTTCACAGGGTTGGTTGTGCATGGTCCACCAAGATATTGGTGATTGAGAGCTAACTGAATTCTGGTGACAATTTAAATCAAATGACATTTTATATTTCTGTTATGGAATTTAAACCACTTTTATTCTTTCAGAGCATTTGCAAGTATCAGGATCAGATGAGTCCACATTTGCGTCTGTGGGTGAGGACGCCACTCTGAACTGCTCTGTAGTCACATCACACCTGAATACACTGAAAAGGTTTCATGGCAGATGGAGATGAAGATATTCTGGTTGTGCTCTATCAAAACAATGAGGTTTTTCCAGATTCATCAGATGAGCGATACAGAGACAGAGTTGAGTTCTTCACTGCTGAAATCCCCAAAGGAAACTTCTCTTTCAGACTGAAGAGTGTCAGAATTGAGGATAAAGGAGTTTACATGTGCATGTTTACAAGTGTTTGCTGGGGGACTTTCAGCCAATGCAACTGCAGAACATGGGGCAGCTAGGTGAGTTGACGGAAAAATTATAATAATAAATAAATACGGTAGTTTCTGTCTATAGCTACAAATATCCAAATTTGTTGGCAAAGACCTTATTCACTAACTAACCATAGTTAACTTTTAAAAAGTGAGTGCAATATTGTTTTATTTTTACATTAGTTAAGTTACTTTATTTCATTTTATTTTTATCTATTTTTTCTTTACAGTGTGGTGCACATAGTATCTAGACAATATATACTCAGTATAAGTATCATACTTTTTTTCATATTAAGTGTAAATATCCATGTAGGATGCAGTAATGTAGGAAATCCTTTAAAGAATCAGTGGCCTCAATTACAGATTCTTGTTTCCTAATTATTTTAGAAAAAACTAAATATAACAATTCGACTCAGTCCAGATGCAAATGTTAATTGATTAACCATTTTTGACAGGTTTTTCTACTTTGCACATAATGGTGTTGGTTCTCTGCATTGTTTCTGTGTTTGGAGCTATACTTCTGTTCTGCTGTCTGATCTACAGCAGTTATAACACAGGTCTGTTTATAAGAAGAATCATATTTCCATGCTTCATATTTCCTGCAATAAAAGTGTCTTTCTCATTGCTTGCACAGCTTGCTCAAGCAGAACAAACTTCAGAACAAACTTCTGGAAAATTCAGGTATCGCTGGTCTTTTGTCCAAACATCTGCATGTTTTTTGCCTTCATCTTCTGGGGTCTTACTGAAGGTGAGTTTAGTAGTTTGTACCTCACAAAAATGAGACCACTAAAGCACAATAGCAAGAATGTCACAGTGTTTATTTATTTATTATTTTTTTGTATTATGCAAATGTTTCTTATTGCTAACTCAGGATTTCTGTGTTGATATGTTGTGTTTGTTTATTCTCTCTTGATGTGATTCTTCATCACCATCACCACACAGTTTTTTTTTTTTTTTTGTCATGTCATCTTATGCTCAACATTTAATACTCTGTTCCAGGATTTGATAGTGAGATAGTCAGTTGCTGTGCTCTTTATATTCTGAGACCTGTTATGTTGTTTATGTATCTTCCAGGTATGTATTAGAATTTAAAGGTTTTTTTGTTTGTTTGTTTTTTCCAAAGGAGATCATTAAAACATATTGATGATCATGCAGTAAATGAATAGTTCACCTAAAATAGTTCCTGTTGTAGGAACTGTAACTGGAGCACTGAATGAGTTGCCAAAAACCAGGATCATATGATCATATTCGCCAATATTTTGGCTCATTTTAAGTCTGAGTGGCTTTCAGGCATTTACAAAAGAGAGATCAATATCAAAGAGAAGTAGATCATTGTATACTGCATGCCTGTGTAAATGTAAATGTAAATAAATGTGCTGTATGCAGTATTACCAGTTTTGCTGACTTTTGCTAGACTTTGGCAGGATTTACAAAGTGGTGGACAAAATAATTATAACACTAGTATTTTCACCAGCTAAAAATGATTTTTAAGACAGTTATTTCTATCTTTTGCTGTAGTGCATCAGTAGGAAATATCAGTTTACATTTCCAAACATTCATTTTGCCATTAATTGTAATAATCCAGTAAGATTTGTGTTTGCACAAGAAGTCTGACAACAGCCAGTGCTCCACACAGTGATCTGATCTCATCATCATCCAGTCTGTCTGGAATGACATGAAGAAACAGAACAAACTGAATCCAGAAGAACTGTGACAATCTCTCCCAGATGCTTCAAGAGACCTACCTGCAAAACCACTGTTAGAGGTTTTAGGCAGTTGTGTAAAAATAATGTCTTAAAAAAGTTTTTCTTTATCAATTAACTTCTATTACCTAAATTAAATCAACATTTGGTGTGACCATCCTTTGCGTTAAAGCAGCTTTTTCCCTATAGGTGCACTTGCACATAGTTTTTCAGGCAGCTTTGCAGGTAGGTGTAACGAGGTGAACGAGACGAGAGGCGAGCGGATCCATATGCAAGCTTTTATTTGAGACGCGAGACAAAGACATGGTCGTACAGGCTGGGTCGAGACGGGAGCAGACAGGAATATCAAAGACAGTGGGAGAGAGTAATCCTATAAACGTGAGCAATAGTCCAAAAGGCAGGCGGCTAGACAGTCCAAACGAGAAACCAGGCGAGAGAACAGAACCAGGAACCAGGAACGAGGAAACTAGGAAACGCTAACAATAACAACAACAGGAAAATACAACCAACCGTGAAGTGCACTGAAAAGGAGCGTGGTTTTTATAGGGCGCCTGATTGGTCACGGGGACTGACGCAATCAGAGCGGTGGAGGATGGGAGATACAGTCCGAGATGGAAAGCGACAGTCAGAGTGAGTGGGTGGAGCGAGAGTGACATCTGGTGGTGAGTAGACAACGGGACACCGACCAGGTTCGTGACATAGCCCCCCCCCAAGGAGCGGCTTCCAGACGCTCGAAAGAAACAACAGTCCAGGGGAGCGGTGGGATGGGGGGGAAACAGGGCGAGGGCTGGAGGACCAGGTCCATGAGGGAAGCCCAGAGATTGAGGCAGGACCGACAGAGCAGGTACCCTCCAGGGTGGGGCCGGAGGCGGAGCAGGAGGCGCAGGAGCCCTCCAGGGCGGAGCCGGAGGCAGAGCAGGAGGCGCAGAAGCCCTCCAGGGCGGAGGTGGAGCAGGAGCCTTCCAGGGAGGGGCCAGAGGCGGAGCAGGAGGCGCAGGAGCCCTCCAGGGCGGAGCCGGAGGCAGAGCAGGAGGCGCAGGAGCCCTCCAGGGCGGAGCCGGAGGCAGAGCAGGAGGCGCAGGAGCCCTCCAGGGCGGAGCCGGAGGCAGAGCAGCAGGCGCAGGAGCCCTCCAGGGCGGAGCCGGAGGCAGAGCAGGAGGCGCAGGAGCCCTCCAGGGCGGAGCCGGAGGCAGAGCAGGAGGCGCAGGAGCCCTCCAGGGCGGAGCCGGAGGCAGAGCAGGAGGCGCAGGAGCCCTCCAGGGAGAAACAGGAATCTGCGTCACGGTCTGGGACCTGGGGAAAGCAGAGACAGAGGAGGCAGACAGAGTAGGGGGAAAAGGCGGAGCGGCCCTCCGGGGCGGAACAGGAGGCGGAGCGGCCCTCCGGGGCGGAACAGGAGGCGCAGCGGCCCTCCGGGGCGGAACAGGAGGCGCAGCGGCCCTCCGGGGCGGAACAGGAGGCGCAGCGGCCCTCCGGGGCGGAACAGGAGGCGCAGCGGCCCTCCGGGGCGGAACAGGACCCCGCTTTACGATCTGGGACCTTGGGAGAGCAGGGATAGAGGAGGTAGACAGAATAGGGGGAGAAGGAGCAGCAGCCCTCCGGGGTGGAGCAGGAGGCGGAGCGGCCCTCCGGGGTGGAGCAGGAGGCGGAGCGGCCCTCCGGGGCGGAGCAGGAGGCGGAACGGCCCTCCGGGGCGGAGCAGGAAACTGTGTTATGGCCTGGGATCTGGAAACGGCAGAGACAGAAGAGGTAGAAAGAATTTGGGGAGAAGCAGAGAGTCTGTAGAGGGACGCCACCTCCATGGGAGGATCCACAGCCGAAGCTGACACCTCAGGAGGCATAGGCGCGGCTTCTCCCACCGGTGAGGCCTCTGGGTCTGTCTCGTGGTCAGACGGGACCTCTGGAGCAGACTTGAGACCAGACGGGACCTCTGGAGCAGACTTGAGACCAGACGGGACCTCTGGAGCACAGTGTGCAGCCCACACACACCAGATGGCAACCGCCATTAAAGGAAGAGCAGCAGCGGGAGGTTGTGGTGGATCCAGTGCGCTGGCTATCCCGATAGGCCATGGTCTTGGGATGTCAGACGAGATATGACTTGACTTGGGGTCGTTGGACTGGGCATGACCTGGCTCTGGGCCATCAGACGGGGCATGGTAAAGTTCTGGGTGGTCAGACGAGACGTGGCTTGAGTCTGGGCGGTCAGACGAGACGTGGCTTGAGTCTGGGCGGTCAGACGAGACGTGGCTTGAGTCTGGGCGGTCAGACGAGACGTGGCTTGAGTCTGGGCGGTCAGACGAGACGTGGCTTGAGTCTGGGCGGTCAGACGAGACGTGGCTTGAGTCTGGGCGGTCAGACGAGACGTGGCTTGAGTCTGGGCCGTCAGACGAGACGTGGCTTGAGTCTGGGCCGTCAGACGAGACGTGGCTTGAGTCTGGGCCGTCAGACGAGACGTGGCTTGAGTCTGGGCCGTCAGGCGGGACGTGGCTTGAGTCTGGGCCGTCAGGCGGGACGTGGCCTGAGTCTGGGCCGTCAGGCGGGACGTGGCTTGAGTCTGGGCCGTCAGGCGGGACGTGACTGGACTCTGGGCCGTCGGGCGGGACGTGACTGGGCTCTGGGCCGTCAGGCGGGACGTGACTGGACTCTGACTCTTGGAGATCAGCCCTAACATTGCTTGACGCAGGTACGACCGCCCTGACGTTGCTGGACTTGGAAGCTTGACTGGACGCTGAAGCTTGACTGGACGCTGAAACTGCATAATGACAGGACCTGACAACTATGCTTGACTCACGAGGATCTGCTGAGGCCTGGCTTGCTTCTGGAACAACAGCTGTAACGTGACTTGGCTCAAGAACGACAGCTGTAACGTGACTTGGCTCAGGAACGACAGCTGTAACGTGACTTGGCTCAGGAACGACAGCTGTGACTTGGCGCGACTCGTGAGGAACAGCGACTGTGTCTTGACCTGACCCTGTTGCTGGACCAGACTTGGAAGCTTGATCGGATGTAAATGCTTGACCGGACTTGGAGGCCTGACCTGACCTTGGAGCGGCAGCTGGAGCTTGACTTGACTCAGAAGATGCACCTGCAGCTTGACTTGGCTCTGGAAATGAAGCGGTGTCCTGACTTGTTCTTACAGGAACAGCAGCTGTAACATGACTTGACTTAGCAAGGACAGCAGCTGTAATGTGACCTGACTCGTGAAGAACAGGTGTGACTTGGCTTGACTCGTGGGGAACAGCTGTGACCTGGCTTGACTCGTGGAGAACGGCAGCTGTGTCTTGACTTGACTCAGGGATAGTCGCCGCGACATGGAGCGCCACTTTAGCTGCCCATACCGTCATTAGGGGTGAGTCCAGCACGTGGGCCATCATGAGGCGTGGCTTGGAGACAGCGACCCTCTTGTGGAGTGACTCTGGGATGGCGGCCATCTTGTGGGCTGGTTGTGGGAAGGCAGCCATGACAGGTGCAGGCCCTGGACGGGCAGGCATGGCGTGAGCAGGCCCTGGAGCGGCAGGCATGGCGTGAGCGGGCTGTGGCTTGGCTGGCGTGGCGTTAGCGGGCGCTGGCTTGACACATGCAGGAAACATAGCTGCAATCTGACTTGACTTGGGAAACACAGTTGCAACTTGACTTGACTTGGAAACTTGACTTGCCTCGGGAAAAGCAGCTGCAACTTGGGTAGACTTGGAAACTTGACTTGACTCAGGAAATGTAGCTGTAGCTTGACCTGACTTAGGAAATGCAGCTGCAACTTGACTTGACTTGGAACCTTTACTTGACTCAGGAAATGCAGCTGTAACTCCACATAGCTCTGGTATGGCGGCTGTGACGTGACGGAGCTCTGTTTCCGCCGCCATCTTGTGAACGGACTCCGCCGTCGCCGCCATTGCACGAGCGCGCTCCGACACGGACGCCATTTCACGAGCGATCCAGGCGGCAAACGTGTTCGTGGGATCGTGCTCCGGCATGACCGCCAATTTGCGAGGGGGACGCGCGGGCGCCATTACCGCGTTGTCGCGTTCCCTCTGCGCGACCCCCACGGTGCACGGCGAACCCTATGGAACGCCATTGGGGACAATACCTATTATATGAAACGCGTGAAATCTGGACGCATTAACACGCAAAGTTTGTACGCGTAAATACGAAGTATATGTTCGGGTGTCGCGTCAGACTGCACAACAGCCAATAGCGTTGCTCTATTTAGGATTTAATTTGCATTTGTGATGGGATGGCACGTTGCTGTATATGTATATAAACATCAGACGACATTTCTTTTCGTGAGGGATGACGTGCTGTTGGGTAAGCAAATACCTATGCAAACGTCACACGTAACATTTGTTCGTGAATGAGATCATAATTTTACGTTGGCATGTACATAGGCAAGTGTAAAACTTTAGAGTCAATGATGCATTTATACGTTGGTTGTGATGTCAGTGCTGTGTCATCTCATCCCGTTTGTACTCATGCAGGTTAGAAATAATACAAATATATTGAATGTATACTGTATATGTCAGATAAAAATAATGTAATAACAACAATATATTGTAACAATCACAAATTTAACAATTATATTATAACAATCAGGCAAATCCAAAAGCAGAAAACAAAGCACCAGTAGCCTATGACAATTCACAAATCTTTATTCAACCTTTAAACCCAGACACAATCATACGACACGTAAACATTACAGAATCACTACAACAGGCGGACCATGCAACGTAAACTGTGGGGCGCCAGTCCAAGTCCAAGTGTGAATAGCAACAGTTGTGGATTCAGTAGACATTTAGATGCTATTTACTTATAAATAGTGAGAGATAACGTTACTATTTGCTCCTCAGTATTGTTGTGCATTAAACATCCTGCAATATAATTGACAGTAAATCATTATATTTATAAAACAATATTAAAATCATGGCAACTTATTGAGATATTAAAGAGCGCTACCCCTAACCTTACCCTAAATGTAACTTTTATGAATTAAAATGAATTTTAAGTCAAATCATTTTTATTGAAAACAAATGCGTTTATTAACTGTAAAGTAATAAAAAAAGCGCTGTCAGTGGGAATAGAACCCCGGTCTCCCTTTACACGTTACGCCACAGAAACCGCTGACTAAAGAGGTGACTTTTTCCACATATACTATAGGGTAACGTTAGACTGGCCTAGTGTATTTAGTTCTGCCAACAAGTAGGCTATTTGCAGTGGTCACCTCGAATGTATTAATCAGAGGGGAAATGTGGTCGCTGGATCACCGAGACCACTCACTTTACCTACAGGACAAATTCCTTTAACGTTACAAAAGAATATAATGTTAATTCATGCAGTCATTGAGTGTATTTAATCATTGACCCTAAATTATCACCAGTTCAACTAAAATAGAAAAATTAGTATGTCGCACATCAAATAAGACTTAGAAATATTACAAGTTCAAAAATGTCATGTTTACACGAAACGTTCGTCTAGAAACACGTAACAAAAATACACGGCCAAAAATGTTACGTTAAGGCGATACAAACGATCGTGTCTTTAAATAACACGACAAAAAATTTCTTGTATAGACGTACAAAACGTTCGCGTTTACACGTACCAAAAAGACACGTACAAACTTTGCGTGTTAATGCGTCCAGATTTCACGCGTTTCATATAATAGGTATTGTCCCCAATGGCGTTCCATAGAACCCACACACAACAGCGCAAAGTTCAGAAACGCCTTGAGCGACGAGCGCGGGCCCTCGCGTCTCAGTCTCGCACGGAGGGGCTGGTTCACGCCGTCACAGAAAATCTCAATTTTAGTACAGTCCGGGAGGGTGGAGTAGTTGCAAATCGAAACAAACTCACGGGTATATTGTTCGAGGGTGTGGGATCCTTGTTTGATTCTGCATAGAGTTGTGTCTGTGTCCATATCTGAAGAATGTCCGGGGTGAAAGCTGCTGGATCCTGTTGTGACGGTTGGTTCTGTAACGAGGTGAACGAGACGAGAGGCGAGCGGATCCATATGCAAGCTTTTATTTGAGACGCGAGACAAAGACATGGTCGTACAGGCTGGGTCGAGACGGGAGCAGACAGGAATATCAAAGACAGTGGGAGAGAGTAATCCTATAAACGTGAGCAATAGTCCAAAAGGCAGGCGGCTAGACAGTCCAAACGAGAAACCAGGCGAGAGAACAGAACCAGGAACCAGGAACGAGGAAACTAGGAAACGCTAACAATAACAACAACAGGAAAATACAACCAACCGTGAAGTGCACTGAAAAGGAGCGTGGTTTTTATAGGGCGCCTGATTGGTCACGGGGACTGACGCAATCAGAGCGGTGGAGGATGGGAGATACAGTCCGAGATGGAAAGCGACAGTCAGAGTGAGTGGGTGGAGCGAGAGTGACATCTGGTGGTGAGTAGACAACGGGACACCGACCAGGTTCGTGACAGTAGGTCTCTTGAAGCATCTTGGAGACGTTGCCACAGTTCTTCCGAATTTAGTCTGTCTGAGTTTGTTTTGTTTCTTCATGTCATTCCAAACAGACTGGATGATGATGAGATCAGATCACTGTGTGGAGCACTGGCTGTTGTCAGACTCCTTGTGCAAACAAAAAATTCACTGGATTATTACAATTAATGGCAAAATGAATGTTTGGAAATGTAAACTGATATACTGACAATCTAACTAAATGAAATAAATAAATAAAATAAAATACAAAAAAACAACAACAAAAAAGTGAAAATTTCATCCAGTGTACGCTTTAAATTTCTAAACACCTGCAGTACCTGGACACCGAAAAGTGTGTACGTCTGCTTAAACCCTGATGTAGCGCTAAGCACTTTTCCATATCAAAGACAGTCATAAATCTGAACATTGGCATGGATTTTAGCATATGCACACTCACGATCAAATCTCTGTGTACATATGGTAATAAATAAAGCCTCTTATTCGAGGACTGAAATTAACTGTTAAATAATATACATTAGGCTGTGTAATTAATGTGTTTTAATGTAGAAATGTGCAAAATTTGTTAGCTTGTTTTTTTCCCCCTGGCATTGTTAGCATTACAGTATATGTATATACAGTATATTTATTCAAGTGCTTTTAAACCATTAAAGCATGATAAGATACAAAAGAGAACAACTCAAATCTCTGGTATGCTATCAGCATCTTCTCTCTGTGTTCACTCACCTGAAATGTGTGCACAGAAAGCCAATTCACAGACTGTGTTCTTAATTCTCATGATGTACATGTGGTGACCTCCACATTCATTGGCTTCATTTAATTAAAACAATACATTTATTGACAAATATTGCACAGTAATCCCAGCTTGCTTACTTATATATTTATTTATTTTGAACAATAACAATATTTACTTTATGTGGAAGACATTTTTTTTTTTTTTTTTTATCCCTCTGACAGTTTTTTATGCCCAGGAAAAGAATGCACCTTTTTGGAGCATGGCACATGTATTTTTTGGAATATGCTTTGGATGTGTTATGCTCTTCTGTCTCAAACTGTGTAGAGGTAAGAGTTTCCAAATGGTTTGTTTCCATTAGTTTTTATAGTGGCTTCGAAAAAGATTTCCTCGTGTTAGGTTGACAAGTAACAATATCTCCAAACCAATAAGTATATTGTACCTAACAATTACATTTTTTTTTTTTTTTTTATTACACAGTAGTAGTATCACAGAAACACCTGAAGTGTGACAGATAAATACCCACTCGCTCATTGAAGGTTCTCACAAAATAGTTGTTTAAATATTAGAAATTACGTAATACATTTTTTTCTTTCTTTTTTTTTTTTTAGGATACAGTTGGATCCACTTTAATTGGGTCTCTTCATTTTTTGTGTCTTTGGCACAATTTGTCGAACGGATTTCCTCATTCGGCCTTCTCAGACCAGGTAAGTGACATTCCACGTGTAGTGTGTTAAATTGAAAACTGTAATGAGCCATAATAACAAAACCTATGTCTGAATAAGTCCCCCATATTTAAACAGACTTTTTTTTTTTTTCTTTTTTTTTTTTCATCCCATTGATCACAGGGGACTGCAAAAATAAAAAGCACATGAAACAAATAATAGACCATAATGAAGATATTATGTAAAAATAATATTTAGTCTTCATGACACCTAGAGTTGTTTTTATTATATTTTGTTGTGTGCTCTGAGCCCATGATAAATCCATATACTCTGCTCATCCTTTTGACTTTTCAATCAATTCAGTTTTGTTCTTCCACAGAGGCAGAACATTTAGAAGTGCAGCGACAACAACAACTGTCTGAGACAAGCCAACAAGAATCAAATTCATGTACTCACTCACTGCTGAAAATAATCACTTTAAGTATTCTTAAATGTTCTCGATTTAACAATTTAAAAAATAATTGTTGTATTAATGCAACAGAACATCAAACATCTATAATACGTTTTACAGTATTAGTAGTGCATAAACATGGTCTACTTAAGAATAACAAAATTCAAATACATACAAATAAATTTTTTTTTCGTATAAGTTTTGTGTGTATATGTGTGTGTGCGTTCTAGTGCGTCTCTCTCATGTGATCATGTACATATTTGGAGCAGTTGGTCTTGTTTTGTTGAACTCTGGTATACTGACAGCAGAACTGATCCTGAAAACACGTAAGCATAATATATGAATGTAAAACAGTTTTATTAGATAACACATTGTCTGGAGGGTCCGGACTAAATTTACAATATTATATTTTTACAACTATTACAATGTTTTATTTGCAAATGTTCCCGTCTTCCTTTTATCCTTATGTAATTCTTTTATTTTAATTCTTAGGGAATGGTGAGGGTGTCATTAAGGATCTGAGAGTCATTATCTTCCCCTCTGAATGTGTTTTTGCTTTATATTGGATAGTTAACTTCCGTTCTTTCTGTAAGTAACTTTTAGAATCTTAATGGAGACTCAAATCAATTGTCTTTTTTTTCTTAATTTTGCTGTACATTTTGACTGTAACTGTAACATGGCATGTCATTTTTTTGTCTCTTTCTAATGCATCCTGTCATATAGTGAAGATTAGACCTGAGTAAGTTGTTTTGTTCTTTACAGCTGTAATTCTCTGGATTAAAACTGTGTAAACTGATATTTGGCCTGTAATTGTTTTTGTTTGTTTGTTTGTTTGTTTTTTCATTCTGTTGTCTTACACAGATTTGCACACAATTTATAAAACTCAGATGAAAGTCACAGACATCATCATTTCAGTACAACTCCTTTGTAAAGGTGGTGTTTTATGCATAAATTGTCTTGTATTGTTCATTTCTATGCTTTGTTGGGGGGTTATTTCATATATGTACAGCAGCAGTATTTCTTACATGCTTACAGAAGCATGTCTGTGGATGTATTGGCAGTAGCAAGTCTTGGTACTTGCTCTGCTCCAGCAGCAGTGTAGCAGATCTATTCTGCTAAGACCAAACTCAGAGAGTTGTCATGACAGAACGCATTTGAATGAATACATTCAACAGATCTGCTAACATCTTTTCTTCGTCTGTTCTGACCTTTAGTCTTTATGTATTAAACAAAATGAGAATTGAACTTGCCTTATTGCCTTTTTAAAAACCTTGTTTTAATGGGTATTTATTTAAACATTTTCATGTCTATAATCGTAAAATTATACAGTCATTTAGCTTTTTGTTTCAGCTTCATTTTCAATGATTAAACTTGCGTTACAGATTCTTAGTGTATTGCTCCTGTGTATGTGTTCAGATCAACTGTTGTTGTTTTATTGAACTCTGTTCACTAACTCTAACTCTGATAGTTACAAATGACATTATACAATCTTTAGACAGCAGAGTGCAGCATTATTTATTGACCTTTTGAAAGCTTTTGATTTTGTTGACCACAATCTATTGTTATGGAAACTCATGTTACTCGGTTTTAGTGAAGCTGCTCTAAAATGGGTTGAAAACTATTTTTTTGAGTGCACTCAATATGTATGTTTAGAAAACTACAGTTCCCCTTTCTATCAAGAAAAGGAGGAATACCCCAAAGATCTATTTTAGCTCCCCTCTTGTTTTCTATATTTATCAATGATTTAGGCCTTGGAGTGGACCAAATATTTGTATGTGGATGACACAATCATCTACACTGCATCATCATCTTTAAATGAAGCCCTATGTTAAACTTACAGAATGCATTTAATGTTATACAACATTCACTGTTACAGCTGAAACTGGTTTTAAATTCAGATATGGATAACAGGTATGGTCATCTCAACATTAGATGGTACAACTATTGAAAGAGTGGGTTATATAAATATTTATGAAAAATTAGCTTTTAATGTACACATTGACAATCAGCAGAAGAAGTTTAAAACAAAATTGGGGTTCTTTAATGGGTTTCTACTTTTTTTTTTTTTTTTTAATCTGTAATTGATTATGGTGACCTAGTATATATGCATGCGTCTTCATCTTCCAGGAAACAGGACTCTGTCTATCAAGCAGTGTTACATTTTGTTTGTGGTGCAGATTCACGTACACATCATTGTATATTTTACGAATCATTGGCATGGTCTTTATTACATAATGAATATTAGGAGGAAATTGCATATGTATGCTTATGAAGAGTTCAGATGCAAAACCAGCTAAAAGCCATCTCGGTAAAAAATGAGATAATGATACTGAGTGAATGCTCTTAACACATATTACACGTCCATCAATTACTTTTTCCTCAAACTTGCTAAAATACCAGCCTCAGCCCAATCAGAAGTATGGTATTACATAAAAACCTATACATCTGAGCCTGATAAAAATGCATTTTTTAAAGAAAGATGTCAGATGGATTTAGCTGGTTTTGCATCTGAACTCTTCATATGTTCATTGTTATGCACTTTTAGGTAAGTTGTATCTTATATTTTAAATCTCCTAATTTCGTACACAAATAGTTACTAGATCTCAGTCGTTTACTCGGTTAAAAGTTAAAAAAAAAAAAAAAAAAAAAACTGTTTTAAAGGAGTCTTATGTGTCTTATCGCTTGATCTTACTTTAATGAGTATGACTATTTTATTTTGTAGCTCATTTGTGTGCAATTCTACGTGCTGCCGTCTAAACAAGTTCTCCCTGGAAGAAGGGACTGTGAAGTCTCAATGGGATTCTCCTGGCTAAATAAAGGATAAATAATAATTTCATATCATACAAAACAATTATATTCAAGCTATATTTAATCAGTTTTAATGGGTAAATAAAGACTTTTATGTCTCTTTAACAAACTACTTTAATATTAGATTTAAAAATAATAATGATAATCTGTTTTACAGATGAGACTGTCACCTTTAAAACGATGTTGTATGTGTTTGGATCAGTTGGTGTTGTTTTACTGAACTCTGTTGCACTAATGATTGAACTGATTCTGAAAGCAGGTGAGTCAACACTTTAATGTTGTAGAGTGTTTATGCTGTTAGTATAAGAAATATTGTTCCAAATTATCCTGAAGATGAATTTAAAAATAAAAAATTATAGTCTATTATTTTTCCTTTTGCATTTATGGCGAGCATTCAGTGGGGGGTCTGAGAGTTGTTGTCTTCTCGACTGAAAGCCTCTTTTCCTTTACTTTTCTGATTTTAACTCTTGTTTGGACCCTGTAAGTGCAACTGGATTTGTTCATTTGTTTTCATTACTGTGGAAGTAGAAGCTGTGCTTTACTAGAAGATCTAGTGCCAACAGATCAAAACATCACTGTTAATAGAAATAATGATCTGCTGTGGGAGCTGTGCAGATGATGAACAATTGTACAATTGTATGTTTTGTTAAATTAACCAGTCATCCTTTATACTGCACCATCTAATGGTGCAGTATATATATATTGTTCTCCATTTATCTTAAAGTATCTGCAGTGTTAGTGTACTGTGCATTTATGGTTGCATTGATTTCAGATTTACAAATTAAACTTTGTAATGAACTATGTATTTAACATACCTTAAACATTTACATCTTATCCAGAAAGCAACAGGGATTGATGACATTCCCATCATCGGATCAGAAAAAAAACAGCAGGATTCTCAGGTGAATATCTTTTGGCCATTTTATTGATTTAAGATTTCTAATACAGGAATTAATTAATGATGATTTTTTTTTAACCCAAAATGCAGCAGGATCTGATGAAGCTCCAGCCAATGGATCAAAGCAGAAGCTGAACACAGTAGAATCACATGAAATGGAAACTTTCCTAAAGACTGAAGATCAGGAGGCTGGTTGGAATGATATGTAAGATGAAGCTCAGCTGGATTCAGTGGAAACACAAACATGATCAACAATGTGAAAAAATTACTCTTTATCAAACATTATCACCGTTTACTCATGAGGGCTGACAGTGATCAGACTTCAGTATTATTATTATTATTTATTTTTTTTTTTTTTGTAAGGTTTTGTGAGCTGTTTGTTCATCATTGTTTATCACTGTGATAACAGTTTTAATCCACTGTTAAGCTTCAAATGCAATTTACCCATGAACTGTGTCCTGTGTCAAACGGTTTTGAGGGTTGTTCTGTAAAAACCCACCAGATGGTGCTATTTGTCAGAAGAAAAGCGCAAATGCCAATCAAAAACGTTGGTAAAATCCAATAGTCTTAGTTATTTAGAAACAGAAACATGCTTTAAGAATCAAATGGTCAGTTTTGCAAAGAACATGAAATTCTCAATTACACAGGAAAGTCTGAAATGAGAAAGTCAGACAGTCTGTTTAGTATCATATATTCTGCTCCAGACAACAAAAGGAGAGAAAATGAGTAAAATTCACCTCAGTGTGCAAGATTTCACTAAATATTGTGAAGGAGGCTGCCACCTTTTGCATAGACACATTTTAGCAATTTCTATTAGAAAATAAATTAAAACACTGATCTCAAACAAGAGGTAAAACAGAGAGTTCAAAATGAAAATTAGCCAGATTTTGGCTGAATAATAAATTACATCTTCAGTTTATTTTTCACCAGTTTATATCTTCATGACCAACTAGTCTCAGTTACTAAAGAGGGGTAAATATTGTGCTATGTTGTGTATTTATACACTATGTAAAACTGTAAACATAATGCATGCATATTTCTTCTAAATATAAAGAAATAAATAAACAAACATTTTTACGGTATCTACATGGAGCAGACATACCTGAAATAATCATTTCAGGTATTATTATTAAATGTTTATTATTAAATTCATGTGATTCCTATTAAAATCTATGATGTTACATTTGTTAACTACCTTGATTAAAGTTAATACAAATAAATAATGAGATTATGTAGCATTTCAGGTATTGCTATTACAGTTTGTTCATATACGTCCTATAATGTGACATTCATTAACTGCATTGATCAAATGAATAAGTAATCAGATTATGAATTTTTAGCATTTCCAGTATTCGTATTAAAGGTTGTATAAATCTTTTCCAAAATTCATGCCAAAATAGCTCGTGTTAAATCTAACAAAAGAACAATAGGCTACAAAACTACAGGTGTTGTGACTCTAAAAAGACTAGATCCGCCCTAAACCATATATGGTTCGCCTCACAGGGGCGTTTCTCTGGAACTTGTATCCTTAAAAGTCTGGTGCTGCAGTGATGCAGACGGATATATCTTGTTTAAATAGAAAAGTTAAGCTCACCTGCCGACATGTCAGCATTGTTTGCGAACGTGTCACAGTAGACATGAGCGTTTGTTATTTATTTATTTATTTATTTATTTATTTTATATATATATATATATATATATGAAGATGCAGCTATCAAACGGTGTTTTGTTGTTAATACTACTGATGATCGCTGATGGTAGGTATCTCTCGCTCTCGTTTTTACATTATTGCATTGTACAGTTTCATAATGCAATACAAAATTTGACAGGAAGTAAAAATGTAGGCTAAACACTATGAATTCTATCCAGTATCTTCAACATTAGCCGGATTGTCCTCAACACAAAATTTTTATTTGTCCGTTCAGTTTCTGAAACTAAACTGGGGCCCTAACTAACCATCATTTGTTGATCTTCTAAGAATCGTGTGCTGTTTCAGATTACACACTTTACAGATGTTTTTTTCATTTTCTTATTAGTGACGATTTCCCTACTTAATCAGATATGTCTTATTTGAATTATGCTGTTTCACAGATCTTTCCTCACAATGTATCCATAATTATCATAATTTATCGTAAACTGACAATGGTCTGGTTTATGTTTAAATTTGTGGCTGTCATTCAGATTCTATCTGAAGGTATAAACTTTTTTACTCTCTTTAATCCAATGCTGGTCAGAACTTTGATTACGTCATATTTAAATCTATGCAAACTTAACATTACCAGTCCAAGGTCTGGCCACACTTCACTGAGTAGTTTCTCTTGATCTTCTAAAATGTGTTATATAAAGGCTTCTGCTGAAATGATTAACATTATTATTTAGATATAAATATTGTGCAGATGGTATATGAATTTCAGTCAACAAGTGTGCAGTTCCTCCTTAAACAGTTAAAGCATTTCATGCTGCACCTCAAAAGGCTGAATGTCCAGAGTAAGCAGAGAGATAATTTGTCTAATTTGACTTGTATGTGAGCTATTTCCATATTGAGGTCAGTTGCATTAGGATATTGCTCTCGCATCAAACATCCTGGTTACCTGATTTGACTGTGTTTTTCTAAAATAAAGAAAGTGAAAGTAAATCTGTAAGTGTTTTATACATACAGTTTGCTGGGGAACATGAAATGCAGGGGTCAAAAATACAATTTAATCTATGACAGATAATCATATGAGTTTGTAAAAATGCACCAAAAAAAAAAAAAAAAATGCTTTGGAATTGGAAACAAACAGATATTGCTAGGGTTTGTATTTGTTTATACCACAACGAAGGCTTTATTTCAAAATAACTGGGTATGGTAAAGAGGTATGAATCTAGTAGCCACTGTTGCTTATTGGATCCATAAGAGGTAAAGGTCAAATGAAACAACAAAATATTTCAAGGCACTTGGTGGTTAATGCATAAAAAGTTTTTTAAAACCCAGGCTAAGTCCTTAAAACATTAAAAGCATTGCTCAACGCGTTTTTGCTTAACACAGCCTTCTTCAGTATACATGTATCCTGAAGTATATCCTGAAGTCGTCAAGCTGAAATATGTTGTTCAACACGTTTAATTATTTAATGACTTAGCCCAGTTCATTAAAGGCTTTTCATTACAGGGTTCAACCATATAAATGCCTTGGAATATTTTATTGGTTCAAAAGCTTTATTTAATCTGTTTTTGTTTATTTTCAGGGTTGATTGTTCGCGGTCCCTCTGGTCCTCTGGTTGCTCCTCTGGGATCTTCAGTGGTTTTGCCCTGTTATGTTGATGAACTTTTACTAATGGAGGACCTGGAGGTTGAATGGAGAAAAACAGACCCAGGGATTCTGGTTCATCTGTATCAAGATGGTGAGAGTCGACCAGAAGCCCAACAGCAGGATTATGATGATAGAGCTCATCTGTTTACTGATCAGATTCAACATGGAAACTTCTCCCTCCGTCTGGACAATCTGACAGCTGAAGATGAGGGACAATACACATGTAGAGTTTCCAATCAGCGAGATTCTGGTGAGACTGTGGTTCAAATAAAAGATGTTGGTGAGTCTGAATTTGAAAGTGGATCTATTTTAACTGAACTCTATGCTATAAATGTTATACTGTGATATTTACACTGTTTGTTCTTTCAGAGCATTTGCTTGTATCAGGATCAGGTGAGTCTATATCTGCGTCTGTGGGTGAGGACGTCACTCTGAACTGCTCTGTAAACTCTCACATCACACCTGAACACATTGAAGAGGTTTCATGGAGGAAAACAGATGAAGATAAAGATATTCTGGTTCTGCTCTACCAAAAAAGTGAGACTTTGTCAGATTCATCAGATGAGCGATACAGAGACAGAGTTGAGTTCTTCACTGCTGAAATCCCCAAAGGAAACTTCTCTCTCAGACTGAAGAGTGTCAGAACTGAGGATAAAGGAGTTTATATGTGTCAAGTGTTTGCTGGAGGACTTTCAGCCAATGCAACTGCACTTCTGGGACTGGGTGAGTCAAGAATAATAACAATATAACTACGAAAATAATGAACATAATCCAGCCTACTACATTGACTACATTATGCAGTTACGTATGCAGTTATAAGGGAGCCTTTCATGCAGTTACATTCCTGCATGCAAGGTAGTTTTCAAAAATCCATGATGGGATTTAATCTCTCTCTCTCTCTCTCTCTCTCTCTCTGCATTAATAATTGAGCATTAGTCTGCTATTAATGGCTCAAGCCTCCATTACTAACTCTAAAATGATGTTTTGGAATTAGCAATGGACGTATGCGATATGCATAATTTTGTCCTGAACACAGAGAGTTGTAAGAACAAAACAATTAGCGTCATGGCCACATCACCACCTTGGATGTGCATTATTTCTAATAATTCAACAGCCCATCATCAATTATGCCTTACTTATGTTCCCCTCCATGTCTATGGTGGTTACAACTCTGCCGTTCAGTAACTAAAGTGTGTGTTTTTCAGGTTTCTCTACTATACACATAATAATATTGATTCTCTGTGTTTCTGCATCTGGATCTGCACTTCTGCTCTTCTGTTTGATCTACTGCAGATCACATAATAATGGTACGTGTATAACCAGTTTAATAATAATAATAACAACAACAACTTGATAAAAAAAGTTAGTCAAGACAAACTTTGTATCAGGGTTCTCAAACTAGTCCTGTGAGCATCCCCAAAACAGCACATTTTGTTGATCTCTCATATCTGACACACCCATTTCAGGTCTTGCTGTCTCTGCTAATGAGCTGATGAGTTGAATCAGGTGTGATAGATGAGGGAGACACTGAAAATGTGCAGTGTTGGGGATGCTCAGGACCGGGTTGAAAACCACTGCCGTAGGGGAAAGCAGACTAGCAACAGGGCAGGGCAGGGAAGGGCAGGACACAACGTGTACAGATGACAACAAACTGGCACAGGACTGCAAACACAAGAGGCCTGTTGCACAAAGTCAGTTTCGGTTTTTACCCAGTTAAGTTTGCGTTTAGTTTGAGCAAACTCTGAGCTTTCGGGCTCAAGAAGGTGGTTTGGTTTTGAACAGGTTTAGTCACCATGGTAACTTATGCTACATAGCTACCCTTCTCTGGAGCAGATTTTATTCTGGGCTAGAGATCGCAAACCCAAACTGCAAAGTGACATTTTTGATGTAATGAACCCACTCCCCCATAGTCAAAGAATTTTAGAGATAAAATTGCCGGACTTTTGTGGCTACTTATTTATTTTATTTATGTTGTATTAATTATAATTCTTATAATATATTCATATAATTATGATATGAAGTAGTAATTAATTTTAAGCTTTGCATTTAAATAATATAGATATACATAGATAAGCTTTAAAGGAGAACTCCATTTCCAGAACAACAATTTACAAATAATTTACTCATCCCCTTGTCATCCAAGATGTTCATGTCTTTCTGTCTTCAGTCGTTTAGAAATTATGGTTTTTGAGGAAAGCATTTCAGGATTTTTCTCCACATAATGGACTTCATTGGTGCCCCGATTTTGAACTTCTGAAGTGTAGTTTAAATGCGGCTTCAAAGGGTGCTAAATGATCCCAGCCGAGGTAGAAGGGTCTTATCTAGTGAAACAATTGGTTTTTTTTTTTTTTGAAAAATAAAAATTTGTATACTTTTTAAGCACAAAAGCTTGTGTAGCACAGGCTCTGGGATGTGCGCCCACAACGCTACGCATCACGTCTAAGTTCATCGTCTGTGTACTCCGGCTTAAAAAGATAGAGTATGGTGAAAAAATCCATCTCATTTTCTCCTACAACTTCAGAATCGTCTGACATCACTGTACCTTTTTGTTTGTAAACAGCGTTTGACTTACTTGCACTTCCTTTGCATGTTCGCTTTGTAAACATTGGGTCTGTGGTTCTGCCTACGTTCCACGTGGCCTTTCGACGTGATTCAATAATACGTGAACGCACATCCCAGAGCCTGTGCTACACAAGCTTTTGCGTTTAAAAAGTAAACAAATTTTTATTTTCCAAAAAAAAAATGACAGATTGTTTCGCTAGATAAGACCCTTCTTCCTTGGCTGGGATCATTTAGAGCCCTTTGAAGCCGCATTTAAACTACATTTTGGATGTTCAAAAACGGGGCACCAATGAAGGCCATTATATGGAGAAAAATCCTGAAATGCTTTCCTCAAAAAACATAATTTCTTAATGACTGAAGACAGGAAGACATGAACATCTTGGATGTTAAGGGGGTGAGTAAATTTTTTGTAAAATTGTTGTTCTGAGAGTGGTGTTCTCCTTTAATATATCCATATTTTAAAATGACTAAACTTATACTGTATGTTTTCCTTTTGAGTTCTGTGTGAAACTATATAAATAATAATTAAATTTAGTTGATTCCTTTGCTTAGTCATATATTTTCTTTCTGTTGCCTTCTCATAGAGAGTTGACCGAGAACATTTATATCAAGCATTGTGAGCCTGCTGAACCTGATCTAAACCAGTTTGGATTTGTTTGGTTTTGTCAATGCTAAATTTACTCTGAAGCTCTCAGTTTGTTCAGCTAGCTTCATAGAGAATAAACAGGGAGCAAACAATGCAGGTAACAAGGGAGGACAGGTAGAGCAAATAAACCAATAACCAGGTAGCAAGGTGGGTGGGGTTAGACAACAGACATGAGATCACATGAGAGGAAACAAACAAGAAAAGCCATGTGCTCACACAGAACAAGCCCACAAGCACATGGCTAGTAAAACAAATCACCAGCAATATCCCTTATGAAAATTAACCATGTTAAAGCAGTTTAAAATTTAGTTACAACATTTAGAAAAACTAAAGAGAAAGGCAGATTTCACATTGAATGACTGGTGAAGTTTTTCTACAGAAATGCAATGTTTTGTAGCAAAAAATGCATGTCTCTATCTTTTTAGGTTTCACTACCAAGCATTCTGGTAACATGTTTGTCCCGTTGGGAGGTTCAGTGGTTCTCCCTTGTCATGTTGACAAACGCTTATTAAAGACAAGTCTAATAGTGGAATGGAGAAGAGCAGACTCTAAAACTCTGGTTTATCTGTATCAAGATGGTGCAAAGTCTCAGCATGAGGATTATCATGATAGAGCTAATTTCTTTACTGATCAGATTCAGCATGGACACTTCTCCCTTCGTCTGGACAATCTGAGAGCTGAAGATGAGGGACAATACACATGTAAAGTTTACAGTGACCAGGACTGTGTGTATTCAGCTGAGTCAAATTTGGTTCTGAGTAAGTAAATAGAACCTAGTACTAGATGCAAATTGTAGATGTTTTCAAGTCAAATCAAGTAAGCTTTATTGTCATTCTCCCATATGTGGAGACATACACAGGAATAAATATTGTTAGTTCATTTACAATACACATAATTACACTTATGTATACATATTTTTTTTTATCTGCACACACACCATTCTTGTAAAGTAAATGCCTTTTATGATGCATTCTAACATAAAACTAAGTATTGCCATCTGTTCCCGTTTATAAAAGAAAAGAGGAGAGTGATTTTGCTTCTTTTTACAACTAGATGTCTCCTATTTTCTCATTTTTAAAGCACAAACTCGGAGACAAAGAACCACACAACCTAAACTTCTAACATGTGCTGTAGATACTGCTTGTCATTTCCAGCATTTTTTTTCCCCCATTGTTATATAAATGAGTGTTAATGGTCAATTCACATCAGAAAACAAAATGTCTTTTCATTTTTAGGATGTGCTGTTGGAGAACTGAATCCCAAGATTGTTCCTCTGGGATCTTCAGTGGTTCTGCCTTGTTATGGTGACAAACGTTTATTTAATAAAGGTCTGAAGGTGGAATGGAGAAGAACAGACTCAGGGACTCTGGTTCATCTGTATCAAGATGGTGGAAGCCGACCAGAGAAACAGCACAAAGATTTTCATAATAGAGCTCATTTCTTTACTGATCAGATTCATCATGGAAACTATGCTCTCCGTTTGGATAATCTGACAGCTGAAGATCTTGGACAATATACTTGTAGAGTTTATAGTGACCAGGACTGTGTGTATTCAGACATCACAAAAGTGGTACCAGGTGAGTGAAAAACTACAAAGGCTATTTTAGACACACCGAAAGTGAAATAAATAATCCTCAGGCTGAAGGAAATAAATCCATAAAGGATTTTTGCTTTCCACTGTTTTTATTCATTTGTTAATTTTATTCAGGAATAATGAATCACTAATTTTTTTGTGCAAGCGATATAAGTAAATACAGATTAATTTGAATGAAGCACCCAATAAAAGCAGTGCTTTTCTGGACTGCCAAACAAATTAGCAAGTGTCGTCACCAAGTGATCGCATTTAAAGAAGCTGAGATTTGCTATAGATATAACCTTTTGCTTACATGAATGTACTGTAAGCTACAGTATGTATGCAGGTTAATTTAGTTGTACTTACAGTAATTGTAGGTTGGAGTTATTATTTTGTTATGTGATGATACTGAGATTTATTAAACTGTTTTTACGTGCCTTGTGAGTTATATTAGTTGCTTCACATTTTTTAAATGTCTTATTTTTCACTTTAAGGGTTTGTTGTTGAACATTCTAGCCAAACAGTTGTTCCTCAGGGATCTTCAGTGGTTTTGCCCTGTTATGTTAATGAGCTCTTACTAATGGAGAGTCTGAAGGTTGAATGGAGAAGAACAGATTCAGACACTCTGGTTCATCTGTATCAAGATGGTGAGAGTCGAGCAGAAGCTCAGCAGCAGGATTATCATGATAGAGCTCATTTCTTTACTGATCAGATTCAGCATGGAAACTTCTCCCTCCGTCTGGACAATCTGAGAGCTGAAGATGAGGGACAATACACATGTACAGTTTACAGTCAGCAGAAATCTGTGTTTTCAGCCGAGACACGTTTGGTCCTGAAACTACTAGGTAAGTTAACAATTTGGAAAAAGGCCTGTGACTGTATGCTGAATCAGTAGGTTATAAGTATATAGGTTAAAACTTTTTCTACTCGCTTTAGTTATTTTGCCATTTCTCTTAGGTCTAGTGTTCCGTCTTCAGATGTTTCTTGTTGTCTGTCCAAATATTCTGATGTGTCTTGCTTTTGTCCTCTGGGGTGTTTCTGAGGGTAAGTGTTACAGTACTGATTTATGTTTTGTTACGTTTACCATTTATCAATGTATTATCTTTATTACTGTAATGTACTATCTTTATTACCAGTAGGCCTAATATTATTATCTGGTTTTGTTTTAGGGTCTCTGTTTGAGTTGTTCTATTGCAGTGCACTTTATTTTCTGAGGCCTCTAATGTTGCTCTGGGCGGCACTGTATGTACAAGATTTCACAGGTATGATTAATTTAATTCATTCAAAAAACTGAATAAATGTTCGATTAAAATATGTTTAATGTTTTTTTGGCATTTGAGTTTCTTTGTGTTAGTGTTGTGGTTATAATTATTTAATCTTAAATGTTTTACAGGCAACATTAAAACATGGATTATGAAATATAGTTTTAGAGCAGAATACATTGTTCTCTCAGCTGTCTTTTATTCAGGTAAATTGTTGTGGACACATTAAAAAGCACATTGACAGTTTTACATCAAATCTAAAACATAAAATGTCATGCGTTACTGCATTGATTTTTCTAAGTTTAACTGATTCTACATGTGCAGTGTTGAACTGGTCTCTGAAACTGATCACATTTTATCATCACTTCTATAAACTACACCAACAGATTATGGAAATGACCTGCATTCAATTTTGCAGAAAACATTAGACATGCTTGATTTTAAAGTAAATAAATTATTTCTGAACATGTTTGCAGTTTTTGTAAATTGTATTTATAATTTCTTTTTTTTTTTTTTTTTTTAAGTTCTGTTTAAATCTGCCAGAGACAAAAGTCAAAGTTATACAGGATTTGAGAGTACTGTGATACCAGTCCTCTTTGTGATAGTATTTTTGCTAAATCTGTTCTATATCACTTACTGTAAGTATTTCTTTCATTCCTTTAATCAGTTACCACTGACATGTGTGTGCTGTGAAAGCCTGCTTTATCCGATTGATAGTGTTTGTTTAACGCACAAAAAAAAAAAAAAAAAAAAAAAAAAAAGAAAAGAAAAAAGAGGCAAAATGAGTTTATACTGTATATTGTAACAAATTTCATATGCATACTCATAATACTGCGGAGCCCCAGACATGACATGTGGGGGGAACAAACAAAAATCACAAAAATACAAAACAAAAGAAAACAAAAATAACAACTTTATTCAACATTTTCTTCTCTTCCATGTCAGTCTTTTGTGGTACTCTTGTGAGAATAAAGTTGAATGAAGTTGTTTTATTTGGGCACAAAATGTATTCTTGTAGCTTCATAAAATTACGGTTGAACCACTGATGTCACATGAACTATTTTAACAATGTCCTGTAATAGATAGATAGATAGATAGATAGATAGATAGATAGATTTTACAGATAAACTTTTATGACATTAAAACCAAATCAAACATTGAATCCCTTTTTTTCTGTTTCAGTGTTGGCTAGATTCATTGACAGATTCAGTGAAAGGACACTTACTAGATTTGGTGTTCTGGTTGGTATAAACTTTAATATTCTACCTGCATTTCAATTCATCCTCCTGTTCTTCACCCTTGGATCTGGCAAAGGAGGTAAATTTATCTTTCATTTGTGAGTAACTGTGCAAGAAAAGTGTATTCATATTTAAAATCTAATTGTGAGTCAATATAAGTAATTAATTAAAATTTGTAGCCAGTAGGTATGGCGTCAGAAGGAAAAAATGTAAAATAAAACCAGTTCATGTTACGGGTAGAAGTGAACCAGCTGTAAATATGAGGAATGAATGAAGTTATTTTGAAGTGAGAATAATTTGAATTTGTTGTTGTTCTTTTTATACATCTGTTGATGTCTGTCAGTTAAAACCAGTATCTATAATAAATCAATCGCATCTCTTTTTTAGGGCTCCTTATTGTTACAATTTTACCAGTGTTACTAACAGCAACCAGATACGACTGGGTTCGTACATGTGGGGTAGAGATGGGCTGTAAGTGTTTGATTTATTATCTGCTGCCTGATGCATTCTCAGAAAAGAAGAAAAAGCTGTCACTGGGGCTGTACCTTTTCAAACGTTACACATTTGTATGTTACTAGACTTTAAAGTGTGTGTGTAAGTACCTTAAAGGTATTCATTAAGTATATGTTAGTACATTTAAATGAAGTATAATGAAGTAAGTGTTTATTTTGAGTGGATATTTCAGTTTTTCCCAATCATCTCAGACCTGGTCATCTGTGATGACTTGTTAGACCAGTGATTCTTGAGACATGGGACAAAACTTCTAGCAACTGTAACTGCTATTAGGTTTAAAACTAAAAAAAAAAAAAAAAAAAAAAAAAAAAAAAAAAAATATATATATATATATATATATATATATATATATATATATATATATATATATATGTGTGTTATGGGGATTAATGATTTTATTTAACACAAATATCCCCTTCAATTTAATTGCATCATTATTATGTGAAATCTATGACACTTATTGTCTTCTCACTACATCTAAAGTGTGTCCACAGAGAAGGTTTCAATCATTGATATGCTATAAAATGGATACAAATGTTTTTTTTTTTTTTTTAATGATGAAAAAAAAAAAAAAAAGAAAAATGATAATAATAATCTCTTATCAAAGCAAGGATGTTTTTTTAGTGACACATGCATGTTTCATAAGGTTTCAAAGTTGTGTCCCTACTTTTTGTCAACACCGTCAGATAAATGTCTGAAGGTGTTGACAAAAAGTAGGGACACAACTTTGATGTAATAAAATCAGGGAATATCAGGAGCAGCTGTCACTCTAAACGAACCCCTTGCCACAATCCTCCTCTGCAGAGTACATCAGTGTCAGACAGGCTCTGCAATGTTTTATAGTTTTCGAATATTTTAAATCATAATGTTAATATTTCCTATACTACATGAACGCCATTTGTCTTTTGAAAGAAATGCCAAATTTGTCAACACCGTCAGAAGTCACCACCGTAAGATTTTGTGTTCCAATGATATATCAAAATGCTTAAATGTGGTCGGCGTCATTTAATGTCATCAAAATAAATGTGGAAATGCTACAAAAAAAAAATAAAAAAACTTAAATATGACTCTTGAATAAAAGCTTTATAAACAGCTGACTGTTTGTTGTGTTTGTTTTAATATGGTAATTGATTGATTCAGTGTTCAGTTAAAATTACTACAAATTCAGGTTTTCATCATCATCGTCAGATGTGTCAACTCCGTCAGTTCAATATTTGATACTATTTCATTATGATATTTTATATTTGTTGTGGAATCCTTGGTCACATGTGAAAGTGTAGCACGAGAACGTGTTTTGAAATGTTAAAAAATTTTGAATGCTGTTATAGATAAAGTTGAAATTATATTACAAAGTCCAAGGTAAAAAGTTGGGAGGTTGTATTAATATATATTGTTATATATTGTTTTGTTTTCCCCAGGTTCACCTTTGCTCAGGAGATCAGTGTGGTTAATTCTGACATTACTGGTCAATACTCTAATGGTCTTTTTCTACATTATAGCTCTGGAAAATGAAGTAGGTATGATATTTTTTTATAATCATTAACACTTTTTGTCAATAATATTTTTTATTATATTTATAATATTTATTATAATATTCATCATATTTTTAGAATTTAAAATTAGGAACTGATGTTCCTATCTCACATTTATGCTAACATATATTTTAATAAGTAAATGTTTGCCAGTTCTGTTGTGATAATATCTGCAATTTTTGTTGATGTCAGATCATTTTGGATGGGCCTGTATGATTGGCTTTCTGCAAGTACTCTGGGCAGTAATAAACTTCACACGCTCATTTGATTGTGGTACTGTACAGTTTAGTTAGCTAGTTTTCATTATCTTCTCTTTGATTGTGATGTTTCTACTATCAGCTCTAGTTTATTATTTTCAGTCCCTTTTGTTTTCTTCCTTTAAAGCAACTATGTAGGCCACCTTAACCTTGAAATATTAGTTTCAAAACCATACTGGTGGTAAACTGACTTCTAATAAGGTGAATGGTATCTGTTTCTTTCTCACTCTCCCCTCATAGTCATCTTTTAGTTAGTTTGGTAAGTGGGCACGAAATTCTGTGAAAAGGGCTGAAATTATTCTGGTGATACATTACATCAGTGAAATCCACTTGCATCTAAGAAAAGATAAAGCTTCTTATTTTTCTATCATTTACTAGACAACAAAGCTCTAATCTGACTTTTAGTTGCAGTCATTTGCAAAATCATATGAATATGTTACATTGCTAACATGTTTTAACTAATCAATTTCCAATAATTGTCATTATGAAAAAAAAAAAACAGATTCTTATTCCAAATAGCCATATTTATTTAAACTATTTTAATTTAATAGCACCCATTGTGAAGATATTTACTACAAGAAGGAATGACTCAAATCAAACTCCAAATACATTTAGAGAGAAAAAAAAAGAGGCTGAAATAATTTATAAGTTGTGTTTTCTCTGTATCACTTTTGCAGTTGTTAATGTGGACTCATTTTCTCAAAAAGATTATATTAAACAGTATTATTTTATATTACAGAATTGCACCGTGTTGTTCCTGTGTATGTGTTTGGATCAGTAGTTGTTGTTGTACTGAACTCTGTTACCCTGATGACTGAACTGATACTGAAAACAGGTGAGTGAACAAACATTTTAACCTCAGTATATTTTCATATACCTCATGTTGTCTATAGTACATGCATATTATATTACTAACAATAATTTTAACACTGAGTAGAGTTTCTTTCCTTTAAACTCAAAGATACTCTGATCAAATTATTAGTATCTGATTTTATAATATTACAATAATTCATTAGCTGTTGTGACAGTCTTAATAATATTCAAAGACAGTCTAATACTGTATTTTCTTCCTCAGTTAATGGTGATCGTACAGTTGGAGATCTGAGAATCATCGTCTTTTCCACTGAAGGCCTCTTTGCTTTATCTCTGCTGAGTTTACAAGTATTTAAACCCTGTGAGTACAAATTGAACCGCCATTTCTGATCATAATCGGTTCCAGCATCTCTATTTCAAAGGATTTTATTTAAAATTATGATGAGAACAGCACTTATTATCGTCAGCTCATCTGCTACAGTACAATGAATGGTGTTCCATTTATACACTTTATGTGTATAGACAGACAGATATTTTTCACATAACTACAAGAAGCGTTAAACATGGATGTGCACACGGTTGCTGTGGTACTTGCTGACAGTCAGTTCTTACTTTTACAAAATAAACATATACATTACAAAAATGGTACAACACAATCATGCATTCCTCTGTATGAAAGCTTTAATCCAAATAAAACCATATGGTAAAAGCTAACATAAGCAGTAGCATTTACAAATAACATGTATCTAAAAATATGAGACAATAACAAACAAAAAAACATTCCATTCTGAAACGTCCTGTAAGAGCCTTGTTTGCACAGGTTCTGTGCAATCCTCTTCAGTAATATTCTCTAGGTCTCATTCGGGCTCAAACTGATAAGCAGAATTGCAGACACCATTGTTTACATTGCAACACCAGAGTGAGGTGAGGGGCGTGATGCTTCGGGATGTGCACTAGGCGGTATTGCATATATTTCTATAGCAGGGGCTTCATAAAACCAGGAAATCATCAGAGCGTTCATAGGAAATGGGACAGAGCAGTGTAGAATAAAGGTAAATTATGTGAAAAATAGCATGTTTTCTATTAAAAAATGAAGCATTAACACATAAACATACGCAATCAAGCCTAAAAAAAAAAAAACAGTAAACCACCCCTTTAGAAACAGACCTTGTAGACATGTTTCTGTTGGTTTTAAAATAATTATTAGTCTACTCGTTAGATTCTAAACTGAATCCTTCAATATTCTGTATATTAAAATATTCTACACATTAAATTATTTACAAACAGAACACATAATGAAATTTATTTAGAGATCTAGACCTAATATTTTAAGATGTAGGTCAATTACTAATGTTTTGTTGTTGTTAATTCCAGGAATAATATTTTTTGTATAATATGACCAGATTCTGAATAATCCTGTATGTTATTTCCTCCACAGTCTTCCCACTCACAGGGATGAGAACATGTCTGCAGTCAAGTCAGGTTAGTATTATATTCAATAGGGATGGTAAGATTCACATATTTGCATCAGTGTAAAAGTTACCGATGCAATGCATCGATTTAAAAAGTGTACAAGTGTATTCAACCCCTCAGAAACTGCAGTACAAATACAAGCTTTCCTGAAGATCCAGGATTTTATAAAAATTGAATATATACCAGTTTACTGGCATATTAAAAGTGATAATTTCAATATATAATGTAATGTTTATGAGTTGTAGGATTTTTAATAACACAGCTATGTCATATTTATTTAACCCCTAGTCAACATTGCAGTTTTTAAGTCACTTATTTTTATGGTAGGGAACAAAATTGTCTTAAAACACAATTAAGCCTTTAGAAACTCTATTAAAAAAAAAAAAAAAACAGGATTAACTTGAGCTTGAGCTGCTACCCATACATATATTTAGCCCATGCATGTGCTGAAGTTGAGTAGCAAATATGGCAAATTCCCAGCCCATTTTAAGCCAGCAATATTAAGCAAAAGAATTAAGAACTAAAAAAAAAAAAAAAAATTTAGAGTGTACATACTTTTTTTGAGTAAATCTAAGTACAAGTTATACATTTACAGCTCTGATGAGGAATTTCTTAGGAAAAGTAAGTATCATCCAGATGGTCAGTTACTTCCTGATCATCCTCTCCATTTAAGATGAATTAAAATGGACAGTCTCAAAACTTAACTAGTGTGAAACTAGTGAATGTCAAACCTGTCATACCCCAAGATTTGTGTATCTGAACTACCAGCAGGGGCTAAATGTGCTAAAACTAGATGGAACATGTCCTCAGCTTGAAAGATGTGGTCTGGTACTCTACTAATGAGTTATAAATGAGGTGGTTAGATAAGGGAGACTTCCAAAATGTGCAGTGCTAGATACTCCAGGACTGAGAAAAAATGCTGTGGATTTTTTGAAAATACATTAAAAAAATACATTAAAAATAAAATAAAAAAAATAAAATAAAATAAAAAAATTCTGTCTCAATCCCAGAATCCAGCAGGATCTGATGAAACTCCAGCCAATGAATCAAACCAGAGGCAGAACACAACAGAATCATGTGAAATGAATCCTTTACTGAATCAAGATCAGGATGCTAGTAGGACAGAGGAAACTCAGCCTGATTCAGTGGAATCACAAACATGAGAAACAATGAGAAAAACAGACTCTTTATCACACTGACAGTGATTTAAGATAAAAGTTCAGTTGTACTCTTAATTTCAATTTTTAAAAAATTATTTCTTGGTTTTCAAAATAGATGTAAATGGTGTGTTAAAAACTGTACCTTTAGCAGAAAGCGAACCGAACTCAGACCACCTCTTTAACTGTCATGAGCCTGGTTTGATTTCTTATTTTCTCTGCCATATTTCCGTTACCTGTCAGCATTGCTCTTTCTGAGATGAACTCCTGAGTTACTTTTTACTAGTTCTGCATATTCCATGACAGCCAGTGACTGGCATACTGCCTTTGTTGAAGTTTGCTCCTTTCAGTTTAATAAATCTCAGTAACCACCCTTTGTTCATCCACATAACAGTATCAGAGTGTTCATGTAAACAAAGATGGTTGTGAAGGCGAACAATTTGGATGTGTGTCAGTATGGATATGCACATTACAGTAGTTCTTAAAGTGTCAGTTATGTTAATAAAAAAATGCTACTAAAAAGAGACAGCCATACCTAACTAAATAATGTTAGTAGTTTTAATAAGGATCTGTATATTTATTCATATGGTTAACAATATGCACCTTTTTTGTTTTTACATTTTGATTACTTTGTTGCATTTTTCTAGTTTTTTTTTTTTTTTTATACCACTACAGAGATAAAAAAAAAGGTACTTGGGGAAAAAAAAAAAGGAAAATGCAATTTATTTAATTTCTGATAAATATCTGTTCTGCAGTTTGTTTTTTCTGCAGTTCCTTGATATTCTGCTAGTTAAGGTATTACTAGTTTTTGCTGTGGTATCAAAGTTTTTAAGAATTAATATATTATATTATATTAGTTAGTATTATATTTAATGTAAATCATACATAATAAATTGACCTAAGGAATTTTTTCAGTAATTAAATTCAGTAATTTTGTTTATGTTTTACAGCGTGATAAAGTTGTTTGTATTTTTAATGTCAAAAGAATGCTACAGTAAAAACCTGTTAATTGATGTAAATGGAATAGTAAATATAGATGTAAATATAGAATAGTAAATGGAAAAATATTCTCAAGTAACAAGTAGATTTTTAACCTATTCACTTAAATAAAAAGCAAGATATACCTAACAATTGAAAGGGGTTCATTATTAATCCATAAAATTGCAATTATGTAAAGTTATGGCATGCTATGGCAAGTTATGGTACTCATTTATGATGTGCACTGTAGAAAATATGCAAAATAAACCTGGATGACCTTCTATTTCAAGATCCTAAAGTGCATACTCAGTGGACACTTTACTAAAAAAGGGAAAAACAATATATCACTTTTTTTTTTTTTTTTTTTTAACATCTTTTGAGGAAAGGGTCTGATGAAACTCCAGCTACTGGATCAAAGAAGAAGCAGAACACGGCAGAATCACATGAAATTAATACTCTACTGAATCAAGATCTGGAGGCTGGTAGGAGTGACATGAGAGAAAAAAAACTTGAATACTTTATCGAATACTGTGAGTGTTTGTTCAAACTCTCATCAGTCCTGTAGTGATCAAACACTTCAGCTGTGCTTTACTGTAATGCAAATGGGTTTCTACTTTTAGCTCTTTAAGTCATGTTTTGTAAATACTGTAGCTGATTATATGCAAGATGATTAATTATGACACACAATTGCATTGTTTAATTCACAAGATTAAGCAAATAAAGACAGATAACCATATCACCATGGTTGCACAAGAGTTTGAAGTGTTTGCTGTGTTTGAATTATTAAAAAATTCTTCATCAATAGCTGCTGCTTATCTCATATTATCCACCCATGTGACACAAGAGCCACAAACAGAACTGAAGTAGAGTAATGTTCATGCAGTGACAGAGCTCAGATCTCATATCTAACAGTAAAGAGTAGTAAAAACATTTGTGTGCCTCCAAAGATCCTTAAACATATTCATGATCAAAAGAAGAGGCCACCATTGGGCATGCTGGACAACAGTGGAGACAGTCAGCAAGATGAGATGGAACATCTAAAAATGTTGGTGAGCAAAAAAACAAATTATTTTTGGCTGAAAATTATTTCATGAAAGAACCTGAAGTTTTGTGTTGACATTTCATTTATTTTCTTTCAAAACATTTATCAGGACCGAATCAGTCCATATTATCTGCAGTGTGTGGGTGAGGACATCACTATGAACTGTAAAAAAACAACTGGGTAAGTAACAGAATAATGTCATGAAGACTAATTAATTGACATGAGAATAAGCACTCGCATACAACCGTTTTTAAGTTATTTTCTTTTTTATTCTTGTGGGTGAGACAAACATAATTTTAAGAAATATATAAATATAAACCTTTAAATTCTGAAATTTCAGAAAGCTTTAGAAAGTTCATGTTCTGAGATATTAAGTTTTTTTTTTGTTTTGTTTTGTTTTTGTTCTGTTTCCCAGATGAGTGCTGCCACCTGTAGATTGTGCATGAACTTTGCTCATGTAGCGGCTTTGAGCATGAAGGCTCCCCCCACATTTGTCATGGGGTGGGTCATCTGTGAGCTCAACAAGAGCAAAAAGCGCTATCGGTTCTCTATCTACCCAGGACACTCTCTAGCATCAAAATGAATGCTCCATTTGATGAGGAATTGTTGCAAAACTGCAAGTACACACTGGCTAAATAGATCATTATTTAAAAGAGTTTATGTCGTTATTTAGGTTAAGAAAAGATCAGATGAAACGCATTGTAAGCTATTTTACTTTCGATATGTGAAGTACAACAGCGATTGTTGTCCATCAAACATATTTGAAAAGTTACAGATCAGGGGAGCGTTTCCCAAAAGCATTTAGCTGGCATAACTATGGTCGCAAGTTCTGTTGAACATTGGTGACGTAAAGTTGCTTTCGGGAAACACACCCCAGGCCGACGTGAAGAAATTTGTGACAATGGCTTAAAAGAATCGACTTGATATTTTGTAAAATTTTAATAGCCCAACATGTTGTAAATGACGCATAGCGCACCATTCGCAAATTATTGCGAAAAGATCATGAAACGCTCGACGACAACACTTCTGGAATCTTCTTGGAATTCGAATCTAAAGAAGAATAGCTTTTTATGGGTGTTTCGTTCTAATTAAGCTGAAAATCTTTATGTCACAAAGTGTTGTTCCCTGACTGTTTCGGGAAAAGATTCAAAGCTTCGAGAGTCAGAGTTTCGAAAACAGCGCCATCTGGTGGCGACGCGTCCGGCGTACAATACCTGAGATTGTGCGAATTGGTGCTTCTCGTCTCGTCATCTGCTAAAGCTCCTTCTTAATAAATGTTTTTATATTGCCAGGTTGTTGTTTAAAGCATATTACGTGCCTGCAGTGCATTTTATAAGCATAATTTGTAGATTTAATCTCTCTTTTTAGGTGGCATCAGCTGTTTTTGGACTAATTAATTAATTAGTTGAACATTATTTTCTTCTATTTTCAGTAACACTGAGCTCTCCTGACAATGACATTCAGGCTTCTCTTGTCAGTCAAGCAGCTGCATCCACCATCAGCAGCGGTATGTGCCATATTCATCATTAACCATCATTAACCATCAACCATCATTACTAACCTTATCCGGTATTATGTTGAATAAAATAACTACTTAGCACTGCAAACAAGTGCATCTGTTTTCTAGTCAATAAGCATGCAATTTGTCTTCTCATTTCAGTGAATGGGAGGAAAGAAAGATAGATGTTCACTTGGATGATAAAATTTTTAATTCTCCAAACTTCATAATTCTCCACAGAGAACCTTTCTGCATCTGTACCGCTGTCACAACCTGGAATGAAGAAGTCCTGGCATGACCACATCACTCAGGAATTTAGGAATCACCTAGTGAACAAGCTGTGAGTTTAGGAGGCCTTACGAAAAAGAAGTTTATTCAAGTGTGCTATTAGTATACTTCTTTTAAAGTTAAAAAAAAAAAAAAAAGGAAAGTATACTTTCAGTATACTTTTTATGTACTTCTCAGAAATGTGCTTTATATACTTAAAATGACATTTAAGTATACTTAATTTATGCTTTAAAAAGTCTGTAGTATATTTGAGCTATACTTGTGCTCTGAGAATCCGTGTTTTCATTGTTATTCGCTAGAGGCGCTATTGCACATCTTCTGTACAGAATTTCCAAAATACAAGTCAGCGAAGAAGAAACGAAACCAGACGCTTCCGCATGTAATCTAACCCAGTGTTTCCCAACCCTGTTCCTGGAGGCACACCAACAGTGCACATTTTGGATGTCTCCCTTATCTGACCAATATATTTCTGTTCCTCCAGTCTCTACTAACGAGATGATGAGTTGATTCAGGTGTGTTTGATCAGGAAAAGTTGGAAAATGTGTAGTGTTGGTGTGCCTCCAGGAACAGGGTTGGGAAACACTGATCTAACCCAATCCTCAGACATAAAACAGTATCAAAAGCATAGATATGTAAAACTGTGTAACGAACGGAGTAAAATGTTGACCCATGAAGAGGTAATAATGACTGTCGAGCTTTGGGGTGTTGATCAACTCCATCTACGTTTTGATTATCATGAATAGTTTTTATTTATTAATTTATTCTAAAGCATTTTTTTTTTCTAAATGTTGTTTATTTATGTATTTTTATTTATGTATGCAACTTACCCACACTTACCTACATTTAAGTGTTTATAAAAAAAGAATGCATGAAGCTAGAATAACATTTTTGTTCACAAGCACCCTGTTCTTTCTTTTGATGTTTTGTATGTTCAGATATTCATATAACAAAATATATACAAATACTTAAATAGGGACATAGTAGTATACTTAAAGCATGACGTAAAGTTCACCTAAAGAAAACTTGCGAGTATACTTGCAGTATAAAACTACGAAACTTGTAGTTTACTGAGACTTTACTTAAAAGTGTACTAAAAATGCATTAAAAAGTATATAATTAGTAACTATCAGTATACCTATAAGTTCACTTTCAGCATACTCGCAGTACAAACTGAAAACATAGATGCGAACTAGTTGTGTACTCAACGTTTACTACTGTTATACTTAAACTATACTTAAAGCATACTTTTATATACTACAAAGTGGCCAATTTAGTCCCAAGGAGTAATGAACTTAAACTTAAAAGTATACTACTAATACACTGATATTTGTATACTTACTATATCAAGTATGCTTAAAAATGTACTTGAAATTTACTTAAGCATACTTAAAATAGACTTGAAGTATACTTAATTTTGGTAACTGTCTCTTATTATAATGGGTGCCTTTTTTTATGAACTTTCCAATCTCTGTAAACTCTTGAACACTCTTGTAGGGTTCAAGCCATATGTCCCAACCCAAACCCTGCAGCACTGGAGGACAGACGCTTGGAGAACTCGGTTGTTTACGCACGTAAAGTTGAAGGGGTATTTTATGAATCTGCCAACAGCAGGGTAAACCACATAAACTTTCATGCTACATTTCAGACTGATTTATTATTATTATTATTATTATTAGTAGTAGTAGTAGTAGTAGCAGTAGTAGTAGTATTAGTATTATTATTGCCTTATCTACTCCAGAAAAGCAACATTATTTTTGTTTTGTGTTTCTGACCCTGTTTTTAAATTTAAATATGTTCTGTTCAGGATGAATATTACCACTTACTGGCCGAGAACATCTATAAAATCCAAAAGGAGCTAGAGGAGAGGAGGAGGTCCCAACTGTCAAAACCACTCATGAACGCTCAGCATCCTTAACAGCCTGATTTCATCAGTCCAAAGTTACAGGACCTGAACAAGCCATCAGTCAGCAAGTTACTTTTTTTTTTTTTTGAACCAGGTCAATCATGTGTCAGGTAGATTGTAGAACGACTGAGGGATCTCATTTTAATTCATAATAACAATTAGTATGTGCAGCTTCATGAAAGTGTGTTCTTCTCGATTTATTTCTATGTTGATTTCATAGTTTTTCTTATGTATATACATAAATATTTGCTCTATTCTTTATATCTTGTAACTCTCCACTTCTGATTTTTCTTTGCTCTTTATATTTTATTGTTGAATATTATGTTGTATGCTGTATCTGTTTTCAAGTTAGAGGGACAAGTGAGTATCTGGGATTCCATCCAAATGTAAAGCAAACATTCTTAAAGCTTGCAAAAAAAAAAAGTGTTTCCATCAAGTTCTGCATTGAAAGCTCATGTCAATACACAGTCCTTGTGTGTGTAAACACACTTGGCAAAAAAGCTCTCTTTCTGATTCTGAAGTTGTTCAAGCAGATGACTGTGGATTTAGTAACCTAGTAACCAACAGTGAATAAAACACCATCAGCGGAAACAGATAATTAGTCACTAATGTTCGAATTAAGGGATTTTGTTGTTGTTGTTGTTCTAAAATTCCAGATTTCCATTCCAGGTTATCAGTGTCACAGGAAGATGTGGTCAAGCAGATATAATAACACTGTGCTGAATTTGTTCTGCTCAAATGAAGACAGAGCATTAGGAAGCTTGCAGCAGACATTATTGAATAAACTTATTTTTAAAATCACAATATCTCCTGAGCTGACATGACGAAGTTAATTTGGATTTCAGACTTTTTTCAAAACTTTCATGTTTGGATGTATCTTCTGATGGAGAGGGATCTGATAAAGAGGTCAGTTAAATTTGTCCAATTTGTCCCATTTAAATTTATGCAAACTGTTGCTCATGAACTTAAAATCTTTGCTCTAGGCTTCTGTACAGATGCTTGGAATGAATATGGGCTTATATTTATGTTTTTTTTTTTTTTTTTTTTTTTTTTAAGCATGTAACTTACCGATGCATGTGTTAAAAATATTTCAGGAGCAGCTTTAGATGAACCTCTTCATAGCTGACATATTAAAACCGAAGTTTGAACAACAACAGTTTTCAAGTTAAAAAAAAAAAAACATGCAAAATAAATATTTTTTTGGTGGATATAGAGTCCTAGACACATAAAAGCAAAGACATTGCAATATACAAATTTACCTTCAAAAGCTAAAAATGTTAATGAGCTTGACGATGTTGTTAGTTTATAATTAGGCCTATTCTCTGTTAATATCGAACTTGAAATCAAATAATATATTGTTGCTGGTTCTCTCATAATTCTAAAAGTTAGTTATTACCCCAGCAGAGCATTATGGGAATAGTAGTTTGTTCATTACTACTTATTGCGACATTCCCGCAGTGATTTGGTTATTTTCTCTCGGATGATCAACTTCAGAATGATCGTACAGTTAAGTTATAGAGCTGAAGTGTTTATTGTACTGCTTATGCGCCTATGTTCCGTTAATCAAGTGACTCGACCTGCCTTTACTGCCATTTAGAAGTGAAAGTAAAAATGAAATGACATGCGCTAACAAAAACGTCCGTCAGCAGTATCTGCGATCATTTGCAGCTAGACATGACCGTTTGGTTTAATTTCGCATATTGGAAGATGCAGCTACCGAACTGTGTGTTGATTTCAGTATTACTGATGATCGCGGAGGGTAAGTATAATCTAATTTACACTTAATCAGGGCAGGGCAAGGGCGCAGATCCGAACTATGGGCGGATGAAATGTTGGTATGCCTCCTGATATTTTAAATAAATGAATGAATAAATAAAGAAACATAAATAATCAATTTATTATTATTATTATTATTATTATTATTATATGTGCAGTATTGAATAATTTCTCAATAATGACTTTTTCCTCAGTTTTCATTGTTTAAATGTCATCATGTTTACCTGATCAACAGTTATAACTGATATATTCATCTTTAATTTAATAATACACGTTCAAAACTTATTCACATTGATTACCTTATATATACATCATCTTAAATTATTATTTTTTTTATGTTTACGTTAAAAAAATAGAATGGTTAAAAAAATAGTAGCATGCACGAGTGTGGACTTATTTCATCACATGTTTTGTGATTACTATTATATTATAATTTTCACTTTTTTTTTTTTTTTTTTTTTTTTTTTCCCCCCAGAGTATTTACTAGTATCTGGATCAGATGAGTCCGTATCTGCGTCTGTGGTTGAGGACGTCACTCTGATCTGCTCTGTCGACTCTCATATCACACTTGAACACATTGAAGAGGTTTCATGGAAGAAAACAGATAAAGACGCACATATTTTGGTTCTGCTCTACCAAAACAATGAAACTTTACCAGATTCATCAGATGAGCGATACAGAGACAGAGCTGAGTTCTTCACTGCTGAAATCCCCAAAGGAAACTTCTCTCTCAGACTGAAGAGTGTCAGAACTGAGGATAAAGGAGTTTACATGTGTCAAGTGTTTGCTGGAGGACTTTCAGTAAACACAACTGTGGTACTGGACCAACGGGGTGAGTCATAATTAAAATGTAAATTAAAACAAAAATCTACAGCGTTATTTTAATCGACAAGTGTATTTTTCAACCCAAACTCACTGGAGAACTTGACTGTGGTGGCACTTTAGTATGAATTCAAACGATGTGAATAAGAAATCATAATAAAAAAAACGACATTTACACGCAGTAAGCCTAAAGGTTTATCTTTAACAACACCCCTAAACGTGACAGTCAGTGGGGAATATGATAAGCTGGCCGTACGAAACCGATTAACCCACCAATTCGCCGTGATGTAGAATTGTTTTAGGAATTGCATGGCCTGGTGTTATTTTTTTATTCAGTTGCATGCAGCTTTACATATTTAGTGTTTGCATATTCTACATTTTAGCCCACTAAATAACTTGTTTTACAGGTTTGTGATAGACTAAGATTTAGTCAATAAATTAACATTATTAACGGAACACATTCATAGTAGGAGGAACATCTTCTATGAGGTCATTGAATGTAAAGATGAGCTCATCAAATAGAGCTGAAGGTGGCAGCAGTAATGCTGCGTTCACACCAGATGAATGATATCATAAAAGCAGCAGTTAAAACGTAGTATTTATAGTATTTAACATTTTAAAAGTTAAATATATAACTTGCAAACATGAAGTAATGCTAATGTACATTTCTGGCAATGTCAAAGTTTATGCAGTTAAACTATATAACTATTTATGGTAATTGAATGTCCTTGATAATTGTAATAATGTGTTAAATTAGCAGCAGTAATTTCATGTTTCTGATAGCAACAGGATACAAAAAGAAGTGATAATAAAAATAAGAACCGAGGAAACGTTAACATTATTATATGAGCCAGAATATTTTCATCATTTCTTGGATGTTTGAAAGATATTAAATGCTAAAAAAGCAGCAGTGTGTTATTGTTTGAAGCATAAAACAGGAAAAGAAACAATACATTAGTTATATTAGATTGTTTTTCCCCGCAGTCATGTTCAGTGTGTTCCCAGTCACTACATCTAAAACCAGAAATACAGTAAAAATGATATTTGTTGGGTAATGTACACTGCAATTTACACAATAACTCTTTTTTCAAAAACTGTGTGTCTTATGCACAGGTTTCTCTGTTTCAAACATAATGGTGTTGATTATCTGTATTTCTGCATCTGGATCTACACTTCTGCTCTGCTGGCTGATCTACTGCAGATCACCTGATAAAGGTAAGTGAATGTCATAAGAATATTCTTCCACATGAAAATGTATACAAAATTCTTTGGATATTTTGTTTGTTTTATGTAAAAGCAACTGTGGGTGCTGACTTTTTAATGCATTCACATTAGTTTCCAACATTTAGAAAAAATAAAGAGATAGTCTAGCGAGAATGTAAAATGGATTACATAATTAAATAGTTGGTTTGTTGTTGTTGTTGTCGTTGTTTTTTCTGCTGAAATGCAATGTTTTGTAGTACATGTCTCTATCTTTTTAGGTTTCGCTACAAAACATTCTTGTAACATGTTTGTTCCATTGGGAGGTTCTGTAGTTCTTCCTTGTCATGTTGACAAATGTTTATTAAACCAAACTTTGATGGTGGAATGGAAAAGAGCAGACAAAGTGACTCTGGTTCGTCTGTATCAAGATGGTGAGGGTCGAGCAGAGAAACAGCAGGATTATCATGATAGAGCTCATTTCTTTAGTGATCAGATTCAACATGGAAACTTCTCCCTCCGTCTGGACAGTGTGAGAGCTGAAGATGCTGGACAGTACACGTGTACAGTTTACAGTGACCAGGACTGTGTGTATTCATCTGAGACAAATTTGGTTCTGAGTAAGTGGCACATTTTGAAAAGTCTTACTAATAATCTTAAAGCAGACCATCGAAAATGCAGTTTTGAGTTTCAGTGTATTGCTAGTTAATTAACAAAACAAAGTTATGCATCCTTACTTTTATTTATTTATTTTGTTTTGTGCACACACACCATTCTTCTAAAGTAATTGTCTTTTAATAGTGCATTTTAACATAGAACTAAGTATTGTGAACTGTTCTTATTTATATTAGAGAGGAGAGTGGTTTTGCTTCTCTTTAAAACTAGATGTCTCCTATTTACTCGTTTTTAAAGCACAACTTGGAGCCCAAAAAAAAAAAAAAAAAAAGCACAACTTGGTATATTAGTACCAAAACCTCTAATAAAGGGGTGGGGAACCTTGATCTTCAGAGTTTAGCTCAATCACTGAAAAAAAATAAAAATAAAATAAATACCAACCTCTATCCTGAAGACCTTGATTAGCTTGTTCAGGTGTGTTTGATTAGGATTGGAGCTAAACTCTGCAGCCCTCGAGGATCAACGTTCCCCACCCCTGCTCTAATATGTACTGTAGTAGATTTTCACTGCTTGTCATCTCCAGCATTGTTTTCTTTTTCATCAGTGTATAAATGTGTGTTAACAGTCAATTCACATCAGAAAAAAAAAAATAAATAAATAAAAATTAAATAAATAAAACTGTCTTTTAATTTTTAGGGTGTAACGTTGGAGAATTTGATCCCCTGGTTGTCCGTCTGGGATCTTCAGTGGTTCTGCCTTGTTATGGTGATAAACGCTTATTAAAAAAAGGTCTGAAAGTGGAATGGAGAAGAACAGACTCAGAGACTCTGGTTCATCTATATCAAAAAGGTGAAAGTCGACTAGAGAAACAGCACAAAGATTATCACCACAGAGCTCATTTCTTTACCACATTCGATATGGCAACTTCTCCCTCCGTCTGGACAATCTGAGAGCTGAAGATGCCGGTGAATACACATGTAAAGTTTACAGTGGCCAGGACTGTGTGTATTCAGAAATCACAAAAGTGGTACCAGGTAAGTGAAAATGACTAGACCTGCTATAGCATATATGAAAATAATCCATTAGTTTTTATTTTATTTATTTATTTATTTTTAATATAAACCTGCACCAACCAATTCTGCATGTTTTTTTATGAACAGTCGTTTCTTTATTAGCTTTTCTGTAGGCTTGTAGGCTGCAGTTTATTCTGGTCAAGATTTATTTACTTAGATGAGATGAGACTGTCTTACTTGCGTGTAAAGTCAAGTGATTAATCAGCAGAAAAATTTGACAAATGTGGCAAAAAAAAAAAAAAGTAAAAATTCTTGAGAAATAAGCATTATGCATTTTTACTGTTTAAACACATTTTCTTCATGTAATATGAAGCTGATCAAACTTACAAATGTTTTGAAATACAAGATTCTGAGACCTCTCATTCTCATTTTTCACTTTAAGGCTTCGTTCTTGAGCATTCTAGCCACACACTTGTTCCTTTGGGATCTTCAGTGGTTTTGCCCTGTTATGTTGATGAACTCTTACTAATGGAGGGTCTGAAGGTGGAATGGAGAAGAACAGACTCAGAGACTCTGGTTCATCTGTATCAAGATGGTGGGCAGAGTCGAGCAGAGGTCCAGCAGGTGGATTATCATGACAGAGCTAATTTCTTTACTGATCAGATTCAACATGGAAACTTCTCCCTCCATCTGGACAATATGAGAGCTAAAGATGAGGGACAATACACATGTACAATATACAGTCAGCAGAACTCTGTGTTTTCAGCCAAGACACATTTGGTCCTGAGATTACTAGGTAAGTCAACAATTAGGAAAAACTCATGCGCTTGTATACTGATTCAGTAGGTTAATTTCATTGAAACGTCCTCTACCCATTTGAATTATTTTGTCTTTTCTCTGTAGATCTAGTGTTTAATCTTCAGATGTTTCTCGTCTTCTGTCCAAATATTCTGATGTGTCTTGCTTTTGTAGTCTGGGGTGTTTCTGAAGGTGAGTGTTTTTTTTTTTTTTTTTCTTTTTTTAAATCATTGCAATATAATATATCATTCAATCATGTGTTAATACAGTAGTTTTTTCTGTCTGATATGTATTTCAGGATCTCTGAATGAGACAGTTTTCTGTTGTGTTCACTATCTTCTGAGGCCTCTCACATTGTTCTGGGCAGCTCCATATGCTCATGAGTTTACAGGTTTGATTAATTTATAAATAAAGCTCAAGTCTTATTCTATTAAACAATATTCAGTTTTAGTTGTCATTTGTGTTGTAGTGTGTGTGTGTTGGTGTTGTACATGACATTGTGATTGTAATTATTTAGTCTCCTCTGTTTTACAGGCAGCATTAGATCAGTCATTCTGCGTTACAGTCATAGAACACAATATATTGTTTTCTCAGCTGTTTTTTATTCAGGTAAGCAAATCCAAATAACACTCAAAATTTTTCATCATAAACACATGAATGCATATGAACATCTGGACAAAAAAATGAATATTCTGAATATTCTGCAGCAAATAGAAACCTAACAAAGTTACATTAATATGCAAATGTTTGTTTTAGCATCATTCTAATAAACTGCACCAGTCTGCATTATCCTGTGATTCTGTAATAACACAGGCAACAACAATAATCGAAAGGTTAAAATTTATTAGGCAACCAATACCTAATTTAACCAGTACCTACCTACCTACCTACCTACCTACCTATTTATTTATTTATTTATTTATTTAGTTAGTTAGTTAGTTAGTTAGTTGGCTTGAGAAAGATATTGAGATGCTATTTAAGCTTATTATTATTATTATTATTATTATTATTATTATTATTACTACTACTACTACTAAAACTGTTAGCTCTAATTCCTCCTAGAGCTTTAACTCTACAAACTCAGCCCAGCTCTTTAGACTGATCTGACTGGGTGTGCTATATCTTTTCTAACTGATCAGACTTATGGTTTTCCAAAAATGACTAATAAAGCTGGGAAAAATCATTGACACAATGTTCAAATAAGTTCAAACTCCAACTGTCAAAACTCCTAGAATTGCTTGAGACTCAGTCTTTAATCCATTTAAACTCATTCAAACTAACTTGTTAATCATGCTAGAAATATACATGCTAATCATATTAGAATCATGCTAACAACATGCTATTAACTTGCTACTCATGCTAACAACATGCTAATCATGTTAGAATCATGGTAATAACATGCTAGTAATTTGCTAATCATGCAAGAATTATGCTAGCAACATGCTGTTAAAAACTTTTAAACTGTTAAAAACTTTCTCAAGCCAAATTAAAGTTTGTCTTGACAAACCTTTTTTATCTAGTTATAATAATAATAATAATAATAATAATAATAACAACAATAATAATAATAATAATAATAATAACAACAACAATAATAATAATAACACTTATTATTATTATTATTATTATGTTATTCTTGTGATATGTATTTATATTTTGTTTTCAATTTGGTAATTGTTGCTTTTATCTTTTTTTCTTCCAGTTCTTTTTAAATATTTTTGGGACAAAGGTTTAAATTACACAGGATTCGATGGTTTCATGATAACAGTCATTTTTTTAATAGTACTCCTGTTATATCTGTTCTATATTATTTTCAGTAAGTATACTGTGTTGCTACATTGATTAAAATTTGTAATTGTAATTTTAGTTTACTAATATATATATATATATATATATATATATATATATATATATATATATTTTTTTTTTTTTTTTTTTTTTTTACAGTATTTGCTAAATTAATTGGGAAATTAAGTGAACAGGCATTTGTCATATTCAGTGCTCTGGCTGGAATAAGCTTCAATATTCTCCCTTCATTTCAATTCATCCTCCTCTACTATACCTTTGGATCAACCAGAGGAGGTGAGTTCAGATCTACTATTGCTTACACACACACACACACACACATATATATATATATATATATATATATATATATATATATATATATATATACATACATACACCTTCAGATACACATAAAGAGAAAGAGAGAGAGAGAGAGAGAGAGATTATAAAGAATATAGACAGATTGATGTAATTCAATTTAACTTATGTTACACACACACACACACACGTTGTGTTTCCATGTTTTATGGGGACATTCCATAGGCGTAATGGTTTTAATACTGTACAAACCGTAATTTCTATCGCCCTAAACCTACCCTACACCTAAACCTAGCCCTCACAGGAGACTGTGCACATTGCTTTTAAGAAGTTGCAAATTTACAAACCCTTGTTAAATGAGCCTACGCCCTAAAATGGGCCATGCCTTCCTCTACATGCTATCGATTTACTTCTAGTTGAATCTGATCTAACTACTGTGGTTTTTCCTTTTATTTCTCTCTCCAATATATGCGGGTATTTTGTCAGTTTTTTTTCTAGAAGTTGAATGTAAGTCTTACTTGAAATAGCTTTATTCCAGAGCAGTCACATTCTGCACGATTTATAAGCCTGTTTCCTCATGGGGACCTCACATTTGGTCCCCATAACGTGATAAATACCAGGTACACACACACAATGATTCTCATTTGTTGTTTTATATCAAATAGTTTGTGAATCTGTTGATGTGTCTGTCAGTAAAGCACAGTATTTCTATTCATTTTAAGAATATTAATCATTCCTCTTCTGTTTGTAGTGTTCTTCATTGTTGCAGGTTTTCCAGTGTTTCTCACAGTGACAAATTACAATTGGGATTCTACATACGGTGGACACATGCATTGTAAGTGGTTTAGAAATATGATCTGATCCCTGTTATAAACCAATAAATAAATAAATCATGACATCATGATGTGATCAATATCACAAATGCTTATGCCTACTAGTCGGCATGAAATTTTAAAGTAGAAATATTTTCAGTTATTTTACACATTATTCTGTGTTCAGCTGTTACAAACATTTGTAAGATGTTTCATACAGTATGCTGTTTGATCTTGATTTCAAAGGGTAATTTTCCTGTTTTATTCAGTCAGTTTCAAAGCAAATATTTTCAATATTAAAATATTTTTCAGGCTCAACTTTGCTCAGGAGATCAGTCTGGGCTGTTTCCATGTTTCTTGTCAATGCCGCAATGGTTTATTTCTACATCAGAGCTCTGGAAACTGAAAAGGGTAATATATTTAAAATCGGAAACTGAAACATCTTCCTAGTATATCTTTCATTAATGCTACTAAAAGATACTAAATTTCAAATTATTAACAGAAGTTGACTTGTTCATGCACAGATCGTATCGGATGGGCCAGTATGACTGCATTTCTGCAAGTGCTGTGGGTAGTGTTGAATTTCACGTGGACATTTGTATGGGGTATAGTAATAAACAACTAGTCAATCATGAAACTCATTGTGATGTTTTATTAAATCCTGCTTCACTCCTGTGTTTGTGATATCATTAACTGTGTATGGTTGTTAATTTGGTCTCAATAATGATGACATTAAATCTATTATTTCATCTTACAGATATTTACCGTGTTGTTCCTGTGTATGTGTTCGGATCAGTTGGTGTTGTTTTACTAAATGCTGTTGCACTGATGACTGAATTGATACTGAAAACAGGTGAGAGTGAATACAGCTTTAACATGATATAGACAGATTCAGGGATGAGTCCCTATAAACATGTAAAAACATAATTCATAAAACATAAAACCCATCATTTTATAATTCTGTTGAAAATACTGAATTGTGTTAAACACAGAGGCTACAGTGCATTGTTGTAATGGTGTTTTTTTACATATATTGCATTAACTTTACAATAATATTTGTACTGTAAAAGTAATAATAATTGTAGACTATTTACTTAAATCTCTTGGTAAAATCAGACTTTTAAAATTATGAAGACTAAACGATATTCCTTTATATGTTCAGCAATATAGGTTAATACTGTTATTAAACCTGTATCATATTTAAATGCATTTTTATCCCTAATATTTTACATTTTCATCCTCAGTTAATGGTTATCGTACAGTTGGAGATCTGAGAATCATCGTCTTTTCCTCTGAATTCTTCTTCGCTTTATTTCTGCTGATTTTACTGATATTTGAACCCTGTGAGTACAAACTGAACTTTATTAAGGATAAAATATAAATGAATACATTACATTCACTTTTGATCTTCTGTCTCATGTTTGTTCATCCAATACTTATTGGTGTTCTTTCCCTAATTAAAAACTCTTACTATTACTATTTTTAACTATATATAATTATAAATAATCATTATCTCTTTTCCTCATTTGTCTCTTAATACACAGGGATCAAAACATGTCTGCCATCATGTGAGGTTTGTATCATATTTAATCTACATCATAAAAAAAAAAAAAGATCTCCAAAATCTGAGATTTGTCACTTCATATAAAAGATGCACTCAGTCAGTAGATGCACTCAGTAATGGCTCTGTCACTCCACATTTGAATACAGTAGATGATCCCAAGCATGAATACATTCTGTAATTTCTTTTGTGTGTGTGATTTTTTTTTTTTTTTTGTGTTGTGATCACAGAAAGCAGCACAATCTCATCTAACTCCAGCCTCACATTCACTCAAGAAACAGACTTCTCAGGTTTGTTCCATAACATTTAAATTTGCATTGTTTGCTTGTGTGTGTGTGTGTCATTTTTCTTGAAGAAATTGAATGCACAAAAGACTAGGGGAGCAGTTGTGGCCTAATGATTAGAGAGTCAGACTTGTTGGCGTTGTAACTCAAAGAGTGTGGGCTCAAGTCTCAGGATAAGCAGGGATTGTAGGTGGGGGGAGTGAATGACCAGCACTCTCTCCTCCCTCAATACTACGACTGGGGTAAGACCCTTGAGCACTGAACCCCCAACTGCTCCCCGGGCGCTGCAGCATTGTGGCAGCATTAGCGACCACTGCTCCTGGTGTGTGTTCACGGTGTGTGTGTGTTTGTTCACTACTCATTGCTGTGTGTGCGTTAAATGCTGAGCACAAATTCCAAGTATGGGTCACCATATTTGGCCACATGTCCTTTCCTTTCCTTTCCTTTCCTTTCCTTTCCTTTCCTTTCCTGTCCTGTCCTGTCCTGTCCTGTTCTGTCCTGTCCTAGTGAGCGTCCTGTTGAAAGGATGTCTTACTGACAATGTCTTCTCCTGAACCCAGAATGCAGCAGAATCTGATGAAACTCCAGCCAATGAATCAAAGCAGAAGCAGAACACAGCAGAATCACATGAAATGAAACCTTTTCTTAGTCAACAAAATCAGGATGCTGGTAGGAGTCAAACTCAGCCTGATTCAGTGGAAACACAATCATAATCAACAACAAGAGAAAAAGACACTCATCATTGTTCAAACAGACTTCAGTGTTATGCTTCTTCTGTAGCTAATTCTGTTTTTTTTTTTTTTGTTTTTTTGTTTCAGTGTTTTTAAAAATAACTGCAAGTACAATAAGGTCACACACAGTGGCGGCTGGTGAAAATTTTTCCTGGTGGGGCTGATGTGACAATATATTTCTTTGCTTAGTCCAATATAAGAATTCAAATCAACAGTCAGACGATGATTACAATTAACAGTAATGATTTAATCTCCTCCTCAAAATCACCAGTTTCACAGATAAAGTAAATGAACAAATTTCCATTGTATAATATGCCATGCATGCTTAAGAGAGTATCAAATACAATAATCAACATCAAAGGGTATGATCAGCTGGATCACCTTTCAAGCAAAGTTGCATCTCAAAGTGGTTCACACAAAGAAAAACAGTTTTAAAAATGCAATGTAACACAACAGTCTAAAACAATTAACAACAGCTATATGTCATTACTACACCCTTGTAATCAAGTTAGCAGTGTGTGAGTGAGTGGGAGAAAGATGGGTATGTTTGTGTTTCTAAGGTGAGTGTAATGTGATGACTGAGTGGAGGGGATATACAGGTTTATTTGTACAGGAACTTTGCTCGTCTATCTTTCTGAGTGGCAAATTTTTCAATGACTCTGGTGTTGAAATCAGGGATGTCCTGTGTTAGTTTTTTCTCTATGGAAGGCATAGCCAGAGCCAGAGTGTGTGGAAATGTCAGTAGTTTCATCAGCTTGGATGGCTAAAATGTCAGCTGTTTTTACTTCATCCAAGATTTTTTCTCTCAGAACTGCCAGCATACAGTCCAGTAACTCATTTTGTACCGTCTTTGAGGTGCCTCTAAAAACAGTTGCATTTTCAAGGTGATCGTTCAAGTCCCCGCAATGCAAGTTCAAAAGCACCACAAAACTTAATACAGTCAATGAGTTTAGATAAAATATGACGATTCTTATCAACCTCTTCATTGTGCCTTCTTACCGCGACGCGGTGTCCTTCATCCAGCTGCGCTGCTATGCTAATGTTTCCTAGCACAGCTAGCTTGATGCAATTTTCCATATGAACTTTTGATCGTTCATGCTTTTTTATGCGTTCGGAGAGGTGCTTCAAGTCGGTTTGTCCTGACTGTGTCCACGCTGAATCACATTTTTCGCTTTTAAAAAGAATGCAGGGGAAACAGAAAAGTGCATTGGCTATTCCACAGCCTGTCAGCCACGACTTGCGCTCGAACCAACTCCTGCAAAAACTCCGGTTGTAGACCTTATTTTTCTCCTTGGTCTGCTGGTTAATGATAAGGTCAGGCTTGTCGGGTCCCAACTCCTTAACCCGGATTTTCTCCTCCATCGGCCTTCTTGTAAACGGGTATATAAATAAGGATCTCACCGAATTTGGTGGAAACTGCTCTTCACTCGTTAAGATCGCCATCATTACTCTGATTGACCGCGCCTCTCTGATTGACCGCGCCTCAAAAGAAAAAAAACCTTAAATCTCGCGGTATTTTCTGCTGCTTGGGGCAGAATTTTCAGCGCCCCAAGACCATAAAATTCTGAGAGACTGATTGGCCGCATATTTATTAATTTACCCTAGCAACAGTACATGACTGGCTATTTGGCTGCACTCAGGGGCGCTTTTTCTCAGCGCCCCATGACAGAAACGATACAAGTCTGTCTGTGGAAATTCACTGGTGAATGAATGTCACTAGGTGGGAAATGTTGTATATGTTATTCATATCCCATGTAGGCACATACTGGTGGGTAAACCGAATTTAAAAACTTAATTTGTAAAAATATATTTTACATTTTTAGCCCCTCTTATCAGGGAGGGCGGTGCCCCAGCGCCCCCTATGCGCCGGCCGCCACTGGTCACACACTTGATTATTTAGTTAGACTGCCTTTAGCTTTGTTTGCAGTGTGCATTTGTCGTGGCAATTTTTTGTTGACCTTTGACCTCTGTTGCATGTTTATTTCTATCAATGGTTACATTCATCTTTGACCAAGATCTCTGTATCTCTGTAAAGGCTACTTCAGCATCCCAAGGACATTCAGTGGGTTTAAAGTTTAGACTCTGTGGTGATTATCTCATGTTTGAAAATTATGCCTTGCGTTCCTGAATCACTTCACAATTTGAGTCCAAAGAATCTTACCACTGTCACCCTGGAATATGGCCATGGGATTCGTCTTCCACCATGGTTGTTTGAGAAAAGCTACACGCTACATATGTTAACGTTAAAATAATTTATTGCAAACATACACAGTATCATTTGCTTATTTTAATTGAAACTGCAATTTTTGCTTTGGCTATGCAGTGTATGTGCAGATTAGCTTTAACTAACATATTGTATTTTGTAAATGTATTATCATGGTGCATTTCAATGGTACATCAAACAATGACAATTTATACTTCCATCTTTGTTACAGAATAAAACGACATCTACATAGATGCCAAAAAGATAAGAAACATTTTTTAATATCACAAACATAACGTAAAAAAAAAAAAAAAAAGTGATTGTTTTTTTGGATTCACCTTTCCTAGTGTTACTAATGATGATCAATGATGGATTTACAGATGTTTAAAGTAGGTCTATTGGCTGCCCTGACATTTGATGACATTTAAGTATACTTGATTTATACTTAGAAAAAGTATAAATCATCTTAGTTAAGTATATAGCATCATATTTGAGCTATGCTCTGAGAATCTGTGTTATCATTGTTATACGCTAGGGGCGCTATTGCGCATCTTCTGTACAGAATTTCCAAAACACAAGTGAAGAAGAAACCAAAATGCTTCCACATCTAATCTAACACAATCGTCAGACATAAAACAGCATCAGAACCATAGATATGTAAAACTGTGTGACATTATGGAATAAAATGTTGACACATGATGAGGTAATAATGACTGTCAAGCTTTGGAGTGTTGATCAACTCCATCTGCGTTTTGATTATAATGAATATTCTTTTTTTTTTTTTTTTTTTTTAAGCTTTTTGTTCAAAATGTTGTCTATTTATTTCTTTTTTATTTATGCAACTTACCCACGTTCAAGTGCTTATAAAAAAAAAATGCGTGAATGCTATTATTAGATCGCTGTCTCCATGCCTAGACAATTAAGATTCAGCCCCGGACGCCAGATCCCGTCAGAAAATATCAGTTTGTCCAGTATCAGAACAACTCGTCAGCAGAGAGGTCTAATACCCAAACCCTGTTAACATAAGGTCTTGTCTGGTACCCAAAATACCCAAAACACTATTAACAGTCTTCTATCAGCCAAGAGGTTGACTGAGGAAAAACCAGTGAAAATGAAGAGCAGAAGCAGGAGACGAAGTCAGGATGATAAAAAGGAGCAGAGTTTATTGAAAAGTCTAGTTGCGTATGTCTCAATGCTCAGACTTCGTCTGAAGAACTCAAACCCAACAAGTATTGTTATACCAAACTGATTCACAACATCATCCCATAAACCTTGAGTTTCTATAAACATTCCCTTGTATCTCTTATTCATGAAGACAAACAGCCCTTGAAGCTACACAGTCATAAGACTAAACAACAATGGAACAAATATATATAAAAAACAACTATAATATAATATAAATGACTAATCAATTAATGAATCAATAAAATGAATATATAAATGGCTATAATGATTATTATAAATGATTATATGATTAAATGGAATAATTAAATGATGAAATGATTAATGATTATAAATGAATAAATTAATGCAGAATAAATAAAGAATAAAAAGAAAGCAAGACACAACACAAATGTATGGTTGCCCTGAGACAAAACATACATAGTGTGCATTTGAGGATCGTCAAATTTTTATATAATAAAATGTTTTTGTTTACAAGCAGATACCTTTTCTTTATTTTGATGTTTTGTATGTTCAGATATTCATATAACAAAATATATACAAATTAATACTTAAACAGGGACATAGTAGCATACTTAAAGTATGATGTAAAGTCCACTTAAAGAAAACTTGCGAGTATATTTTAAGTATAAAATTACTAAACTACAGTACTACTAAACTACAGTAGTAGTGCACTTAAAAGTATACCTTTATATACTAGAAAGTGGGCCAATTTAGTCCCAGAGAGTATTGAAATAGTACACTGATATTTGTATGCTTATTACATAAAGGCTGTTTCTCAAACGGAAGGCTGCGTTTTATACCTAATCTTACCTATTAGCTACATTAAAACTGGCAAAACATACTTTTTAAAAGTTATCTGAGATGCTTTTATGCATACTGGACCATAGGATGGTCACTCCACTCAGGGAGATGAGAGATTTTCTTTTGTGTGCTGGGCTGGATGGGCCAACCCCACGCTGTGAAGAAAGGGCACAGATTCATTTTGACCACCTTAGAGAAGGTCTCAGCATATAGATTCATCTTCTCTGCATTGTCGTCTGGCACTCCATTCATGTCATGGTAGATAGTAAAAACCTTCTTGAAAGCATCCCAGCCAAATTTTTCCTGAAGCTGGAGAAAAAAAAAAAAATAATAATAAATAAATAAAAAGGTAAATTATTACTTTCAAAGCTCACAAATAATGCATTATTGCTTTAAACTTAATGTAATGATGTCTCTTACTGAAATATGTAGTAGAAAACCCATGAAAGTTTTATGTTATTTAAAACAAACAAAAAAAAAAACACATTGTTTTATGCCTACATTAGACTATGGGGGGCACCATTATTTCAATGCCGTGAAATGTCTACATGCTGTGAGTTACCGGTGCTACCTGTTGCTATTTTTACAACTCTGAAAATAAAATACTCATACAATGACCACAGCAACTGAAAGAGCTTGCAGGTGGCAGTAGACATGGGCACAGGTGTAAACCAAATGCCGCACCATCAATTTTTCCGACAAGGAGTCTAAACACCCCCGGATATCGAGTGAAATCCATGCTGAGAAACACCTTCAGTGGCTGCGACATCATGACAAGCATCAGCATGTTTCTTGTCTCTGCCGTTTATAAGCTCTTTTCAGTGTCTACTAAAAGCAATTCTTTTCTTCTCTTCTTATCACTAGGAAAGCAGTGAAGACATAGCTCTTGTTGCCCTTTAACTGAAAATTACAACCAAACCCATTTTTTTGAGTTGTAAAAACATAGCAACAGGTATCGCCAGTAGCTAACCAAGGTCCCCTGCCTAACCCCCCCCCCAGTCTAAAATATGTATAAAACGGTGTGGTTTATTTATTTATTTATTTTTTAAATAACGTAAATCTTTCATGGGTTTTCTATTACATATTTCAGTAAGATACATTATTTATGTTATATTAAGCCATACAAGTCTTCCTGGGATTCCCTTTAAACACATGGAGAAAAAAAAAAAAAAAAAAACATGAATATAACTGATTAAATGATCTGTTAAAACATTATACGCGGTCTGTTCGCACCTGCATGTAAGTCTCGAGTGCCGTCCACATGCTCCAGTTTTTTAAATCCTTACCACCATCGCAATATGATTTGATACAAGCCTGACGGTTTTCTGGAGTTAATTCTGGATGAGCTTTAGACCTGTTCAAGCCCAGCACTTTCTCATGTACATACAGTGACCACAGGTTGCATGTGCACTCAGTGGTGTGCGGAGAGAACTCCCAAACGCTACGCTGTTGGTTATGACCCAGCTCATGAATTTGTCCCCAAAGACCCTTTTTATAGGCTTCCTGTACATTTACAAGGTCTGTGGTCGAGACGGTGTGCATCATGATGGGATATCCAGAATGCATGAAACCTGCACGGGGAAAGGATGAACAATGTTATCACTAGGACAGTGTCATTGTAATTAATTTTAATGTCATGATTCTGTTGTAATAGTGATGGTTCTTTATCCTAACAAAGATACTGAGAGTATTTAATAGTACCACCAACCGCAAGAGATCTGAACATCTGCAACAAACCGCTCCTTGCGGGGGAACTTGCCAGGCTTCGCTGCCAGGTCAGCTATGCTTCTCATTATGGTATCCCAAAGTTTAGCCACCTCATCAGGGCGGTCTAGATTCCTTATAAATTCTGATTCTAATGTCATGATGATGTTCTCAAACTCAAGCTCCGCCCAGGGGGCGGGTGCCTGACGGATCCTGTCCACCCAGTCAGCTACACTAGTCTCTCCTGAGGGATGAAACAAGTTAGCATTGAAACGTTTTACTATACAATGTTAAATGTTCTGAATAGAAACCTCACTATGATGCTCATTCAGAATTCTTACCAGACTTAAAGTATGGAGCCTGTACGGCATCCTGCACGACAAATTCTACCCCATCCACTTTGCTTTGGGGAGGAGCTATTATGTAGATGAGCCCTCCCCATAGATTGCAGACTTGGACCATCTCTGCATCCAAAGGGAATCGCTCATGGACAACAGGAGCCCGTTTCAGAACCTCTGCTCTACCAATATTATCTGTTTGGCAACCAAGTTGGACCTGCAAGAAGTGTTACCTCCTCATGTTAATAACATGCTCTCCAATGAGCAATAAGTTTGCATCTATCAAGTATACTACATGCAGCAACTATTCCTTGATTGTTAACATGTAATGTACAGGCATAGACTTTATTCATCACCTGCCAATTTTTCCTAATGATCTCTGGAGGTACTGCTATGTTCGTCTTCATACCAGGAGAAAGATATAAGCCTGTGCTTATCCATTCTTCACAGCCTGAAACAAGAAATTGCATTCTAATATTATAGTGCTCAAGTATTTTGAAACCTAAACAAGAAATAACATTTACCCTCCACTTTGGTGGAAAAAAACTTTCGTACCTTCAGTTTTGGTACTGATCTGAACTCTTGCTTTAGACACAGTGGGCAACTTAGGTCTGTCCTTGATGAGGAATGGAAGAAGGGCATCAGGATCAGGTGACACTTTGTATACCTCAGACCCAATGTGGAGCATCAGGCGGTCTTTGGCACTTTCAACAGGGCTGTTACTAGACACTTGTGGAACACCCAACTTCTTCACTGTGTCACTAAGACCAACTAATATTGAAGTATAGGCGGCGCTGTCATGACATCGCATTTGAAGGTAACTGGCACAGTCATTGCCCAGCTGCTTCAAGCAGCTCTGTTCATGATCAGTCAGTTCTTTCCCCAGGTATACATGTTCAGCAAACCGATGCAGCATGTTACAAAAGTGGTACCCCTCTTTACAACTTTGCTCAATTTCCGGGGCTTTACATAACTCTCCAATCAAGGTGTTGTCCAAGAGAGACAATCCCATCTTATTAAGAATGTGATTTCCTGGGTAATCGGTCATCACATTGCAGCCACAGTGGGTCTGGGCATAATACTTAGCATGACCCCCAATCATAAGACCTCCACCTTCAGCAACAAATTCTTGGATCTCTGCACACTGGGCATCACTGTATGAAGTGCAAACGTAGACGCTTAAATCTTTTCTGAAACCGGTCAACTGACAATCTAAACCAGATTTGCTCAGTACTGTGTGAGCTGCTTTTAGGCTGGGTAGTATCCCAATAACACCCTTGCGATCTTCGTCAAGCCACTTGATAGCGTTGATCAGGAAATTAGACAGAGAGTCCCGGTCCATGTAGCTTTCATGTGATAACAGAATAATTCGACCTTGCCCATAATAGGCACCAGCAATGAATGCTTTTCCAGCTGGAGTGAGTGCAATGGGAAATGCTAATGGTCCATGCACCATCACCTCAGATGCTATAGCCTCACCTTGGACGTCAAACTCGGACACACCTTCTAGCAGGAACTGTAGGTCATCCTTAAAGTCCTTGCCTACACTGAAACGTAACAATTGAAAACAGCTGGTGAAATGTATGTTTTCTTTAAAAAAAAACAGATAAAAAGTAAGAATGTCTGCTGAACTTACGATAAAGCAAGCCAACTATAAGGGATTTGTTTTGGAACAGGAAAAATGCCAACTTCTCCACACCATTCCGAGAAGTAAATTCCTGCAACACTGCACACCTTGTTTCCTGGGAAATTCTTTAGAGTGTTTTCTTGTGGGTGGGTTCTAGCCCAATGCCAGGCCTGGCCACCCATAATCAAGCCACCTCCAGCTTTGATGAAAGCAATCAGATCCTTTGCACAGTTCTCAACACTGTAAGTATCTGTGATATAAACAGCTAATCCACTTCGAAAGTCTCCAAGCTCTGTCTTGATAGGGCAGTCATTCAAGTTTGCAGCTACTGAACGTAAATTCTTCTGAATTCCTACAATGCCAGCATTACCAGAACATGGCATGAGCCACTTTAGGGCATTCTTTATGAGGCCGGGAAAGCGTGTTAGGTATTGCTCATGTCCCAACACCACCACACGTCCTTTACCGTAATAAGATGCAGCCATCAGCACCTGACCTCTTGGATTCATGACAAGTGGAAAGGCATGTTCACCTATCAGTACAAGATCACTGGGCACTGCGCTCATTTGCAGATCAAGCTCCTGCAGCCCACACATGATAGTGTAGTAGTCTAGTTCGCGTGCCATGGTGGATTAGTTCTGTTTCGCAAGTCAATTCAAAACAATCGCTTTCAATGTATGTTAATTTTACAGAGTATGAGCACTCACTGTTCAACCAGAGCTTGTGAAGTACAATTCTTGTGAAGCCAACTGCTTTTCAGTCCTACACAAAGACAGAAAATTAGAGAAAAAAGTTAAATTTAGAAACATACAGAACTGTAATGTTATAACTGTAAATACGTTTTTCATGAATTACATTGGTTAACATAATATACAAAAATATGAAACATTTCAACTATCCTTTCCCTATTGTGGTTACATATGTAAAAATTGCGACTTCTCACAAATTAATTAATTTTGTTTGTTCATCCAGAAACCACCACTAACCACTCCCTCTATGGGACTTAACGTTTTTAAAGTTATTGAGTTTTTGTAGTACAGTGTATTCAGGGGTGTCATGCCCCAGTCAGCAAATTTCCTTTGGCTCGGATCTGGCCCATGTCAGCAGCTGTAGTGTGGCCCAGATTAGTGTGTGTTTGTCGGCCTAAAACTGGTTCACATCTTTTTAGCCAGAACTGAACCAAAACAGTGTCATAACTCAACCCAAAATGAGCCAAATCATAAAAACAGATGTGGCTGATATATGGACCTTATATGGTTTTCCTGTATGGTTGAGTTTTGTAAAGGGTGGCCCTTATGTATCCCACATGTGGCTGATTGTCCAAAAGCCATTATTTAAAGGTGCAGTGTGTAATTTTTAGCGGCATCTAGCGGTGAGGATTCGAATTTCAACCAACGGCTAAGTCCCCCGCTCACCCCGCCCTTTCGAAACGCATACAGAAGCTACGGAAGCTGACACAGGACAAAAATGTCGTCGTCTGTTACACCTGACAGTAGCCAATCAAGCGATGAGGTTTCTGTACAAAGGTAAGTCAAAGAATTATATTTACTTAATTATTCAGTAAACCAATATGTTATTGCGAATATTATTGTTACTCATTGATCATTGTCTCAGGTTTATTCGCTGACTTTAGTTAGATTTTTTGTATGACAGTTAGTAGGGTTGGGCGACGTCTACCAAACTGGCATCGGACCAAGTCTACAGTGAAACATCATGATGAAAAGTGAAAGTGAAATGCGATCGTGCATACGAAATCAGTTTCAATGCCATGCACATTACTAGCGGCCCCCTGATGCCCACAATTTATATACAGTATAATTACTTAACAATATAACTGTGAGAGAAAGTAATGAAATATATATATTTTTCCATCTAATGTTTATTGCCTTTAAAACACAACTTTCTTTCCGAACACGGCATTGGGATGCGGTGGCTTGCGGGAGGGGAAAGGGAGGAGGGGGTGCGATGGGATCACGATGCCGGCTCAACATCGTTATTTCTGTCAGCCCAACCAGTGGTACCCACTTCTTTATCAGGCGGCTTTGAGTATATTCATGCATTAGCCAAAATTATGATAGTCTACCACATCCAGTCATATGTGAATAAATGTAAATATTCACTAAATAAAGCCCCAATAAAGACAGTGATGATACAGTCAAGACCGTGGTGCCGGCTTGCTTTGAAATATATTTGATGATGCGCCTGCACCCGCCCCGTCTCCGGCACCCCAGTAATTTGAATCAGCACATAATAACGAAAACGGTACCTTATAAATAAAAAGAAGCAGAAACTAAGAGTAGTGAAGCAGCTAGCCGTTCAAACCGTTTAACCTGACTGACAGTGAGATAGCGTTAGCAGCAGACATTTTAGAACACCGTAGAACAATGTACTGACGAAACGCGCTCTGTAGAAGTTTGTCCGTTTAGGGCTACTATAGAAACATGGCGACACTAAATGGCGACTTCCATGTAAGGGGACCCGCGGTGTATGTAGATATAAATTGCTCGTTCTAAGGTTATGAAATCATAACGGCTTATTATGTAAGGTCTTTACACACCTCTGAAAACATAGTTTTGTATGTTATATTGCATTTCTGCCAATAAATTCTCCAAAATATTACACACTGCACCTTTAACTATATTTATGCCACAAACTCATGAATTTTGAGGTGGGGCACGAGTGGGTTGCAAATGAAGCATTTGTTGCCATGTGGCCATGACTAATTGTTTTCTTATACACAATACACAATCTTTGCCCTGATTTACAGTCTAGAGGAGTCAAATATGAGAACCAGTCTGCAGCAGTCATAGTTTGTGTATAGTCATAGTTAACATATTTCATAGAAAACTGCATATTGTGATGGACAAAGACTAGCTTTAAACAATCTGTCCAGTCAGAGGAATGAATTCGCACAACATGGCCACGATTTAATTAAAACAAAATAATGAATGAATAAAACTTCCATTAAGTCGTGGGAATGAAATCTTAGTTAATGGCCACAATATCTGCTGACTTGCTCCCTCGCTGCCCTGTCAGGCACTGACTTCACAGACTGCGATGGCAACTCCAGGAACAGTTTCGGGCAGGCTTCAGGGGCAGTCTAACGTGGTATTGTTGCTTGGTTACCTAACAATTAATTTGTACATTATGAAGAAAAATGATCTTATGCAGTTATGCATAAATGCTTTAATAATGCATAAAGACCTTAATGTCATTGCCTGCTGGAGGTCCGTGTGTCGGAGAAGACGACTGAGAATGGCAGCTATTTTTTGCTTAAAAAATAAAAGCACTGATGCAAGTATTATTTCAGAACAAAGCCCGTATTTATCAAGCCTCTAAGAATTACTCTCAAGAACACTGCTAAGAACTGACTTAAGTTTTAAAAAATTCTTGGCTCAAAGCTGCGCTTAAAAGTTAGTTATCAAGCATCTCAGTTGTAATTTAAGCAAAGTGTAGGACCAAATCTTAAGTGTCAGTCTTAGAGATGATTTACGACCCTTTGCTGTACCACAAACAGATTTTGGATGATGAAATAGACATGGATCAATCACTGAATAGATTTTCTTATTTAAGAATATTCTCAGATAAATTCACACTGAAGAGTGATTCTTAGCTTTAACTTGCTTTTATATTTAAGTTTGAACGTAAGAGTACATTTCATGTATTCTCAGCACTTGAGAGTAAAATGGCACCTTGAGAAGCCTGATAAATACGGGCCCTTGTCATTGTTATTAGAGGCTGTTTCATTATTAGTAGTAGTACATTGTAAATATTATTCTTATTTAGCGTACTACTCATCTGAATCATTTTAACATTTTTATAAAATACTATTATTACAAAAAAATATTGCTTATTATGCTTTACAATATTACTATTCATAAAGTATATCATGGTCAAGATCTCGTCTATTATAAAGTAACAAGCTTAATTTCACCAGAATATCTTTATTCATATAACCTATATGACACATGCACAGGATTGTGGGGTATCGAAGGCAGTGGAGGATACAGCTATGTTGCTTTCAAAATTCGATCAGATGAAGGTACCTCCAGAGACAGGAAGTGAAGCAGAATTTGGATTTGGACGTGCCTTGATGCCTTCTTGTCTTTGAATTAGAGCTTTCGGATGCAGCCGACTTGTGCAAACTTGAGGCAGCCAGGTATCCCAGAATGCATTTTGCACTAGCGAGCATTAATGGTGGAGGAGAAAACCCCCACCCAGCATCAGACATCATTTGGATGTCTTTTTTTGGGCTAAATCAAGTTGGCCCATCATGGGCTTCTTTTAGCCCAAAAATCGACATTGAAAATTGGTCTTTGTTTGGTCCATTTGATTTGATCCAAATTTAATCCAAAAATAGACGTTGAAAACTGGGCTTCGTTTGGTCTGTCTAATTCAGCCTATGTTTATTTCACATACAGCCCTAATATAGCCATGAACATAAGGTTACACTTTATTTTGATAGTCCACTTTAGACATTCTACTAACTATAAGTAACTTTGCAATTACATGTCAACTAATACTCATTAATTTGCAACTACATGTCTAATAACCTTCAGAGCAGACTGTTAGGTTAGGTTTAGGGTTCGCAGAATAAGTTGACATATACTTGCAAAGTTTAGAAGAGTGTTTGAAAATACTAAGCAGACAGTCTACTAATACTCTAATGACTAGTTGACATGCAGTTGCAAAGCTACTTACTGTTAGTAGAATGTCTAAAGTGGACTATCAAAACAAAGTGTTACCGAACATAAATATAGCAAGTATAGATATAGATTCTAGAAATTGTTTCAAGTGACGTGTCACTGCACAACCTGCACATAAATTATTTGTTTTTAAGCACCTTTATTTGCAATATATATATATATATATATATATATATATATATATATATATATATATATATATATATATATATATATATATATATAGCATATGAGTTTGGTCCTTCAATATGTTAATATTTTAAGTGTAATTTTTTTTTTTTTTTTTTTTTTTTTTTTTTAAGTTTACAGTTACAATAACATAA